>JAPSGF010000045.1:6108857-6165028 GCA_035772895.1 Perdix hodgsoniae | reverse complement strand
CCCCCCCCCCCCCCCCCCCCCCCCCCCCCCCCCCCCCCCAGCCTTCTGCAGCCACTGGGGACTGCAGGGCTCAGCCTTACGCACCTGCCCCCCCCAACTGCAAACACCAACCACAGAATGCTTTTTTCCTCCCTCCCCACCAGCAGCTCTGTTTTCTCCCCTCCTCGCTCCCTTTTCCTCCCTTTCTCCCCATCCGTTTATTTCTCCTTTTATTTATTTTTTTGTTGTTTCACGGCCCCGTTTTCCTCCGAGGATCCTCTCCCTCTCCTCCCCGAGCTCCAGCAGTGCACATCCTGCTCTGCTGTGTGTGCTTACAGCGTCAAAGGGTGGACGTGATATTTCAAACATCAGATCAGTGCGTTTATATATTGGGTGCCCGGAAATTTTTCCAAATAAACACAGCTTGATTCGACTTGGGTGGGCAGACTTATCAACAGACTAATTCTATAAACAAATGAAGGAATAACCCGGAGACCATTGGCTGGTACCAGCGAGACACGTGGAGTGAGCTCGGAGTTTTGTAGCAATGAAATTTTAATTAATGTGGGTGGGCTGAGAACACAAACGACTGTTTATCAGAGACAATTTATTTTCCAGTGCTAAGTCAACATATAATAGCAAACTTACAACAATTATTTAACTTTTTTCCCCCCCCTCTCCTTTTTTTTTTTTTTTTTTTTTTTTTTTTTTTTTCTTTTTTTTTAAGAGCTATGAAGCGGGGACAGAGGCAGAGCGAGCTCGTTCGGGCTGGGCTGGGATCTGAGCTCGCACAAACCTCTCCCCGGCAGACTCATCCCTCCCGGGGGGAAGAGTTGGAGCCCCGAGCCCGCCGGCTATGAGCCACCTCTACAGCCCCCACCTCTCCCCTATGGGCTCTCCATCCATGCTGTACCTCCCTGCCGCGCTGGGCTTCGCCCCCAGCAGCGCAATTACCCGGCAGGACCCTCCTCAGAAACCCCCCTACAGCTACATCGCCCTCATCGCCATGGCCATCAAAGAGGCTCCGGAGCAGAAGGTGACCCTCAGCGGTATCTATCAGTTCATCATGGACCGCTTCCCTTTTTATCACGACAACAAACAGGGCTGGCAGAACAGCATCCGCCACAACCTCTCCCTCAACGATTGCTTCGTCAAAGTGCCCCGGGAGAAGGGTCGTCCGGGGAAAGGCAGTTACTGGACCCTGGATCCGCGCTGCTTGGACATGTTCGAGAACGGTAACTATCGCCGGAGGAAAAGGAAGCCCAAAGCTTCGGGGCCGCCGGAGGTTCGCAGCGGTTCGGCTCCCCCCGACGGCGGCCGCCCCGAAGAACCCAAGCGGGCCAAAGGGAGCGAGACGGGGCAGAGCCCGGCGGGGGATTCGGCCGATGAGGGGGTTGCGAGACCGGCAGCGGGGCGGGAGGGAGGAGATGCTGTTCCCGGGTGCCTGGATCGAGGTGGTGCCGCCGCTCCCCGACCCCCCGACGGCCCGGGGGGGCCGCCTGCCGCCGGTGCTGGGCACAAGAGGGGCCGGAGCTTCAGCATCGAGAGTATCCTAGCCCAGGGGCTGCGGCAAAACCCCCCCGGCGCAGCCCCAAAGGCCCGGGAGAGCCCCGTCGGTTCGCTGGTGGCCAGCGGAGGCTTCGGTTCGGCCCTCAATGCTTCCCTCATGCTCGACTCCCAGGTGCATGGGAGGCTCTACCACATCGGCATCCCCTTCCTCTCCTGCTTCCCTTTCCACTTCTCTGAGGCGGTATTTAATTTCCAGTAGTTGCCCCCATTATGATATGTCCCCCCCCGCCCCCCCCCCCCCCCCCCCCCGCACTTCCCCCCCCTCTCCCCCACCCCCCCCCCCTCCCCAGCCCCACCGTTCTGCTCGCTGAGAAGGGAGAACCCGGACTCGGACCTCACCATGCGAGTAGGGACCTAAAAGCGATGCTTAAGGTTACTCAGGATTTCAGGGCATTCTCAAGGCACCTCTCGCTGCAAAGCTCTCTTTTGTCATTGCCTCATCCTCTGCCAGATCGACTGAAAGGTAAACCGGATTTTTCTCACATCACAGAGAGGGGCAGCTGGAGGGGGTGGGGGTTGGGGGGGGGAGGGGGGTATGCTGGCCTCTAAGCCCTGCTAGGTTTGCTCTGCAGCTTTAACCTTTGCATCCAGCAAGATCCTCAGCTCCGCTTTCTGCCAAACCCTTCCGCTCTCCAGTTTTCTTTATTTTTAATTTTTCCTTTTGGAAACCAGACCTGTCCCTGTTCTCTCTTGGAAAAGAGGCTGAGGTTTGTTTTGCTCTTCATATTCTGCCTGAGATCGGCCCAGTCCTCCAAGAAGGTGAACCAGAGCTGGAACAGGGGCAAACAAAAGAACTCAGGCTCATCCTTCGCAGCTCTGCTTGCTTTGACTCAACACTGTATAGAATTCAAGCTGGTTCCCTGCCCATCACTGTCCTTCTCCAGTATTGCCACAGTGCTTCTGCCTCACTGTTGTGACTGTGGAGAGAGGGATGGCTGAGCAAACATGTCTGGAACAAGAAGTGGTTTCCATGTGTTGCTGGAATCAGATGCTTCTGACCAAAAAAGACTGGGCTGCCGAGGCTGATTTTGGCATTTTGAAGTGTTAACAACCTGGAAATGAAATGGGGAACAACAAAACAGAAAACAAAAGACTTCAGCTGCGTTTCTCAAAGTTTTCACATGTATATTTTTCTTAAAGAGGGAAAAATCAAGACTCCTTGGAAGCAAGCAGGAATATTTCTTTCTATTTTTATTTTTATTTTTTCCCATAATAGAGGCTTTTTGTATATTAATGGATAAATGCCCTTTTGGAAAAAAAAAATAATCTATATTCTCTCTTTTTTTTTTTCATTACAAAAATATCCAATAAAAGTATTTTGTCCAGGATTGTGGCTGTGTGTGGTCGAAGTCACCTTGTATTGTGCAGCAGAGGGCCGAGGAGGAAGGCTGGATGCCATGCCAGGCTCTGATGCACTGCTGCCATCATCCCAATGCCAATACCCTGATGAGAGCACGAAGCACTGCAGAGCCAGGAGGTAAAAGGGGATAAAAGCAAACAACAACAAACAAACAGGGGAAATGATCCATTTGTTGCGACTGAGTTGACATTTCCCAAAATGATTCTGTTCTCCTCCTTCTCTCTCCTACCTCTATCCCATCCCTTCTTGTTTCAGAAGCCTCCCCTTAAATTAACCCCTGGATTGTTGGAAATCTGGGGTCCTCAGGTGAGCTGTGATTCAGCTTTCATAGAGGATGGCTGCACTGTGCACCTCATCATCCTGCCTTGACCTTTACAATGGGAGCTCAGGGGTTCCATTCAACACGAAGCAAAAAGCTCTTGGGTGGGGGAGTGCAGAAAACCCTTGTGGAGTTTCCCGAGAGAAAGATGCTCACGCATGGATCCAGGAGCAGAAGCAGCTATGGGTTTACCAATTCCTCCCATGAAATAAATAAATAAGTAAATAAATAGGCAATAAGGAAAGGAGAAGAATTTTTATGTAGATTTGCAAGACAGACTTTAAACAAAATCCCTTACGTGCTGTGCTTCCTGTTCCTTTCAATTCATGTTTAGTTATCGATGGAGTCCATTTCTTAAGGCTATGACACTGAATCAGGAAAGTGAGGTGTCACTGCCCACTCGATGCCTCTTGTGGGATAATACACGGGGCTGGGAAGGTGCTGAGGGATTATTGCCTCCAACCCCCTTGTCCCTGCAATGCCTCTCTTGTGTAAGTAGAGATACAGGAGCAAGATAAAGAAATGGCAGCCATGCCATGAGATGTGCAAGGCTTGGGGCTGATAACGTTGTTTTGGAGGCTGGGTGGGAGCATCACCATGGGCAAGAGGAGAACTGGGTTGGTTCTTGCCCAGCAATGACTTGAGACCTCTGGCCATCTCTCTGCCTCACAGGCTTGCAGGATTTGTTCACAGTTTGGAGGTAGGGAGGTGAATCCTTCAAGTCCCAGAGCGAGCAGAGATGCTGTGTTCTGGGTGTCCCATCCTTGGAGACACCCAAGGTCAGAGTGGATGTGGCTCTGAGCACCTGATGGAGCTGTAGGTGTTCCTGTTCACTGCAAGACGGTTGGACCAGCTGGCTTTTAGGGGTCCCTTCCAACTCAAACCATTCTGTGATCCAAGTGCACAGAGGGAACCATCAGCAGCCATTGCGATCATCTAGCCACCTCCACACTGATGTCTTTTAGTACAAAAAAGAAGTAAAATCTGAAGGAATAAGACTCAAATCAGACTGCAGCACGACTTGTATGCCTTTTTTCCCATTCTTCCCCCCCCCCCCCCCCCAAAATATGCTTTTTTGGAGATTTAATCTTTGCAATAGGAGTTTGTTTTCTGTGAAGCTTTGCTCTCGGTGACATTTGGTTTTATGTCTGTTTTGTTGGAGTGGTGTAGGACCAAGCCCAGCTGCAGCAGCTAAGGCTTGGTTTTGTTTTCAATCAATCAGGAGACTGTAAAATTAACAGAATTAACATCTGGACAAGGGTGACACAAACTCAGATGAACTCAGCACCCCATAAATACTTCTCAGTGGCAACTTGGAATCAGTTGGGATCAGGCCATGGGGGTGACTTGCAGGGGATGGACAACAAGAGAAAGGCTCATGTTGCCAGCAGGCAGAATGACTAACCACATAAGGCTTCAACACGTCATCTGTTTATATATGGAAGAGCAGAAGCAATGGTACACTAAAAACAGCCGTGCTTCGGTGCTGAGATGTAAGCGTGCTCATCGATAGAGCAGTACCTGGGATTTTTGTGGAGTGAGCATCCCTGGTTGCTCTGCATGCCACGCTCTCCTTGCTGCTGCGCAGTACAAAATAATGCATTATACAGATACAGAGGGCTTGACAAGCTGCAAATGCTCAGTGTTTTCAGTGTTAATGGTTTCACACCTGTTCCATAACCAAAAAAATAAAACCCAGCTGCCAAACACAGAGCTGCCACCCAGCACTTAACTCATCCCTGGAATCTTCCCCTCCCGCTTTCCCAGCATCTCGGGTTTGGCTACGAACACAAGGCTGAAACACGGTGAAGAAAAAGTAGAAAATAGCCCATGATGCAGCACAAACAGCACAGTACTTGTGTGGGCGATGGATGTGCCTTTCCGTTCTGCTGGAGAGGATTGACCTCTCCCAACTGAGAGAGGTTTCATGTTGCCCATGTTAACCCATTGGAGCTCACAGCCTCTGAATGGGGCTTTCTTACAATGAGAACTGACAGTTCTGTGTAGCAGTCTATTAAGACGCATTAGGAAGTTCATTTCTCATAAGTGGGGCTTTCAGTCTGTAAACTCACTCTGTGTGGGCTCTCTTAAGTTGGTTCCATTGCATATATACATACATATATAAAATAAATATAACATGTATACACATACAGAAACCATGTTAGAGACTCATCATTCAAAGCACATGACCATCAGTGGCTGATATCAAGGTGCCATAACCCAAAGAGACTTGGTGACCCTTTCTATTTCTTCTTTCCAATCCCTCCTCCTTTCATCCTTTCCCAAGGAGAGAGAACCCCCTTTCACACCAAAAAACCCCCACAGCCCTCCAGCTAATTGCTCTTAAGTCCGTTGTGACGAGCTATTGATCCCAGAAACAAGGGGATGTTCTAAGTTGGCTCATAGCCCCGCACACCCCAAAGCCCAGCTCTCCTGGGTGATAGGATCTGGGACACTAAACAGTTCACATATTTGATTTTCAGTGCAAGACTACGAAGACAAGATCACAGAATGAGAGAAGTTACAGATGGAAAAGGTCTACGAGGTTATGCAATCCATCAGTCTGGACATTGCATAATTGCTCCCTGCAGTATATTTTTAGTGCTTTATCCAGACAAATCGTTAAGTGCTTTAAAACAAGTCGGATTCCTCAAATGCGATGCGTGCTAAATCACAGCTGATTTCACAGTGTCTCATAAGACTTCACAAGAAAGTTTTGTGTGGTCAAGGAGAAGAGAACCGACTCTTCCAAAAATAAATACTGATCTGATCCGGTATTCCTTACAGGAATCTTTCCCAAAATGGATAAATTAGACCTCTTAAAACCTCATTTTCAGATTACCCTGAATAATACCTTATTACTTACTCAGATGTTCGCTGAGTCCAACGTAGAACACAGTTAACATTCGTGTGAATGCCATTTGTTTTAAGCCAACTTCAAAAGCCAGTTCGGTAAAGCGTAAAGAATGTTTATTTAAAATATAGTTGCTAAATTTAGCATGAGCTTGGTTAGCCTAAATCTTAGCGACATTTTTAGAGAGCACATTGCAAATCAGGAATGCACGGAGAAATAAATAAACTTTCCCACATTTTTGGAAATCGAGTAAGAATTTGCAAGTTATTTCTTGCATGGGTAATTTCCATGGGTTGGAAAACGTTATGACTAATGCAAATTTCCTGCTTAAAATGGCTTATAAAATACAATGATAATAATTTTCATTGTAATTTAACTTCAAGCCAGGCTCCCTCAAGGAGGAAACAACACTGACAGCAGTCAGCTTTTGTTATTAAAATTACACAGGGAATTAACGTGAATCACTATTTACTCAAGCTCTGTGCAAAGCACCAAAATCTCAGTGGAGCTGCAGTTGGCTCTCAGCCATCTCAGTCCTCTGCAAAGGAAACTGTGCACTTGAACAGGGTCCAGTAATTAACAGAATAGAAACATAGAATTATTCGAGTTGGAAAGGACTTATAAAGGTCATCTGGTTCAATTGCCTGCAGTGAATGGGGACATCTACTCTGGTGACATCCTGGTTGGGTTTGATGCCAACCTGTCCATGGTGGGTGCTCAGCTTTGTTGGGTGTTCACCTGTGCTTGATGCATGGGACCAGAAGCGTGTTAGTTCACATGAGCTCTTGTCTGCAATCCTGTGACAGCAAAATAGAGCACCTGGAGCTGTCTGATGGCCCAATTTGTTGATTTAATTGAGCTGTGTGGGATTTGAAGTAGGAGACAAAGCAGACTAATGGAGAAGCACAGCCTTCAGTCCATTAGACATTTTAAGCTTTTTCTTTCTTCCTTTCCTTTCCTTTCCTTTCCTTTCTTCCAACAGCTTCTGAGTTTACCTGGGGCAAAGGGGTACTTCTGAGCCATCTTTGAGTTATGTGACATCACCTTAGAAAAATGAATAAGGAGGGCAGATGAACAGACTTGAGATGACAAGGAGTAAAATTGTCTTTTTTTGAGGGGTCAGTATCAGAGGGTTGGAGCATTATTTCATAGAACCATAGAATGGTTTGAGTTGGAAGTGATCTTTAAAGGCCACGTAGTCCAATTCCCCTGCAATGAATGGGGACATCTACAGCTCCATCTGATTCCCATCTTTCTTCTCCATCTTATTCCCCAAAGAATACCTGTTACTCATAAGGTGGGAGGAAATTGATAGTGGTGAAATAACAGAAGAAAACCAATCCTTTCCCCCCCAAAACAGGGTTTCACCTCTCTGTCTTTTGCCAACCTGAATCACCTACACTGATGAAAATGGCCCAACTCAGCTTTTGTGTTTTGACTCAGCATCAAATCCCCTGTGCAAATCCATCCTTACAACCACCTAGGAGCTCCCTCAACTCCACATATGAAAGCTGGAGAGAGGTGGAGCCCTTAATTCTTCATTACCTATCTTCAACTGCTTACTAAGTTGCTGTTTTCATTACAAAAGCAATATGTAATAATAGTTGTTAAAATAATTGTGTTTCTGTTTTTACATCTGTAAAGATTAAGTTAAACAGTATGAAGCCCATTAAACTATTTCATGTCATGCTGCCATAAATTTCCTCCATTCCCATTGCTACTATTATTCCAGAGTAAACTCTGAGATCAAGCTGCTGCCACAGAGAGTTATTTATAGGAGCTCATTCATCAATAAAAACTTCAAAAGAAATCTGTTACTCTTCTATTGGGAAGCCAAAGAAAACTAACATAAAGACAACCCTGTTAGGAAACAAAGCTAAAGAGACCACAAGACATTCAGTTGAGGAAAATCCTGATTTCTAACAAATACCGTGCAAGGAAGGGAAGAAAAACAAAACAAAACAAAACAACAACAAAAAGAAAGGACTGTTGGCAACATGAATCGTTTTAAGTTGCTTCGTTCTCATTGGATGGTTAAAATAAACTGTTAAACTGTTGTATTTGTGCTGGCTCGGCCCCCTTATTAGACTTCATGTGATGGATTTGTGATCTTGCAGTTCGTAAGGAGCTCTTCATGTCCTGTGAAATAGGGCTGTCCTTCCACTTGTCCTGGCTGCTCTACAGCCATCCATCAGCATGGCAAGAAGCTGAGTAGGCAATTGGGCAAGAAGCTGAGCAGACAGCTGATGACGTCTGCCTCCCTAAAGGCGGATACACAGAGTAGTGAGAGGTTAGATTTTGATGTCCTCGCTCTTCCTCATTGTGCCTCGTTCTGCGTGCTTAAGCCATGCAGCATTGCCTTCAGCAATGGTGATAAAGGAAGTTATGCAGAGCGTATAAGGTCATGTGCTTTTATGTGCTTCCCTGTTCCAGCACCGGTCATTGCAGCACCATTCAGGGTTGTTTCAGAACTGCTTGAAGCCACGTCAGATTTCAGCATTTTTCATTTCTACCGTAGTATTTTCCCATTGTTGGAAGAGAAATCCTTCTCTATTCTGTTCCTGCTTCGCTCAGAGCTCCGAGAGTGAGATCCTGCTGGGGATCTTTGTAGGAACATTAGCTCAGTGATCAGCCAGATCCTTCCATGGTAACAGCATCCTCAAACACCATGGCATAGAGATTGGGATTCTGCTTTGCAGAGACCTCTTTAGATATCAGTCTTTACTCTCAGACCCCTAAAAGGGGTACTTAGCATGGATTTCATCACAGCCAACGCTAACCATCAGCCCACTCACCACCTGACTTAGGACTGTCACAGTGATTTTCCAGAAGAGAAAAACCCCTTCAGAGAACATCTTCCAACCACCATAAGCCAAGATGTAGGGTGGGAGGGGTCACCCTTTGATTATACATGGAGGAGCCGGATGACCAGCTGAGATGTGGTCTGTGCATTACAGAATTAGGAGAGGTGAAAACCGTTTGGAGCAGATTGCTTCTTTCAGATCAGCTATCAGCTTGCTTGGCAGACACCTAAAACCCTTTAGCCTAAATGGAATCTTATCTAAGCTTGCCTACAAAACTCCTCCTACTTTTCTTATAAGTCACTCTTGTTTGGGTTGTGTTGCGGAGGAGGTAAGATATCATTATTTTCCTTCTTCTGAGGACTTAGTCCAGGGAGTCCCAAGTGGACCACAAGTGATATGAGTTAGAAATAGCCCAGCAGTTTCCTTCCCAAACACAGAAAATGAATTTAAGTATATGCTGAGTTGAATGGACCCATAAGGATCACTGAATCCAACTCCTGGATCCACACAGGACCCAAAAATAAGAAATTTGCAAAGACTCGTAATAGGCTCATCAGATGATGACCCCAATAAGTCTCCTTTCTTAGGAACATTGGAAAACATTACCTTTGCTTTTTGCCCAGCATATCCTTTGCTGAAAATTGAATGGAGGTTTCCATTTTACAACTGATATAATTTGCAACACAAGAAGTTGGAGGGCCATGTCAGTCATGCTGACATCCCAGTTATGCCAACAAGAAAAGTTTTTGTATGTTGCTGCAGCTTATATTTGAATTGGTCTAAACCATGTGGACACAATGATCATTAATAAACATGAAATGTCTCTGTATACAAACCAGATTTATTCCAATTTAACTGTACCTACTGTTAAATATAATTGCTTTGTTATGAAAAGGGCAGAGAGGGGCCCTTAACTGTTGTGTCTGGTTTCAGATTAGACTCTACATAAACTCCAACTAACAATAACAATTGTGGTCCGCTTCTGATGGAGTATTTTTCATCGATTTCTCCTAAAGTGCTTTGCAGGGAAGGTCAGTAGAAAGCCCCACTGTAAACATGGGGAAATCTCCTGATTATTTGTTTTGGATAGCTATAGAGGAAATTGCAAATGCTTTCATGGAAAAAAAAGAAAAAAAAGAAAAAAAAAAGATCCCTTATTATTATTGTTATTATCCTCTATCTTAAAAGGGAAAAAAAAAAAAAAAAAGCCTGGTGACTCTGATCCTACTCTAAATTATCCTAAATTCCTGGTAAACCAAATTAAGCCAGTTGACTGGATTTAATGGGAGCCAATAGCAGCAGGCAAAGTTAAAGTTTAAACAGGCACCTAGCTGCTCTGCACTCCTTTGCATCATGATAGGTCTCTCGAAACACTTGATTAAACAGTTCTCTTGTGGTTTATTACAGGGATACTTCTGCCTTGAGCATCAGTAGGAAACAGCAGGTCAGATGTTAGCAAAACAGAGCTGGACCAAACTGTAGCTGCAGTTTAGATAAAATAAAGAAAATAATTTTGTTTGGAGTGTGAAAAGCAATGACGTGGCAAAGCATTCGGAAGTACCTCTGCGTGATAAGGTTTGTGTCTGAACAGAGCTCATGGCCAGAGCAGGACCCGAGCTGGACCTATAGAATCCCATGGGCTGACTCCTTTCACATCCATGTATGATTTCCATTGTTGAACCTTGAAGAAACACTTCTGCACCAAAACTTGCTTGTCCATCCGACTATAATGACAACTAACAGCAACTCCATGTTCTTCTCCGGTTATTCATTAGGATTTCCATGCTAGGACGTGAGCACTGAGTCTCCAAAAAAGACAGGCTGCCTCCACTCTCACACTCATAGATTCTTGCTGCTTGCTTTAAAAATGATCATCTTCCCTTCCTCTAATAAAATAAATCAACAGGGAAAAGATAGCTTTCAAGCCTCTAAAACCAGAATTTCTCCTTGAGAGCATTAAGGTACACAGGAAACATGAAGTACCAACTTTGACACACTTGACAAATATTGAAAGGGAGCTGGGGCTAAAAGGCAACTCCTTGAAGATTTTGGATCATTAAGAAACTACACGAATGGGTTGAAATCCCTGAAAGAAAACTTATCCCAACACTTACTTTGTTGGATTAGTGCCAACGTTCTGCATTCCCCTCCCACACTCTCTCCCGGTAACGATATCTAAGGGAAAAATCCATCCCCACTTATTTCCTAAGGTTGGGAAGGATCTGTGAGCTGATGGACTGGGGATTTCCGTGCGTGCATTTGTGTGTGTGCGCGGTGCTTACAGCAGCATTTGTCATCTCATAAATCCCAGCTCATGTTGCCTCAGCAAGGGTAAGACCAGCAGCTCGTTGTTGGCCCAAAGGATGGCTGTGGGGAGCCAGGCTGGCCTGCACAGACTTTTCCCAGTCCTAATGTAGCATTGCATTGATTAAAAAGTGCTGGGATGCGAAAGGAAGGTCACAGTTGTGTATAAAGCTCTCCAATGGTGTGAAATATGTATGGCAAGGGTTATACCTTCTGACAATGCCCTCTGCTCTTAGGGCATCAGGGCTGTTCAACGTGGAGAAGGCTCCAGGAAGACCTAACAGTGTCCATTCAGTATCTAAAGGGGGACCAAAGTTGCCCACAGATGTGACTGATGTTCATCCCTGGAGACATTTGAGGTCAGGCTGGACAGAACTTGGAGCACCCGATGGAGCTGTAGGTGACTCTGTTCAACAGGGGGAAGTTGACTAGATGGCCTTTAAGTGCCCTTTCAACTCAAACAATTCCGTGATTCTATGACATGTGCTTGCCCTGGCATTAACGCTGAAGTCACCAAACATTGTCCCCATGCCAACAACCAGATTGTGTGGGTCTCCTGGGTGGCCCAAGGGTAGCCTGGCTCCTCTTCATCCAGCTTCAGCACCACAGCAGGCAGAGGAGCTGGGCCCCAAGGGAACAGTCAGGAGCTGACCTTCTGCACCACAGAAACGTCACATGAGGCCTACCAAGACCACATGTCTTCCTGCACATCCCCTTGCACAAAGGCTCCAGTGTCCCAACACTCCAATGACAATTAGGTGACTCAGCTCCTCCGACACGGAGGTACAGCCCTGCTGGGGAGGACCACACTCAGGGAGAGGGCATGGGGAGGTTATTTGGGAAGAGGGATGGAGGTGGTTTGGTGTGGGTGCTCCATGGGGAGGTCCACATGGAGGGCGGTGGGGCTGAGCTTTCCCATGGCACTCGCAAGTCGTCACACGGGATATGGCTGCGTACGCCCCGATGTCCAGGCTTTAAAACTCACTTCCAATTAGTTTACTAGAAATAGTCTCCACAGCCCCAGATATGAAATATCCCAGGCTGGTGAGCTAACATCTTGTGCTTGCTACGATCTGCAAACTCTGAATTTCACAGCTGCGGTGAGACAGTATTTAAAATCTCAGAGACAGAAATGGCCCTCTGCAAAGCAGAAATTATAAGTTTTGGCCCCGTCTCTAACCTTTGGAGACTTGCCCAGCTTCTGACAGCCTGTGATGATGTCTCTGTGGAGGAAATCCTACGTTGAAGAAAAGCATGTTGCTTTCTCCAAAGTTATATCCTTTCTTTCATTCGGCCACCAGAAAGGACGCTCTGTTATCTTGACAGATCCTAAATATTCCCTCCTAATTTTAGGGGAGGCAGATATGGGGACAAAAATTAAGGATTTTTTTTCAGGAGCATTATTTATGGCTGAGGATATAAGGGATTTGGATGGAAATAACAATTAAACTTGAGAAAAAATTCACACCACAGGTCATTGCAATCCCAACTTTTCCCCTTATGAACTCAAGCCGAGGAGGTTTTCTTCCCCTTTGTGATTTAGGCTTTGCTAAACTTCTCTGAAAATAGTTCATATATCACAGAGAAGAATTTCCATGGGGAGCATAAATGCATCTGTGGAAAGAAGGGAAAATTTTTCCTTGTCTCTGGGAATGGATGAGAAAGAAAGACAGTTGACGCCAAATATTAATGATGAGTGGAGGAATCCATCCAAAGGAGTGATCTATGGAGAATACGAAAACTATCCTAAAGTCACAGACATATAAAAATCTGGTACAGAACAATGACTTTTCCACTAATATAGGCTTAGATTCAAGAAAATATTTAAGCACATGCTTAAGTCAGTCCCTGTTCAGGATGGCCCTTAAGTGAATTATTCAGGCTTATTGATGTGTTTTTCAGCTCCGTGGATATCAGTTGTAGTTAAGCATGCCTGGAATTAAGACCATGCTTAAGAACTGTCTGGCAGGGAGATGTCTTCCTCTGTTGGGACCATGTAACACAGTTTTCATTTTCTTTGCCCTAGGAAAAGATTTCATTAAATTGAAAGTAGAGGACATTCAGAGCTTGCAGATTTTGATCAGTAGAGAAGGAAGCAAGTTAGATCTAAAGGAAACATAAGCCACTATATTCAAATAGTGGTTGATTCAGACGCTGACATATGGGCATAGATCTGTCTTGTACATGGATATACCTGGACACATACAGACATCCTCGCTTACATCCTGGTAGTGATGGCTGATGATGGAGGGATGTTCTTTTGCCCTTCTGTCCATCCTGGTGATGGGGAAGAAGCAGTCAGCAAACGTGGGAGGTGTTCCTTGCTCTGTCAGGGCTCCTAGGAAGACAGCTCTTATGTTAGCACTCTGCTGCTTTGTATTGCATGAGATCCTGCTGTTGATGGGCTGGGGTGAGGTGTCAGCCGCAAAGACTCATTTCTGCATGCTGTAACGTGATGCAAGAATTACAAAGCAAAACACACAAGCCTTCCTCAAACAGTTGGATTTGACATAGCTGGGTGAATGGTTTAATTGGGTTATTAACACATCTCCACGTTGACATCAACAGCATTAAGCACTGTGTAAATAGACTGGGGCCAAGCGCTCTGCCAAGGTGCTGGAGGCAGGGTGGGAACACTAAAGCAGTACAGAGACTATGTTACAGAATCACTAATGCTGGAAAAGGCCTCTCAGATCCCCAAGTCCAACCCCAATCCACCCCCACCATACCCACCGACCACATCCCTCTGTGCCACATCTCCAAGGAACCTCCAGAGATGCTGACTCCCCCACATCCCTGGGCAGCTGTGCCAACATTGATCACTCTTTCTGAGAATAATTTATTTCCTAATATCCACCCCGATCCTCCCCTGGCACAACATAGCAGCCATTAGTTCTCTGGATGATCTCGGAGGTCTTTTCCAACTTTGCTGATTGAATCATTGTATGATTCTCTAATTCTCACCTTATACTTCTCTCTGGTTTCATCCCCAAGAGGTTAGATTGGCTCCACGATCATCACTGCATGGTCTGCTTCTATACCAGCAGGGTTATCTCTGTTGGGATTTCTCCTAGCAGAAGCAAAAAGCTCTCTGTCCAGATGGGGATTCAGGGCTGCTTTTTGCCTACATGCACAACACTGTGCCAAGGTCCCATTCCCTCAGTGTGTTTGCCCACCAGCCAGCAGAAACACGTGGGAGAAGTACCCCCATCCCTCTGTGTGGGTTTGAGGCCATCACACTACAAACCCTCACCCCACGTCCTGAGGGATCGGGGGGGATTAGCGAGACTCTTCAAAGCGTTGCGTAATTGCACTTTCACTCAACTCACACGGCTTTGTTTGCTTAATTTTGAAAGAAATGTCAACCAGCCTCCAGGGACAGGCGAAAGGATCCCTCTCTTGGCGACAAGAGGTAACACAGAGTCCGCGCTGGGCTGCCTGGGTCCCGGCTGATCTGCTGCCTTCGAAAGAGAGAGCAGATAAATCAGTTTCGGATCCCTTTGGTCCTTTGGATCTTTGGTCTTTGGGCTCAGGATGTCCCACCAGAAGCAGGAGGGACGTTTGCCACCTCTCCTCCCCGCCTTCATGCAGCAGGACATGAAATGCTATAAACGTTTTGCTTCCAGGAAAGCAGTACAGCAGAGAGGAAATCAGAGGTGGGCAATGAATTCCCCCAGCTGCTATCTCATGGAATACCAGCAGTGTCTGTGTTGGAAGATTTACTTCCTGGTGTAGCTGTAACCTCTCTCTGCACAGATAAGCTCTCCCATGGGCAGAACTCGACGGTGCAGTCATAAACTTTAATGTGAACACACCTCAGCATTCATGCATAGCACAGCTCAGATCACGGGACCCCCAGTTTTGCTTTCAGAAGTGGCAAGATCTGCCATGGAAAACAGATTGCCCACTATTGGAGAAGTTTTCGGTCTGCTCTTCAAAGGGTGCAGATTGTACTGAGAATGGTGCTGGGGGGACAGCTTTTATTTTCACACAGTTCTCAGAGAGGAAAAAATATATGGACTGTCAAAGCAAGTTGTCCCCAGGCACTGTCACTTGCTTTCATTTGATCTTTTTCCTAAACAAATCAACCCTATCTTAAACTTTCCCTGTTTTTTTTCCCACTCTCCAGCACTATGAGAAGGCTCTGACAGCACCCTGACTTCCTTCCATTTCTGATAGGGCAGCTGCTAACGAGATACCAGCTCTGGGGATGTTCTCTTTTCCTACATCTAATCAATCTTCTCTCTGGTGAGTGGGTTTTGCAGAGCGGACAAGACATTCACTGAGCAAAAATGAAACCTACACATCACAGAAGATAAATATTGGAAACTGGTTTATCTGGTTTGAAGATATGTTCCGATTATCTTCTGCGTCTGTTCCTGGTGAAGGGTGAACTGTTGATGCTCTGGGCTTTACCTGGAGTGCTTCTAACCTTTGCTGGGACTTAGGTGGGCAGAAACACAAGGGGGAAAACACCATAGGAAAAACAAAACAAAATGAAACAAAACAAAACTAAACTAAAAACAAAGGGATGTTTTGAATGCCGAATCCCTTTGGTGCGATGCCAGCTGGATGAAGGTATGTGATGAAGCACACTGCCTTGCTCATCCCCAGCCATACTGCTCCCAGTGAACCAGCTTTGCTTTTGGTGAGCCTCAGGTGAACTCAGAGATTCTCTGTCTTTAGAAATGCCACAAAAACTTCGCATTTGAAGATGAGAAGCAATCCCTTGCTCACTGGAATAAAACTTGTAGGACCAAGTCACAGCTTTCATCTCTTGCCACATTTATTCCTTACTGGATGCTGAAACTTCAGGTCGCTTGGTACATTAGTTGTCTGTCTGCCTGGAGCATCCTTTCCAACCACGGATCCCAGAGTAGGGTTTGGTACTTCAGGAAGATGAGTGGCTTCTAAACTCAGGCTTTCAAAGCCCATAGGAATCTCAGCCTCTAAGGTGGGATAGAATTATGCCCCAAAGTGTGCTTTTTAGTTAAAAGGTTTGAGAAATTGCCGCAAGAAAATCAGAGCTCATTTTTTTTCTGGTTTCTCTCTTCTCATATATTATTTTGCATTTCCCTTTCTCTCTTCTCGTATACTTATTCCGTGTTTTCTCGGCCCTGTTCCTAATAAATTAGATTATCATTCTCTATGGACTCTATCATCCTTCAGAGAGCTGCAGCAGAAGCTGAGATGCAGTCCAAATCAGAGGCTTGTGATTTTTTTAAAGAGAAAGGGAAGGGGAAATTCATTTGGTTCTCATTCTTTAGAAGACTCTTGCTTTAAAAAGTCATGGGGTTATATGATATTGTCCCAATTTCTCCCATTTACATGGGAATGGCAGCAGACCAAGCATTACTCTGAGAGCCAGCAAAAACTTTCTTAACGTTTCAAGTTATGACCAGAGAGGAAAAAATAAAGAGCCCTTTCCCCTCCTTGTTTTTCTGGCCAGCTCTTGTTCACATCATTTGGGAAAAGCAAAGCAGGCGACTGGAAAACACCACTCTGCAGTTGTTACCACACAGCATCTGATGCCGGGTTTGGATGCTTTCCTTGCCCACATCCTAGGATCCCTACACAGCGTGTGGAGCTGCTTCCCAACGTTGTGCAGAGAGCATGGGCATGGCCAGCCCTGGCCAAATGGATGCATGGGTCAATGAATGGACATGGATCTCAGGTCAATGGACTTAGTGATTTGGGTAGCTGAGCTCCCACATGGCACGTTGGCTATGGAGTGGCAGCAGCTTTGTCAAATAGCTGGGATGCTCTGATCCCATCTGACAAAGTGAGAGCCTGTCTAAAAGCAACAGACAAAGCACGCTGCCAGGTCCGTGATCTCATCTGTCCAACCAGCAACAGCGCAAAGAAGGGAAAAGTGAACACAATGAGTGGGAAAGATCCAAGAGACAGAGTGAGTAAACCCTCAGTAACACAGGAGTCACCAACAGCAACAACAAACCACAGAAAACCCAAACTCACTGTTATGCAAGTGCTGATTCTGCTCTCATTTATATCAATGGGAATCTGACAAGTGGTATAGATGGCAGGAGGATTAGGTCAGGATGGAAATATTTTGGATCTGAACTTTTCACCTCGCAAGAACCTGTTCACACTCTAAGGGCAACCTGCATTATGCAGATATGACACTTGTGCTGTGCTGAAGGGCTGGGTAATGGTGAATAAAGTGATGAACATGCTAAATAACAGACAGCAAACAGCTCAGGAAGACTTTGGTCTGTGCTCCCTGCATGGAATGTATCTTTCTTTATTTCTCTCTCCCTTTCTCTTTTTTTCTTAACCAAGATTTAATGTTGCAAGCCAAAAATTAAGATTTTGCAGTTGTGTGTCTTCTAGCTGCAGTCTCAACCCGCTGCTTCTTCTGGCAGCAAAGCCATAATCCCAGGTTTATTGTTGGAGGGGAAAACGGAGGTTGGGGAGATGGGAGATCCCCACCAAGGTCTGACAGGGCAGCAGAGTTCAGAAACAAAGGCTGAAAACTTGATTTCATTTATCTGAATGACAAAATCTTTTCCTCTCATGAGAGACATGATGCGGAGTTGCACTAGGTGACCTTTAATGGTCCCTTCCAACTCATACCACTCACAGCACCAAGTATTAAGAAAACCAAAGTTCCTGAGACCTTTACTTATCTAATTAATCTTGCCCAAGCTCATAATCTATAATGATTCCATTTAATGTAAGCTTTGTGTCATTCCTCCTTGGCGTAGAAAATGCTGCCAATAGTAAGTAGATGTAAATACAGAATAAATGGTATTTTTTAATGATATCTGCTGTATTTTTCCTAATGCTTGTACTGAATTCAGAGCTCCAACCAAACCACTTGCATTATAAGAAACCTTTTCTTTATTTTTGTGCCTACCCCACATGGGGAAAACATACAGCCAACAGCGGTGGATTAATTTTGCATCTTCAGTAGAGGTACTTATTCCATTTATTAAAATGGTTGCTATACCGTACAAGGAGGCAGTAAATTGATGTTTTTTTAAGTGAGACTGAAAACAGCAGGAGGAGAAGGCTGGAAAGCCTATACAGAAATTGCTTCTGAGAAGCTGACACCAGAAAAACAAGAAACATATTTCTTGAGTGGAACACGGACTTGAAGTGGACACGTTGTGAGCACACCGAATTTTCTAAGCAGCGAGGAGGAGAATGATGCATTTCCTGCAAAGCAAATAAAAACAAACAAGAAGTCACACTGCAATTCAAGCAAGAGGAATCAAAAAGGAACCATGAACATAAAAAATAGCAGCAAATTCCTGGTGGAGCCGGGGACGGGGAGGGAAGGACAGCTGAGTCCAATCAGCCTGGCCCAGGCTCTTACACTCCTCCTGTCACAGGCTGCTACTTGATGTCTCTTATCATCCACATCGGCCCCATCAAGACGAGCCGTGTTCTTAATGAGCTGATACACGAGACAGTGATAGCTGCAGCTTAAAGCCAATATTGTAACTTTGGAAGCACCATTTTTCAAAATGAACAAATGGTCTCTGAAGCTGGTGGTGACTCAGGGTAATGGATGAGATGTCTGGAGGTGGTTTTTTTCTAGGTGCTAGTGTAGAAATGGCATATTTTTAAATGAGCTGTAACGGGATTGGGGGTATGCTGCAGACCGTGTGCAGGCTGCTTGACCTGCTGTCCCTTCTGGTTTCCATAGAATCACAGAATCATTCAGGTTGCAAAAGGTCTCTGGGACCCCCAAGCCCAACCCAACCCATGCCACCGCTCCCACTGACCATGATGCTAGTGCCGCATCTCCATGGTTCTTGAACACCCCCAGAGATGGTGACTCCACCAACTCCCTGTGCACAACCATGACTTGCCTTGGGACGAGAATCAATGGCAGACATCAAGTCTGGGGTGAGTATTGTGGATGGGACACGTCCCTTTCTAGAAGCTTGCTTGGAAAGCTATATGATGAAAGGAATGCTAGGAGAGGCTGGGGAATGCATGCCTCAGCTTATTGATCTGCTATGTGAGATCACATATTGGCCTTCCAAAGATCCAGGTCTTATCCCTCTGTGAAGAAATATTTTATCTATTTGGATGGGCTCACTCTGGACTGTGGCAACTTTCCCAAATTGGATGTTCCTGGAGAAAATTTGCAGCTTAACACTTCTGAAGCCCTTGTTTCTGAGCCCATGGACACAGGAACTTCTCTCATATTCTCTTCAGGCAATAGATGTGAAGAATTCTAGACTAGTAAGTATTTCTCCGAACACTTCATGAAGCTTTGTTCACCCAGATGGGCAATTTTCACGTCAGGGGAAAGTAGTCCCCCAAGCCCAATTTTTGGAAAGATCTCCAAATACCCAGGGGAAGGACTTTTTTTGGAGGAACAAGGTGCAAAGCAGATGCCAGCCTCCTCGTGCTTTTGCAAGTCTCTCCGTGCAAGCTGGAAGCCTTCTATCATGCAGTCACGATACAACACTTTCTCAAGAGGCACAGCCTCATGGACACAGCTCATTTCCTTCCAATCCACAAAATTATTATAGCACCGGGTTTGAACAACGCTAGGAAAATGGTACAAAGGATACAACAAAAGCTGCCGTTATCCTGAAGGGAATTTGCCATAATGATATTCAGACCGATATAATCAACAGAATCTCTGAGCTGTTCAAGTTTCAGCCAACACTGGCAATTAAGAAATCATACCAAGAAATGTAACTTAACTCCTTATTAGCACTTGGATCACTATCAGGAAAACTACAGAAAAAAAATAAAAATCCAAGAGCATTTTTCAAATTAGCAGCCTTGAGGGCTATATAACATACGTCCAGCCAAAGCAGATTGAATAGGAGTAGCTAATTTAGTTCTGGGAAACTTAAGAATCCCTCATCTCCTCATCAGCAGTAACTTGCTTGTTAAAGGAAGACAAATGAAAATGTTAATCAGCAGAGATGCGCACTGGGGGATTGCTTGGAAGGAATCGCCTCTACCCGTCAGCCCTGTGGAGGCTGTGTGTGTGTAACCCCCACCGAATCACCATCACACCAAGCTGCAGAAAATAGGCTTTAAAAGACCCATTTGGCAGGGGGGATTTGCCCTGAATCATGACCAGAGCTCATGGGATTGGTGGTTGTCTGAGAACGGTTTTCATTGCTGTGTTTTTCGGTCCAGCTCTTGGTAAGGACTGGGGAACACATGCTATGGATGTGCTGGCTCCTTGGATGGGTTTTGCTGTGTCCTTGGCATGCTGTGCATTTCGGGGAAGGGAGGCAACAACTTCAGGCATGTGGCCAGATAAGCATGTTTAAGGAATTGCAAGACATTTAAAGTCTTGTTGGTATTTCTTTTTAACAGAAGAAACAACTCTGGCTAGTTATATGGACCATAGATTTAAAAATAGCTGGGTTCCTTCCTGTCTGAGGTAGAGAAAGATATAAGCTTGATTTATTGGCTGTCCAGTAGACTTTATATTCAATTTCCTCTTGTCACATTCCTATCAAGTAACTGCATGAGTCTAACAGAGACAGGCTGAGCCTTTATAGAATAAATACATTCATTTACACGATGAATACCTATATTCACATGAATAAAAGTCCCTCTTCAAACATTCCAGCAAATAAACACTGGCTAAATATTGTTAGCAGGAAAGAAGATGAAGATGTTCGAATTCTGTTGCAGTTTGTGAATATCCTTTCCTTGCCTCTGTAGAGAGCATGCACTGAAATGAATGTCTTGCCACATCACTGAATCTCTGCTGGGCTGAATGTAGAAGGGAATTTCCCACATGGGACGCTTCCCTTGAAAGCAGAGGTTCATCCCATCTTCAGACATTTCCATTCAGTCCATCAAGCAGAGGCAAACCCAAGAAGTTCAGTTTTACGTTTCCATGGGATCCAGTAGCTTTGCTTGCCAGGAAATGGTCTCGTGATCAGAATAATTCATACCAGCTTTTTAAACTCCCCCAAATGTTGAGTGTCAGGGTTCATTGCAGAAAACACCACTGACAGAAAATGGGATTCACTTCTCTTAACTCATTCCCATGGAAAATAAAAAGAAAAGGGCCATAAAGCTTGCATTACATACACAAATTGCTATTACTTATTACCTTAATTGTATGTAAAGAAAAGACTTTGTTCTGAAAGCGATCTTTTGAAAATAAGGCTCATGAACTTGCACGTGTTTGTGGAATTGTTGACATGAAATGTTTGCAGGAAGATAGATGCAAATGTTTCCAGGGAAAAAATACGAACCCAACCAAGAAAAAGCACGGAAAACTGCACTGCAAACAAGAATACCAAAGAGTGAGAAGCAATGAAATGCATTTAAGATTATGAAGAAATATGTAGACATGGTACTTAGGGACATGGCTTAGTGGGCAATATTGGTGGTAGGTGGACGGTTGGACTAGGTGACCTTAAAGGTCTTTTCCAGCCTTAATAATTTTATGATTCAATGGAAAATTGTTTAATTAGTGTCTGGGTTTTGTCTGATGCCTAGTGGTACAATGAGTGCCATCAGTGTGGTGACATCCAAGCTGAGCTCAGGCTACAGCCCTGCACAAGGCTCTTTGCAGTGGTCAGCTCATGGCACCAACATGCATCCAGCTTGAATTGCGATAGTGAATTCAGAAAGTACTTTCCCCTTGTTGTATCAAATACAAACATAGCTTTCTCTTAGGTTGCATATTCTCCTGTACAAGTATGTTATTTTAATTTCCCCCAAGAGCTAAAAAAAAGGAGGTTTTTTTTCTGATTTGCTATACATAATGTGGGCCGGCAGTATTAGTGTAAGTGTTTTCTATTCATGGTTTTCTGAAACTTTCTATTAGAAGCCTTTGAAATCCAAAACCCTTCTTTTTATCATATATTACTTCCTCCCCTGGAACTATTCCGTCTCAGTGTGGTGATCCCATTAGGCTTTTAACTTTCATACGAAAAAATAAGAAAAAAAAAAAGTGATAAAAATGTATTGATGTTTGAACACTATCCAAAACAGTCAACTTCAAAAACAACACACACAGATTTTGTGAATGGAGAATAGGAACTCAATTTGCTAGGAGGGGGAGCAGCTTTTTCATAGGCATTGCTATGTTTTATGGACTATCTATTGTCTCTAGGTATAGCCAGTACCACTGGTGCTTGCAACAGCATTTAAAGCATAATCTACAAGGGGGTGAAGCATGGGCTTGTGCAAACTACGAGTGACACAAGTGATGTGTAGGTGTGGTGATACCTGTAGAATTATTTCTAGCAGTGGTCAAGGAGTACAAGAGATGTGTGGTTTTGGCTGTAAGCTTAAAGGATGGCATCAAGGAGGGAGGTATAGATTTGGAAGGCTTAAAGCTACACAGTCAGCTCCTCACTCAGAGTCCTGTGCATCCCAAAGAACTGGGTCAAGTGTTTGGGATGTGAATGGAGACTCTCAGGCAATGGGGATGAAGATGAGCAAAGGCAGAGGATTTAAGATGCCTCAACTGAATTATCCTATCATGTATTCATTATTGGAGCACACAGCTTTATGGTTTGAAGGTCATCTGTGCATTTGAAATGAGAGTAGCAGAGGACATGTGTAGTTCTGGGCTGGAGATCCTTGTAATGGGTGATGACCCCAGGAAGACTCAAGGAGTATCTAAGTCCTATCTTAACCCATTACATCACCTGGTTTATGAATGACAAAGTTGCCTTTTCATCTCGTGGAGCATCTGTGGTCAGTGCTGGTGTTCAGCAGTTTCCATGGGGCACCAAGCCTGGCCAGTAGGTTGCACTCACCTAACTCTGTCCTAACGTACCCATATTATTTTATTTGATGTTGCATGACTACTCAGTACGCACCAAGCAAGACTTATTGGTCAGGTAAATTCATTCATTGCATCTGTTCCTTGGATGGAACTTCATCCACACACTGCATGCTGATTTAACACACGTCTTTCATACACGTAACCTCTGCACCTGCAAAAAAATATCGTGTAAACAATTTCAGGGACAATTTTGAGAGAAACCAAGCTCGGGAACCTTAGATGTGATTTTATTACAATGAAAAAGAACCGCTGATGGCTGACATAATTCCAGGTGTTTGATTTGGCTTTTGAGCAATGAAACAGCCACGCATGGAGAAGTAGTTGCAGCTTTTTTCCTAACAAATATGGAAGGTCATTCTCTGCCAGGTTGGTGCCAATCTTCTTCTGTTAAAATCATTCAAACATTTCTTATTTTTATCTCCTGTTTTCCTAGTGCTGTAAAAGAAAATACGTATTTGGCAGGTATTAATGTTGAAAATTAGTGGTAAAATTTCAGATAGTTGGTGAGAAAGAAGGGAAAGATAAAATTATGAAAGGAATTTTATAACCAAAATGCACAAATGTATCACCTATAGTTGTGATCCAGGCCAGAACAATAATTATGACAAATCCTTCTACAACCCCACTAAAAAGTCTTCTATGGAGTAGTAGGAAGTTAATTCACATCCTAGACACCAATTCAATAAAATGCTTTCCAGTTCCTCTGACGTATGGAATTCCACATGGGCTGCAATCAGATGTTCCCCCAATCACACTTTTTCCTTGCTTAATTCCTTGACAGTTTAACATAAACAAACACTGAATTCATTAAATTGCATTTTTTAAGCTTTCTAATTAACTGAAACAGCCAAAGTTTAAATCTTCAAACGTACGTTAAAGGCTTAATTTTCAAGACATAAACCACTGTAAGACCTGCAGATTATTAACATTTGAGGTGTTCAGCAGAGTACCTTGCTTTGTGCTGTTCTTCACGGTTCTGCAAAATGTAGACTTCAGGAATTCTAACATAAAGTAATTAACAAAGCAAAAACCACACCATTTTTATAATGAAAAACATTACTGACTTGATTTGGAAGCAAGAACCTTTCTCTTATGAGCTCCACAGTTATTTCTCTCCAGTCTTATGATACTATCTTCATTTTCAATTGAATGCTGTGTGGCTCTACTAACACCCTGTGCTTAAGTTCTGTTTGTCAGAAAGTAGGCATGCCTGTGTTTTTGCACCCACATATTCTGGATGCAGTCTCGACAATGAGATTCTTTAGTCCATTAGAGTCTCCTCATCTTTGCTATTACATGAAAAACTTGCTTCTGGAAGAATCTAGGCTTTAATCCTTCTGTACTCTTTGTTATCTTTTGTTATAGAGCAAGAATAGGGTAGGTTGAGGGACTGGTAATATAGAATCATCCCTTGGACCATTTTATTCCTTAAATGGAAGTAATAGTGGCAACGGCATTGCATTAAATGGGGGCACACTTAGCATTTGTTTGGTCTGAGAACCACACAGCCATGGCATCGTGACAAAGATGCGTATCAGAGATAATGCAGGGGTGAAAGCCTTTATAGTTCTTCTCATTCCACCAGGAATTAATGCAGTGGAGCCCATTTGGAAGAAAACTGTGAATGGAAGAAGTTGAGATGATACTCTCCCACTTTGGGTGAACTGGGCCACGGTGAGTCTTGGTTTGCTCAGCATAGATTTGTCCATATCTCTCAAATGAAATAATGGATCTGACCCGGGCACCAGGTGCTTCATCCTGCCAGCGGGTTTATGTGCAAAGTGTGAAGAGAAGAGGAAATGACGGGAAGTGAAGTGCCATCAGCAAAACTTTCATGTGGGTTTTGTTCCCAGGAAACCACTTCCTCTGTTTGTATGGCTGGATCAGGGATGGGACTGCACGGGGGATCTGACTCTCAGCTAATTCAGCCAAGCCAGAAAAGCCATGGCACCCAACAAAAATTAAATGAGGCATTTCTTTCCTTGTTTGTTTATAGGGATTCTGCTGTCATAGAGCTTTTGTTTCATGGGAATTTTCTTCCCCTTGTATTTCCTTTCTTTCTGTCCCTTTTTTTTTTTTACTTCTATCAAAACTGATTAGAGGAATAAATAAATTCTCATGAGCAGGGAACTGACACAGGGATTTGCATCAGGGAAATCCTGGTAGCAGCAGTTTTTACTAAAACTTGAATAAGCAGAGTGATTCCTCAGTGAGACCAACCTCAACGTTTGTGTATCTGTGGAAGATGGGGCACCAACTGAAGTCAAATAAGTAGCTCTCTGATGTTATCCTTTGTTCAGGTAAAAATGTGTCCATATAAAGGGCATTAACATCTAACAGTGCTTGGAGCCACGAGATGTGTTCCTCCCACTGAGCTCTCTCATGAGTGTGTTTCTATGTTCTTATCTTGGCCAACTGACTCCAAACCTTCAAGGACACTGACAACAGAGAGGCTCCATTTGGTACAATATGATTTTCAACACTCAGCTTATTCAGAACAGCACATTCTCACGATACAACACTCTTTAACAAGCACACACTATGGGAAATTTTGGCTATCACCACACTGTGATGACACAAGGACCACAGAAGCCAAAGGAAAAAAATGTATATTCCTGTCTTTATTTCTTACGTGTAAGCAAAGACACAATGAAGACTATAAGCATATGCTTAACTCTGAGCTTGGGAGTGGTGTCATTCAAACAGAAAGGATTTCAGCTTGTTAAACCTTTGCATCCGCCTATAGGCTTTGCTAAGTCAGCACTCTGTGCCATTTGGACTTGATGATCCTTATGGGTCCCTTCCAACTTGGGATATTCTATGATTTTGTGATTTGAGAGGCAGTGATATTTGTGTACTACAGAGTGGCAAAATGGAGGCTGGGTGAGCTGGTTCCAAGCACTGATCGCTGTTTGGTGAGAAGTTGATTAACACTGGTACATTTTCCATTGCAGGGAAACCTTGAGTGAAATAGCTCCATCATCCCCCAACATCTGAGGGCTGTGGAGTGCTGGGAGCTGCTGGCTTCCCATGCTGACAGAGCACTCAGCCCTAGACTGGTGGCATAGCTCAGCACAAAATTGTTGGGAGTGGGAAAGGAGGTTGTGGTGACACGGTATCACCTGCCAGCTGGCAAAAAAGGAAAACTAAGCCAAGCTGAGTCCCAGAGATGAAGACTGAGCAAAAGTTAGTCAGCCGTAGCAGGAGCATTCCAGATAAACACATCCGTGTTTTTTGTTCCTATGTGTGTTGGCGGTATGCTGACTGGATGGGCAGACTGGTATATCTTCCCCAGAGCTTGCCATGCTCAGGATCTGGATCGGGGTTAGAAGTAAGATCTTAAGTCAAACAGCAGTCACTGGGAAAATCTGTGCTGGGGAGGATGTAGGGACATTGTGAGAGCAGCCACAGCCCTCTTCAGCCAAGAGGGAAGGAACAGCAAGGACCTGAGATTGCATCAAGCTGCTTGACTTACTGTTCTGTCCTGTGCCTCCCTTCCTTCTCTTGTTCCTCTCCATGGGGATACATCTTAGTGAGAGACCAGACAATAACTGCCAGCAGCTCTTTCTACCAGATTTAACTTCTATTTATGTCCAGGTTTATTGCCATGTCAATAATTATGTCCCGAGTCTCCATTTGAACAAATTCAATTACAAACTGCTTCTTCAGGTGTTTTGCTGAGCAACCTGATTGCACAGAAATAAGTATGGTAGAGCAGGTTGCGTTCCTCCATTGGAAGAATAATTGCACTGAAGGGTGGAATATTTTATTTCCCTGAAAATATGCTGATGTAATGTGGAAAAGTAGAACACTTGCTATAGTAAAGCCCAAATCAAAGCATCAAAGCCGATGAGATCAGAGTGGCCTTGGAAACCAGGGGTAATGGTGTCTGCTGGTCTCCAGCATTGCCCAGTCCCAGAACTGTTTCCCGTGTTCCTTCACTGCTGCATGGAGGAACATTTCCTTATTATTTGGACAGCAAAATTTGTTTTTTCTCCACTTCTGGGAGTTGCGGCCAGAAAAGTATCTCAGGAAGCCCATAGGCTGTTTGTTGAGCATCCAATGGGACCTCTCCTCAGAGTGAGACAGGCTCATTCCTTATTTTCCATGGTTTGCTTGGTGATTGTTTAGTCTGGTACTGCTGTGCAGAGTCATTGATAAAATTTGGAGATTAGGAACAGAAGAGTGCCAAGAAGACAGCTCTGACCTTCCCTACCACCCACCAACCCTCCCCGCAGCCATTCTGCCCACAAAACAGATTTGGTTTTGTCACAAATCACTGCAGGGACAGTAAAGATGATGAGCCAAAGAAAAGATGTGAAATCTCCGCTTGCTTTAAGGTGAAAACAGAATTTAACGCATCTCCCTGCTCATGTTATGCCTGTAGGGTGGACGTGTCCTGGGTGAGGTTGCTCTGGTGAGGACTGGTGGTTTTGCTAAGAAGAACAGATCGGGCACAATTACACAAATTGGCCCTGACCTCTGGCTTCATCCTATCTCCTGTTTGCTGGAGAGGTTTTGATCGGGACCAGCATTGCAGGCTGAGGTCCCTTCATGCAAGGTGAGCATGGGGTTAGTTCTGTGAGTGTGTGCCACCTGTAGGCCATCAGGTGTTTTGATGAGAAAATGAACGGTGGGAGTTTTTGCCACCCAAAACTATGTATTGATGCAAATAAGAGGAAAACCAAGATAATTTCCATGATATAATTAATTATTTATTGATAATAACTTTTTGATCTAAGAGGCACAAGGTGCATTAGAAGAAACAGATGAAAAAGTGTTAGCCAAAGCTCTCAATATCATACTTGAGTCATATTTGCCTAGGTGGGTCTTTCTCTCCTTTGTTATGAAGCTGTAGTTTGGTGTATAGGAAGCAAATTAATAGCTATTTTACACCAGTAAGCTTGGCCCAAACTCACCCAAATCACCAAAAATGCCAGTGACCACTTTATAAAGGAGGTCTACAACGCAGCCTCCAGGTACAATGAACATTCTGTGTATTGAAGCTCTGCTTCAAATTATGGATGGATGCTTTTGTTTTCTTACGTGTCAGTCAAATACAGATCGCAAGGACTTTTGCACAGAAGAAAAGCCGAGGAGGACTGAAAGTGAGAGGATGGAGAAAATAATTAGGTTGGTAAAGCAAAACCAGTCAGTCCCTTTCTACAGAACTTTTAGCAGCTCTGACTCTCAAAATCTCTTCTAAAAAGAAAATGAAACCACCAGTGCGCCCCAAAGAATAGATAATAAATGCCCCCAGCTTTTAACTGTGGAGCATTCTGGGGAGATGATGACTTCTTTGGCTCATGCATGGACTCTGAAAAGCATGTGGGGTGTCCCAAAAATTTCTACCTTCATTAAGAGACCATATGCCTTGCTGCAGCAGTTTTGTGAAACCGCGAATAAAATGTAATGGATTCAGCATTTTCATATCATTCTAATTTTCTGAGCTGATATTTGAGATAAAAGACAAAGCCTGCCTTGGTTTCAGTTCAGAGGACGTTCTGTACTATGGCTTCACTTTTCTGAAATACTGATCAAAGCAGAGCTGTGAAATCTTACTATCCCATTGCTAACTGCACTGTTGACTTTGTGCATACTTCCAAAATCCCTGCTTCCCCTTAGACCTTTTGACCACCTTATTAAAAAAAAAGAAAAAGAAAGGATATTTGCATTTGGTGCCGTTCAGTCCTTTTTTGCTAGAAACAGTCTTACTAGGGAGCTGAAACATGATTTTCCTGTCCTATAATTAAAAGAATAAACCTTTTCTATGGTACCTCCAAGGTTGCTCTGCTCTGAAACACGTGTGATATCGTTTTGCCTACTGTGAGGGATGCAGTTCATTAACCTTGGAGGCACCCCCCCTCATCAAAGAAAGAGAGAAAATGACTTGCAAGTTTTCCCCCCAGATTCTCCGATTATATTAATCCCAGAAGATCTGAACTTCATTTTCTTTCCATCTGGGACAGGAATCCAGCAGGGAGAAGTTCAGGGTACCCAAATGTTTCCATAACTGTCTCAAATAACTTTATGCATTTCAGCTCAGCAGCTGTGTAACCAAGCATGGGGCTCTCTGTCAGGTCCAACTCATTCCCTTTCCTTTTTCCATCCCCATCTGCTTTCCCATCCCCATCCCTATCCCCATCCCCAACCCCATCGCCATTCCCATCCCTTGGCTCCCTTGAGGGCTGAAGGCTGATGGGACCCCTCATCTATTACCTAGTGTCAATTGGGTGGTGATGCTTCAAGTCACGTTTTCCCCCAAAGCTTTCTCTCTCCACAATTTAACTTTTAAATAAAGAAAGAACAGAGACGTGACGGTGGTGGGGTGGCACTGAGTCAGGCATGCTGAAGAAGTGCTCATCTGTGAATGTGGCCCTCAGGCCACTTCCCGGCAGGGAAGGGACCAGAGGGACCAGTAAAACAGAGGGTGGTTTGAGGTGAGGCTAAAAGGATCCTGCTGCTCTTGGGACGGTTCGTGCTGTGGCCAAGGGGATTGCAGACCTACAAGAATCTGTAATTTTCATTTCAGCAAACATGGCACCCTGGGGACACCCACGTGGATGGGGGTGATTCAGCAGCCCATGCGCATCAGAGTGGGGCAGTATCCATGAGCTGTGTAGGGTCTAATGTTGAGATGGAGCATCACACATGGCGGTACCCGCAGCTGGGCACCCAGAGGCCAACACTGCTCTGCATGTTCCTGCGGTCTCTGAACACCAGCCTTGAAGTCAGCCTTCTCTTCTGAAGGAAAAAATAGTAGTCTCGACATTCCAAGAAATCCCAAAAGGAAAAATACTGAAAATTAAATGGGTTGGGCTCCGTCCAACTCACTTACTCATGGGAGATAAATGATTTCGTATGCTAATGACCATTCCTTCAAATCTTTGACATTTTCTTACAATGTACTTAAGCACAGTTTGTTTTGCTTTCTGTCTCCACAACAATTACAAAGATTTATATTTTATTGCTCCGGTTCAGTGTGCCAGGACCACACTTCCTTTCCTTTTTAAAGGCACAGCAATATTGTCTGGTGCGGCGTGCAACGGAGCTTTCTGAATAGCTAAAATGAAAATAAACAAGGCTGAACTTATCTTCTGGAAGAGGGCAGACACTTTCGCTAGGCACAGCAAAGCCAATAAAGGCTTCTGGCTCTTTTCTCCTCGACAGATCAGTACACACAGAATCAGCAGCAGTTCATAAGCAAGACAACTCTGTCACCTTTTGCGATAGCATAAAATTAATTCCCTCCTCTAATGTGATTAAGAACAGCTAAAACCTAACCACCTTTACAGGCGCTTCTGGTAGTAAGGGGTAATTTCTTCAACCTACCATTTGGCAAAGGGATGTGTGTGCTTTGCGGAGGTACAAGCTGGGGGAAGAATGAAGTCCCTCTGCACGCAGGGCACATTAGCACAAATGAGGATTGTTTTCTCTGACACCTTTCCCTGCCTCCCAGCCCTCAGCATGACTCAGATCGCCATTGGGAAAGAACAACAGAACGAGCTCCAGTTGGCTTTGCCAACCAGGACGCCGGTGCTAAATTTGCATTGCCGGGTGAAGCCTGCAGGGAACAGAGCTGAGGTCACTGCGTTTCAGGCTGGAAACCAGATAGCCCTGGGATGCAATGGCACTTTGCCCATGGTTGGCTCTTCCCATCACCCTGTCTGTCTCCACCACATCTGAGCAGCTCAGCCTCATGAGAGGGGCTGAGTCCCCCGATGCCCTCTCCTTGCCACTAATCATCCCTCTGCTGTGCTCTTCTTCTTTTATGCCTCTTGAATCCCCACGTAGCCCACCAGTGGGGTGGTCAGAGCCATCCTGCTCACCCCGCTGCTCCCTGTTGACCGTGGGAGCGATGCAACTTTGCTGCAATGCAAATCTGGCGAGGGACGGCGGTGTGTGCGTGTGAATTGGCTCTGCTGTGCGGCTCCAGCCAAAAGAAGGGCTTCTGGCGGTGACCTCACGGCAGGTTGGATCCAGTCTTGTTTGTACAGACAGAGGGAGAATCCACTGATTGTGGCTTTCTTGGGAGTCGTTTGCAGTCCATGAGTAATGTGGACCACAGGATGAAAAAATAAAAAGGAGGCTTAAAAAGGAAAGGCGAAAAGAAGACATTATAATCAGTGTTTTCCACTATGTGCTATAAGCATCTTAAACAGCTCTGTTGCCAGAAGGCTCTGTTCAAATAATCTGTAACAGTTTGGAAGAGTCTTGCATAAACTGATGCCCAGAAACACCTCTCTTTTACAGTCCTAACTCATCCGCGTGGGTTTCGTCAGGACAGTGATGACAATCAGCAGTGTCTGCAGCCCATGACACACTTTTCCCCTCTCATTTAAGCAGCTGAAAGCAGTTCATGAGCACAGGCAACAGCTGGGAGACTTCCTCAGCTGGCTGATTTTCTTTCTAAATTGATTATTACCCCCGAGCCTAAGTATACGGTATTTAGGTATATAGTGGACATATATAGGTGTATTAAACACCATACTGAAAATAAAATTTCCTTCATCACTTCAATTCTTTTTTGACTTATGATCTTTTTTTTTTTTTTTTTTTGATTGTAATTGATTTTGATTGCACTCCGACCCAAAAATCCAGATTTGGATTCCCAGCCCTTTCCATTGGCTTCCTGTGTGACCTTGAGAAAGTCTCCCCGTGCTTCCGTTTGTCACTCAATAACTTGGAAAAAGGAAATCATAGCGCGAGATATTCTTTTGTGGGATGCAAAAGGCAGCTTTTTCTTTTTCTTTTTCTTTTTTTTTTCCAGAATTCAAATGAGAAAAATTGCTGATCACTTCCATGGCTGATGAAAGAGGAGAGGGATGCCATGAAGAATGCTGTCAAAACTTAAATACTTTCCAGTGGTAATGAAGATATTTTAAGATATTTTCATTTTCTCAGCACACCAGTCTTGAAAAACTATCTTCAGCTCATTTTCAGGGCTCATTTGAGCCCTGTTTTTAGGACAAGGGATTCTCATGGCTTGATTTGCTCACAGGTGCACTGTGGACAGAATCCCCCCAGTCTCATGGACTTCACCTGGACGGTGCTGGGAGGTTCGGTGGGTGATGCTGCAGGACTCAAATGATGTGGCTGCTGCTCCCATTCCCCATCCTTCCCTTGGCATGAGCACAGCCAGGCCACCCATGTGGGCAGCGCTGCCATTTAAAAGAACAATAAAGGCTGAGCTCCTAATCCCTAAGGGAAAACCTACACTGGTAGAGCTTTCCTAAAAATATGGATTGTGAAAGTGCATCCATTTCTATTGTGTTGATGAAACATTGTGTTAACTGAACTTAATCAAATGCACATTATTTGCCTTTGTGGATGAAATTCTCTGGCCTGTGTTACCCAGGTCAAACCAGATGATCTAATGGTCCCGTTGGCCTTAAAATTCTCTTAAACAACGAAACATGGGTTTCATTAATGCAGTCAGACATTTGGAAGAGTGAAATATGAGCTGTGCATATTCTAATAATATATCTTTCAGATTTCTGTGGCATTTGTCCATCTTTTTGCCAGAGTGCAGTTTGTGAAGCAAAGTAATGCCCAGATCTCTCCTTTGGAAATGAGCTCCTCTGGTGCCAGCTGTGCCTGTTGCAGGGCAGATCTGGGTATCCTCTTGCAGACCATTTGCCATACAAAAGCAAGTCTCTGTGGGACATCATTCTCCATTTCCCCACAGAACTCCCACTGCTTGTGATATGCATTGCATCAGAAATCCCCCAAGTCATCTTCCATTGCAAAGCTTTCTTTCCTCTCTGCATTGGTCAGCTCTGACTTCAAGATCAGATGACTCCTTGTATTCCAATCCCAACGTGTCTGCTTGCTTCTAAGAAGGCGCTCTGGCTTCTCCAACATCCATACCCTCTACAGAACAAGGGAAGGGAAGGAGAAAAGGTGGCTGCAGCTCGGCACACATAGGGTTAAGCAAGAAGGCGTTCAGCAGTGAGTGCCACCAGCAACAGATGGCAGCAGGGGACATTGCAGCATCACCTCGGGGCTGCAAGCAGCCACATCCGCATGAATCAGGCTGCTTCGTCCAACTCCATCCTCTCCTGACATCCCCTCTTAATGCCTGTGGATGTTCACAGCCGCTGCGGAGGGCGTTCCAGCATCCCAGAGTCGTGCAATTTGTGTGAAAGACCGAGAGAAAAACAAAAAGGCTCGGAAGGATCTCATTGCAGGAATCCACCCCCTGCCCAGGCTGTGATTACAGACAATACCTTCCCTATTTCTCAAAGGGGAATGATATATCCTTCCCAAGTGAAGCCCATGGCGGCCGTCCTGCTTGTGGCCGCGCTGGGTATGCAATGATGTCATTTCAGAGAAGGACTCAAGGATTAACTTCAGTTTGGGGGGGGGGGGCTCAGCTGTTTTGGTGCTTTTTAAACTTTGCCTTCATTTCCTGTATTTTTTTTTTCTTTCTTTTTTTTTTTTTAATTGCATTCAATATTCACCCAGAGATGTTTCCAAACCCCATCCCTCCCGCTGCTCCCCTCACTCCCCCAGTCCCAGTCGTCCCATTGGCTCTGAGCATTGGATCCTTACTGGGAAATGGGCAGGTCATGAGGTTTACTGTCAGCCACAGAGACCTCTTTGGCCACCGCGTGAATCACCCTGGGGAGAGTCTCATTTTCTGTACCACCTCCCGAAATGTCAGGGAAAAATAAAACCCACTGTGTGACTGCAATGAGGCATATTCTGGTCCTGTTTATTTTGTAGGCAAACAGCCACTACCAGCAAGCAGCGTTCGCTATAGGTTCCAAAAATCTCCTTTACCAGGAATATTGTATGTGGAGGAGAACTGCCAAATTCTCCAGGCTGGAATGTCTGTTTTCCAGGGAACAGGCTTTTTTGGCAAGTCTTGGGCAATCCGGGTTCAGATGGCAACCAAGTTTGAAAGCAATAGAAAGTCCCCAGGTGCATGGGATGGGTGAGACTGCTGCACCAGGAGGAATCAGTTGTAAAGCAAATCCCAAATCTGTGGCCCACTGCTCATGAATGTTATCTTGAAGTCAAAACCATCCCCACCTTGGCCCCATGCCCAAAGCACCTTTTGGCTTATCACCCAGCCAAAGCAGTCAATCAACGCCTGGAGTTTCCATCTCCGAGGATGGGCTGCAGGAAGCCTGAATCTGTCACTTCTTTCCTCTGCCTCATTAGATCCTGTGTTTCACAGGATGCTGAAATCAAGGCACCGTGTGCTTGCCGACAGATAAATCAGTTCAGACCACCACATAATGGAAATCAAACACAGGCTCCTAGCTGTGTGTCCTACATGTTTGCACGCTCCATTCTTCATCGGGCAAGTGCAATAATTCAGATGATGTTTTAAAAAATCACCAACTCGCTCTTTAAAAGGCCTCTTGAGTGCAAGACTTTTGTCATGAATGCAGCTTGCTGAGTTGTAGCTCTGTGGTCTGATTAATAGGACAAACTTTGAATTGGGACAGCAGGATAAGGCATTTCCCATCTCACCAAAGGAAGCCCGCTTCGACTGACACATTTCTGCAGCTGAGGGCCCAATTTCTAAATATAGGATTCAGTGTTAGCCACCAGAACCCATCTGCAACTTTCAGACAAGAGCTGATTTTCAGAACGTTAGATGACTTTGGGTATATTTGGTTAACGTTGGTACATGAAGCTGAGATTTGTTTGGGTGGACTCAACTTCATCAACTGAACCCAAATCAAATGATTTCATTGTTCCAGGTCTGAGCAAAACAACACCAGCGACCTATTTCTGATGGTGGCCCATAAGGGGTGTATAAGAAAACACTAAGATTAGGGCAAATGGGTAATATTTTCTCCCTGAATCCTCTCATAGCCTCCAAAATTATTGCTTGTATGTGGTTCTGTGTGTTCAGTCTCCTTCTGTTGGCCTGACCTTGTAGCTGGGGCTCTCTGCTCTCCTCTCCATGATTTCAGCTCTGTGTGCTGCTATCAGGAGCACAGATCTCTGCTGCGGTCTCTCCGTGAGCTCATCGACACATTTGCACTTATGTTACCGGATTACTTAAACACAGTAAGTTAATCGACAAAGTGTCAGTTCTCACACAGGGGAATGACAATTGCAATAGTAACTTTTACAGGTATTTTTCATCTTCAAGAAGCCAAGTTCTTTTTAAAGCAGCGGCATCAAGGGGATGTTTGTCTAAAAAATTTTAACTGAAGGAGCTGCCCGTTTGGACACTTTATGTTTCCTTTTAAGTCCAGATCGATTTTTTTTTTTTGCTCTTTCAGGCTGTTTTCTGTGCTAGCTGTTGCTGTGTAACTCCTTTTCCTCTTCCCCATAAATGCTGGGTACCTTATAGACCAATAAGCCACAATTGGGAATGCATTCAGAGACCATTAGTACAGGAAGCCGGGTCAAATCCAAAAAAACCATGAACCAGTAAGTTTGAAAACACCGTATGAATGGTCTTTTCATAGCTTTGCTTTCAGGTAGAGTTTGTTTTTGGATTAAAGGAGTTTATTCAGGTATTCACAAATATCCAAGCTCTCTGAACTGGCTGGAATGTGGAAACCTCCAAGTCATAATCAATTGCCTTAAAAGGGATTGGCATGTTCTAACCAGGGAATAGAGGGATGAAAGAGTCATAATTAGGTGCCACGCCTTCAAAATGGGATGAAAGACCCAAAACATCCTCAAAGGCGCAAGCAAAATGAAAATCTCAGATCACCCCTCTCTTTATTTGTGATCAAGACTTTCTAAAAGTACCCACTACAGATACTTTGTGAGTACTGAAATCCCACATTGTTTTTTTGTTTGTTTTTTCCCCTTTGCATGTTTGGCTGGGGAATTAAGAGGAAAAGAAAAGCACAAGTGAGAAGTGACAGAGCCTTGTTCTCTTCCATCTTAGGGGCTGAAATAATGGGGAACTCTGCATCATGAATAGTAGAAAATACCCAGGATGGGAGCTGATGGTTGAGCTGTGATCCCATTCCGGCCAGTCTAAAGGTAATGGCTTTAAGGTTTAGCTTGGATATTAGGAAAAATTTCTTTTCTGAAAGGGTGGGGAGGCACTGGCACAGCTGCCCAGGGAGGTGGGGGAGTCACGATCCCTGGAGATGTGGCACTGACAGACGTGGTCATGGCAGGGATGGGTTACAGTTGGACTTCATGGCCTTCACAGTCTTTTCCAACCTTTATGATTCTATGATTTCCAGCACAAACCACATCTTCCTTTCTTTGGGTTAATCCAGGTCGTTTGTGGAGACGCAATTTTCAACAGAGCTGCTAACCATTGTCTCCACGAAGCAGCTGAAAATGGGGGTTTAGAATATGCTTGCATGGCTGTGAGCTGTACACAGAGAAGTCTGATCTTTCAGCGTTATTTGGGATCAGCTTATTGCAAACTTCAGCTGCTTCGTGCTGTTGTTAATTGGAGGCTATTGTTTCCCAGCTCAGTGTTAAAAGAAATGGAAGGTTATTCAGAACTGGCAAGTTTTCTGGAAATAAGTGAAACCTTCTTCCTTTCTCACTCTGAGTACAGGCTGTATGGCACAGCTATACAGATGCATTATAAACAGCAAATATACAAGAGGAAAATCTGCGTTGTATATATCCTGAAGCACTTGAATCTCTGGGTTCTTTGTATTTAGAGAAACATTCAGTGTGGCTTTAGACATCCTTCACAATGAAATCCATTCCCAATTTCATAATACAGCAGCAAATATTTGTCACTTACAGGTACCTTAACTATCTTTTTTTTTTCCCTTTTGCTGTCCCAACCATCTCACATCTCACATAGATTCTGCTGAACTTTGTTCCCTCAAAGCACTTGCATAAACTGTGTCTTTTTCCCTTCTGCAGGTGCACAGCCACACATAGAAAAGTTTCTGGACTGAAGCACAGCCTTGAAATTGGCTTTAAATGTGGACTGACATTGGCAAGTGAGCAAGATTTGGAAGAATGTTCTTGTTGAAATTAATACAACAGAACAGAACTTGTGCTTTCTTGTGCAAAAGTTTTGTTCTATAAAATGCTGACCCAAAGTCCATTTGAAACCAACGATAGTTATTGTCGTGTCAACAGTTTTGAGGGGCAGCTGGCCAACAGTTTTTGATGGAGCAATTTTCCATCCACACTGGAATGTTGTCTGAATTATGTATGAAACGCAGTAATTGGGGAGAAGCTTACAACTTACAAAAAGGTGAGATGAGGAGTGCTGCCTTCCTAACTTCTTTTTAATAATGGCAAGTCATTTTAATTTAGTGCTATAGAATGTTTCAATTTTCACGTTCTTCCTTTGACTCGTTTGGGTGAAGTAGCCCATAATATTTAAAAGTATATTATTTTTACATTATGTTACAAGTTCCCAGGGCCAGTGCTGGCATGCGGGGTGGAAACTTGTCCCTTCCACTCCTCTCCATCCTTTGCAGTGGTTTCCATCAGCTTGTTGCTGTTGCAGACAACCCTCCTGCCTCTCTTGCTGGGGCTTTTTAAAAGATTTATCTTGGAGATGCTCTGCTGCACATTTCCAAGGCCCAGCTGTGGGCTGTAGTGCCAAGCTTGGACACAAGTGCTGCAATCACAGCTGGTCCTGTGCTGGCTGAAGGAGATGCTCTCCCTCCAGCCCTGCTGTTGTAGCCACAACAACCATGCATATGTTGGCTTGTTGCTTGTCCCCCTTCTTCCTGCACCACCACCTTCATCACCGTGCAAGGTCCTACTTTCTATGCCTGCTATTTATCTAGCAGCTTGCTCCTGCTTTACCACTGGGTTTTCCATGCAGTTGGAACTGTGTGTTGTCCAGCACGCATTCCCCAAAGTATTCAGCTATCCAGAGACAAGCTGGAAGATGATGAATTCTCAAATCACTTTGCTAATGATTAGATCTTCCATATTCTTCCCTGACCTCTTTGCTACCTTTTAGACTTTTTCTCTCTTTATTTTTTTCCTAATTTTGGGGGGAAAGCATCTAGTTTTCTGTCCAAACTCTCATCGACTAGCCAGCTTTCACAGCCCTGTATATTAACTGCTGAGCTCATAGCTGTGTTGAAAAGTCTGGGCTCTATTTGGAGGCTGCCTATTTCTGATTTTTGCGTGCTACTAAGTTTAGGAAATGCCTTGCTCAGCCCTTCTAGCCTCGCTGTTACTTCCTTCATGTGTCGGCCGGCCAATACCGCTCTGCCCAGGGAGGTGCGCGTGTTGGCATTTCCTGCTGCACAGGAAGCTCTTATTTCTGAAGCTCTTTTGCTCTCCCAGGAGCTCCAATTTTGGGAGTTGTCACTGTGTTCTGGGGTAATTTTGATTCTCTAACAGCGAGGTGAATTGTCTGGTTGTACAAAGAACTTATTCAAGATAAAAACACCGTGCTTAAATAGCAGCTTAGGTTGGATTAGGGAATAGATGGTGAAAAATAAAGGCATGCATTTTGTCTCAGAAGGAAGTAAAAGTAAACTTGGGTGAAGGCTGGCTATACATTGAGGCTGTTCTAATGCTGCTAGCTTTTGTACACCAATAGTGGCTGTATGAGTCCTTGAATGCAAGGGTTGAGTTTGTCCTCATTTCAAGAAGAATTGGCAAAGCAATCATGCTTGATGAAACAGAAAACCAGAAAACCAAACTAAACCTGAAGGGCTGACCAGTCATATTCCATAGGCTGATGGTACACAGAGAGCTGCATGATATTTGAATGAAGCATAAGAGGGCTACAAGATGCAATAGAAAATGTCCTGACATTAGGCTGCCAACAGGTTTGCAATAGCAGGTCAGTGTTCAGTGGGATTTTGTGATAATCTCAGAATAAAAAAAAAACAATGAATCAAAGAAAGACTAAGACTCTAAACCATTTAAACAGGGAGAAGGAGGAGGATTTCTTGTAATTAAAGACCAATCAGACCCCTGGATCTGAATAAAGTGAGTAGATGAAGAAATAAGACAAAAAGCAATTAAGCTCCCCTTGATGACAGCTTTGCTTTAACTGCTGAAGAAAAGAAGGGGTTTATTGATTGAAAAAAGTTACATTTGAGGGACTTAGTTCTCACCTCTTCTGCCTTGTTACAGACTGACTCACAATGGAGCCCTCCATCTGTCATCTCATCTCAGCAAATCATAACCAATCTCAAAACTGGGCAGTAGGGAATGCCAGCCCCTTGTGATCAGCGCTGCAGCCATAAAAGTCAATGAATGATTAACTGCATGGCTTATGAGTGAATAACGGCATGGTTTCTACATGCATTCATTTCTGGTACCACTGCATGGGGTGCAAAGGCAGCTGGAGCTGTTTGCAGATGTACAGACATCTCAGAAATCTTGCAGAAAGTTGGTTCAGCAAGTTTTGGATCCTTGAAGGTGGAAAGAGAAGGGAGCTCAGGAAACGGTGCATACGCTTCTCATCTTATCAAAGCTGTGCCCTTCTCTGCTCCCAATGTAAATTTGCACGTAAAGTTGCAGCAAATGGGCGCACAAACAGCAGGAGACAACTGTAATGTGAAAATAGCCATGCAGTTACATACAGAGCCATTGAGCATTCAGTCCATGTGTTAGCTGGGCAGACGGAGTAATTATATGCACTGATATGGGGAACCAGCTATGCAGGCAGGGTTTTTCTTTTAATGCAGACCAATGGCTTCCTGTTTTGGAAATCTTGCGTCTTCAGTGCACAAATGCATAGTTTTGTGTGTGCATAATTTGTGGCTGTAATTTTAGAGGCTCATTAAATAACTTGGCTGTGGAAATCAAATTGCCTTTCATCAAAATCCAGCAAGAGCTGAACTAGTTCTGTCCATCACAGCAGCCCTTCTGGTCTTCGTTATGTGGCTGAAAAGTACAGATGCAAATGGGGCTCCTGTAGCTCTAAAGGGAGAGGCAGGGACTGGAGCAGAGGGAATGGTGCTGGCAGCTGAATTTCAATAGTAAGCTGGGAGAAATCAGAGCTTCTCAGTTTTTCTACTAAGGTAAGAAAGCCAGAGAAACCAAGGAAGGTGCTGCACAAGCCCACCAAATATCCTCATGAGCCCCTGTGGTGCCCTGTGCTGGTTGGTACCCAAAAGCATCATCCAGTGTAGCATGGAGAAGAGTATTTGGGTTTTATTCATTAAATACAATAGTTCTGTCTTTCAAATTATTCACATTCTGCTCCTCGTTAATTATATTCATGCTGATATGAAAGGAAATACAAGGCTGGAGGGGATATTTTCCCAGTGCTACTGCAGTTTTTCATGGTTTGTATCCCAAATTCTTGCAGCCAAAAACTTGGACATTTTCTTGGGCTTTATCTCTGTTCTGCCAGCAGTGCGCAAACTCCTTCCCTCCAGTGACCTCCCTTGTGTAACCACGTTTGCTGGGAGGAAAGAACGGGTTCAAAGATGCATTGGGAAAGAAAGAAAAACGAGAAGTGATCTCAAAAGGCCCAATGCCTGAAAGAAACGTTTAAAAAAGGGAGACAAATAAAGAGATAAGACAGATGCTGTTTCCTGTGGAACGGGAGACGGCTCTTTGGCAGCTGATGAAGAAGAGGTGGGATTCCCCCTTCCTCTGATCCCTTCCATTTGGGGTTTCAGGTGTCTTCTTCAGAAACCCAAAGGTCACGCAGGGGACAATCTGCTCACCAGAAGGGCCATTGGGCTGCCAACATGTCAGCAATTCAAAGACCGCTGACAGAGATAAGAATGCAGGAGAGGTGTAACTTAAGTGTCATCTTAAAGCTACTGGGAGCTCGGATACACTTCAAAGGCGAGCGCAGCCGTTCCATGAGCGGGGACCAAACAGACTGGGAAGTGCAGTTGGGACTTATCGTGTTCCACCAAGAAAGTGTGAAAACGGTCAGGAGGGACTCTCACGCTGCAAGGTAAATGGCAGTGGCTCAAAGAACTCCTCCGGTGCTTAGTAAATCTCTGTTAAAAATCTCCTGAGGACTAGATGCCCAGCTTGCCATGGCACAGCAACACAAATCCCCGTTGCAAAAGATGAAGTGCACCAACGGAGGCAGCCAAAGAATATTCAAGATTGGGTAGGAGCTCACCAGGGTGCCTTCTTCCATCAGGACACTGAATGCAGTAGTTCTTTCTTGTCTCCCTGATGAGGCATCGCAGATGATGGCATTATGGAGGTGCAGGGCAGATAGCTCTTGTTGGTGGCCGGTCACTAGCCTTAAGTCAGAGGAATGTTATCTCCTGTCATCACGTGCCTAAAGTCTTAATTTATTCCTGCCTTTTTTAATTATTTCTTAATTTCCCCATATGTGCCAACTACACCCCTCAGCATCTGCACACTACCCCTGGATTCTTCCAAACAGCAAAGGAAGCAGAAATGGCTCCAAACTTTTATCTATGCTTTCAAAAGGATGCAAATCAGGAAACTCAACCTTAAAAGCTTGGGCTGGAAAGAGCATCCTCCCCATTGCAAAACATTTCACCTTTAATATATTCGAACCAGCCTATGAGACCACTTCTCTTGCCAAGACAACTTTTCCTCATTAACTGTTGGGTTCCAGAAACCTCTTGGCTTTCTCTGAACTTTTCAGCACCAAAGCAGAATACTAATGTCCAGATCACATAGATGAGAAATTAAATCATGTTTCGATAGCTTGGCAGATGCTAAGAAGTCATAAAAGGGAGAGAGCCCTAGAAAAAAACATCACTGTGCTGTGAAAGCAACCTGCAAAGGGAAAATCCTCATGACTGCCTGCCTTCAAGCACAGGTTGAGTTTACACCTGCCCCATCAGTTTTAATTTAAGTTGATGCTCTCAGCTGGGAACTGCACTGATTACCAAGGCCCTGAGATCTTTTCCTGTGGGATCTAGGTGGGATTGCTAATCACTGACCTGGTTTGGGGGTAATATTTGATTGCTGGTGATGGGAGTGAGGTCAGACCTGGGCTTCTCATTACCATGTGCTCAGGCATGCTACAAAAATGGAGAGGAAACACTCTTCCCATCCTGCACATAATCTATTCATGCTGGTACATACATGTCACTTTGAATTTTACTTCTGCAGTATGAGAGGTAAGGCGAGGGAGGAAGGGCCTAAGAAATGGCTAAAACATCATTTCTAACTCTGTACTGAGTTGCTCAGTCTTGCCAATGGGCCTTTAATAGATACCTGTGCACAGATTAAGGCATACACTTTGAGCAGCTAATCCTAAACATTTAGGCAAAGCTTCTCCATGCCTCAGTTTCCCCACTGGGAAAAATAAGGCAATAATATCAATTAGTGATGGGGAGGTGCTATGCAAATGCAGTCATGGCCATGCAGAAGGAGGGAGCCTGAGGAAAGGGGCAGGGTAGGAAGCTGTGGGAAGCCTGAATTTAATCTGCTCTCTCTGTGAGTCACAGCCTGAAATCTTCACTTCTTCCAAGGCTTTTGCACTGCTGCCACGTTGGCCCTTGTCTCTTTGACACAAATGAATGGATTGGTGGTGTTTTTCCCAAGCCAGAGAGGCACAGCTGTACACAGCAACACAGGGCTGCCAGGGTCTTTCTTCCCACCTCTTGTTGTTGACGGGGGAAGGGGGGGGGGCAAGCATGAGCTTGAAGGAGAGCAGCACATAAACAAAGCCCATGTAAGCAAGTTGAAAATTAAAATGCCCTCGTGCACAAGAAGGCTTTGCATCTGTCTCTCTCTCTTTTTTTTTTTTTTTAATCTAATTTTGCAACTGTAAAAATGTGGTGGAAATGAGACTCTGGCACAATGACAGGCTCAGTCCCTCCGATACGCAGCTGGGAATGTCTGCAACAAGTACAAGTCTATAAATCTCAGCATGCCTCCCCTAATTACTCCAACAGGAAAGCATTTAATTATGTAATCAGGAGACCCTATTTGAGACAGGCGTGCATGTACCCCCAGAGCTAACCTTAACCTGGCTATCTCGCTTTGTTTCTGGACTAGTTAAATATAGCTGCAGACAGACGGACCTGTCTGAGCAAACAGGGAGTTCTCTGTGTGGGAACGTAACCTGGTGGTGAACCTGTGCCATTGCTGTCCCCCTCTGCCTGGTCACAGCTCCATCCTGCAGGCTGCTTCTTCTGATCAAATGCAATTTGTCAATTTGCTGCCATTTCCCTGGCTGGTTTGCCCAATAGCAAGCAGATGTACACCTTTCAGCGTTGGCTGTAGCCCTGATCCCATCTAAACAAGGACACAGCGAGTATCTCAGTTTGGTCCCCTGTTTGTAAGAGGAAAGGCATCATGGACATAGAGTCCTCAGTGCCACTTGGCTTCTTGCTGCTCCCCCATAGGCTGCACTGCTGGCCGCCAGAGGCACATCTTATGTAGCCCTCCTGGGAGCCCACCTCTGGGTCTTTTATGGCTCTGTTTTTAGCACTGGTTCAAAATGTCCCTCAGTGTAGCCCTGCACGTGCACAGGAAAATTCTCACCCGCAGTGCCTCACTCCTACAGAATGCTCATATTCCCTTATTTATAGGGGGATCTCTACAGATACATTGCTCAACTGGAGTTGTTCCAGTTCAGCGTTACCCCTTATGCTCATTTCCCCCCTTCCCTCCCCATCAACCCCACACACATCTGGTTCCCCACCAAGACCCCGTGCCAGTGGAGGATGCAACCATCAGTTCTATTTGATCATATGGGTAACTTCTTGAGATTGTTACTACATTTTCAAATTAACAAAGCAAACAGTGAAAATCAGAGGGTTTGGCAGGGGACAAAGGAACCACATCTCTCCCTGCTCTTTGCTGCATGTCATAACAAAGTGCTGGGCCAGATAATTAAGATAGTTTCTAAAAATGTCCCCATGATAGTTGCCAGGGTATCTGTCTCCCTGAGCATACACATAAGCATATCTGCAGGAGTTGCTTTAGAGCTTTATTCCACAATGAACTGATTCATTTTTTTGTCTTTTAAACCAACAACAAACGCTGCCTTTGCTCTTAAGAGAGATGAGGAGTATTTTCTCTTCCTTAGGAAATGAGGTACTGATGTAAATACACATTGGGAGTCTCTACAGATGCGCTGTCTTTTCATTGGAGTCAATGGAACTCCCCCAAATTCCTAAGACTTCTCAGCTATCCCCATCCCCACAGCCCATCCTGCAACGTATCACATACAGCATATTTTTTAGAAGCTATTTCAAGTTCTTGTTGACAAAGACAGAAAACAGGAGAATTATTTTTTATAGAAATGCACAGAGCCGTAGCATCCTTAGTACTGGAGTGAAACATAATTAACTAGAACCCTCGGTGGTGAGTTTAATGTCGTACACCATGACTGGTTTTCCAACTGCCAGCTAATAGAATCTCTCATGAATTTACTATGAGTACACCTTGGCTCAGTATGTTTTACTCCCGTTGTTAATTGGAGCAATTAGGATGTGTTGAACACATATTTATAGGTGAAAGATAAATTTCGCACCGACATTTGCAACTCAAAGGAAGGGAAAATGAGGATCATTACCTAATGACACCAGCAGAGGAGCAGAGCTGGCATCAGCACATCCAAAAGGCTACAGGAGATAAGATAACAAGCATTTCTAATGAATGCTTTCCCAGTTGGGTTGTGACCTAAACTCTCACAGTTGCCACTGGGAAGAGTTGCACAGACCAATGTCTTTCTTTAATGTCCAGCATCCATTTCTTCCTGTTCCATCTTCTGTCTGCTTGCTATAACTGCTCCATCGTGGCTTTCAGACTACGTGTCTCACTGTACTATTTTAATGATTTTGACTGAGTCAGACTGCAAGAATCCCATAAACTGCAGCAATGCCGTGGGTGATGTGGATGGGCACAGCTCTGCCAGGGCTCTCAGGTGAAGCCAAACAGCTTCAAGATTTGACTTACAGAAACTTGGCAGTGCCTTGAGCTGCATCCTACAAACCCAGGCATCAAGGAAGCACCACTGAGGGGTGGTAGGTGGTTTCTAAGAGCTTTTCTATCTTGACCATGTCCATTTCTGCTGCCATTTCTACCAAGCCATTTTATGAATCCATGGCTCTAAAAGCGTAAAAGCAGAGCTCTGCCAGGGTGCAGCAGGAACACCAGGAGGCAGGAAGGGTAGGACAGCCAGTCAAAACATGTTTGCAATCAGCTGGACTGCTCAGATGGGGAGATGCATGTTACATAAACAGCCTGAGCCAACCCAGAAATGAAAACACTTTCCACAAGGGAGTGGAGGAAAGAAAAACAGCTTCACCTGTTGCTCTTTGAGCAGGAGTTGCATGCTGGAATGGCAGGTAAAATAGGGCAGGTTCTTTTGGGATGCTCTCAGCCAGCTGTGGTGTTGCAAAAACTCTCCCAGCACTCGTGCAATAGCTGCTCATCTCCATGCTCATCATGTCAGCAGCATCAGCTGTAATGCCTGGCGTAGTGCTGTTTCACAGACTTATCAACTGGCTGTAATGAGCAGCTCCGCCACATCTGTTTTAAACTGCTTCTTTTTCCCCAGGTAACTGGGATGCTGGAGAAGTGGGGAGCCTGCAGGATTCAGGCCGATGTGCTGGGCCTCATGTAGCCCAGGTGGTGGCTGTGAGCGCCACACATGCATGTGCCTGTGGTGGTGGCAGTCCCGAGGGATGCGGGGAAGGTCAGCAGCACTTTCTGGTTGGATGCTATGGGGAGAAGGAGGGGACAATTTCACCTCATTCTGACCCCCACGGAATTGAAGTGTGTGGGTTAGTGATGGGATATGGAAGGTTTGACTTTCTGGTGAGGTGTAGGCAGACAAATCCTGGTGCATGTGGGATGTAGTGCTGGAAGCACGGCTGCTTGCATCAGGCAGGAATAGAGCAGGGTTTGCATTGCTTGGTTTTGGGCTGATGCACCTCAATCACTGCAGAGACAGCAGGCAGGCTTTAAACACATCCTGGTGGGGATTTAGTGCTTACTACCAGTTCGACATTTGGGAGGTAGTGGAGTGCAGTGCTGATGTTGCATGTCTGATGTAATGCTGCCTGCACCACCAGGCTCATGTACCTTGTTTGTACAGACACAGCTGAAGACTGAGTCGTACCTGTTATTTATGCATTTGTATAAGTAGTAATTTTGCTTTTTTTTTTTCTTTCCATAAAACTCATCATAAAGGACAGAAAGAGAAAGATATAAGTAACACATTTTCAGATGTTCCTTTCTAGTGAATTACTTGGCCTGACATTGGAAATGAATTATTTTCCATTGTACCAGTGACCCCTGTTGTGTGTTCTATTAACACCACATGTTAAACTTTTATATTTTTAGTAAACCATGACCTTGTACATTCTCTGTCATTTCCCACTGGCATAAGTACAACACATATGGTATGAAAGCTAACGGTTTTCATTTGTATACAGTACTTTTATGTCTTAGGCTCGTACGAAAGCACACAGGTCATGGTAATCAGGGCATCCTAGGATTTTACCAGTTACAAACAGTCACAACAAAGTGTATGTGTTTTCCAAAAAACATATTTTTGGCATAATGCTCTCTTATGTGTTGTGCAAATCCAGATGAAAATGGGATCTTGAAAGGCTGTGTTAAATTTTTTGATCGTGCTAATCCAAACAACTGTCTCCAACACATGCAAAAGCCGAAGGAAGTCTATAAAATGTCAGGTTTGTCCTAAATATCTGCAGAACAAATGTGGCTCAGAAACATGATCGAGTCTGCAGAACTCTTAAGATAAAAGATGATGTCACATAGATTCAATATATTATTTCATCAAATGGTAACATTGTTCTAGACATCTAAAAATTAGGGATGATTTATGAATAGAGCCCATGGTATGGAAGAAAGAATAATTCCTTCCAGTTGCCCAAATATTTCTTTTTTCCCCCTCTTTTTTTTCTTATTTAGCCTGGACTCTGCATCAGGCGCAGTGGTGTGCTTTCACAACACATGCCTGCTTGCACAGAAATGTGGTTACATGTGTGAACATTGACCTACGTGGTCGTTTGTGCCTTCCCACTGATCCCCAGCCTGCTCTGTGTACACTTTTCTGTACTGATCCATCTCCTTCTCTTGGCTGATCTCTTTGGTTTCCAATGAGAACGATGTTAATAAAAGAGATCAGAAATAGTTTGAAGTTATCCTCTATTATTTTGCTGAATCTGAGGTCAGGACACGTGGCAGCATCCAGCACCAGCAGCTCAACATGTCTCCATAACTGAACACACAGTGACAGTGAATGAAGAGGAGGGAAAAGACCAGAAGTTGGATAGTTTACCCCAATTCCCCACTGAGCTTCTGTGATTTCTCCACCTGCATATTTCAAACCTATGCCCTCTTGGTGAGCTTGACATCAGTCTTCCATAGAGGCTCTTGCAGCTGAGCCAGCCTTGGAGCTGTGTCTCTTTGGGATGCTACCAGCTATCCACTTTCCTGTTTTCCACCCATTACCTGCACACTGGTTGCTCCACTGAGTTCCTCTTGAGCTCTGGTGGTGAAGAATCTCATTGTCCTTTGCATCCCATGCCCTCGAGATGCTGTCTCAGACTCCTTTGCTGGCAGCTTCACCTTACAACATGTCATAACCGCAGTTGCGATGTAACGCCATGTCTGCCAGGACAAACTTGCAGTGTTTGGCTTGGGATCAGCCAGGCTTGGATTTTATGTCTGACAAATAATTATTGGCTTGACAATCCCATAGGAATTCTTTGTTGTTGTCTCTTCCTTGTGCTGCGGCCATCGGGTAGTGATCAAGGGTTACTAACATGGAAGAAATACTCTCTGATAATTAAGCCTTAAAACAAGCCTGCGTTTACAGTTTTCCTGTGTGGTGGGGATTTTTCCTTTGAATTTCCTTTTAGAATTTTGCCTGGAGTCATGTTCAAAGCCCTCACAGTTCTCAAGTCAGAACAGAATTTATTCCCCAGTGAATGCAGAGGATCAGTTAGGCAGGGAGCAAAGGTGGTACAAAACCATGCCTTGTAGACTCATGCTTTTGATCCATGGGGACTGACCTCTGCTGTCAGGATTGTCCTGGTTTGGGGCTGTTCAGTAATCTGCGGGTTCACCTTGAAATCCTTTTATCACTTCAATTTTTTTCTTCTGATTTGCCTAAAAAATAGCAGCATTGCAAGCGGGAGATTTGGAGATTTGATATACTGATGGAGAGAAGCAGAAAACCAAATTATCTTAAACGATCTATTTTATAAATATAATATAAAACAAATGTTAATAAATTCTGAGATTCTAGCTTCTCTTCTGTGTAATGACAAGGAAACCAACTCTGTTTATCTGACCGGTTGGGAAGTGCAACTGGTTGGGAAGTGTGATTTGACTTGTCAGGGACAGGGAGAAATGTCCCATCAGCAGAGATAGTGGGAAGGAAGGCAGAGAGAACACAGTCCGGAAATGATAGAGGAATTGAAAGGAAATATAGGAGAGAAAGAAAGAGAGGAGAAAAAAAACAAAACAACAATAGAGATTACGGGGGGAAGGGGGGAGGGACACACACAAAAAAAGCACGAGACAAAAGCAGAGACAGGGAGGAAATAAGATGTCACCATGGGCTCAGTGACACCCCTGGGGATGGCATTGTCAGCCCATCGCCTCCTGGTTGTGGGTCCTCTCCAAGGGCAGCTCTCTGGCTGCTGGCGAGTGTGCCCCAAATGACACAAACCACACCAGGACTTGACGAATAACAGAGCATCAAGTCAGACAGACACTGGCTGGCTTTTCCACTGTAGCTCTCCCCCCGCTATTATTTATATACCATTTCACTTGCTTACATGTAACTTAAAACTGGCCCAATGTCAGCAGCCCAATCCAATGGTGGGCCAATTATCCTGGAGTAGCCCTTGCTTTCTTTCTGTCTTTCTTTTTTTTTCTCTCTCTCTCCCTTCTCTTTGGCGTGCAGGAATAAGGCTGGTTACTGTTAGGCAATCCAGGTCTTGGCTGAGAAAAGACTGTGTGCCAATTCAGTGGCTGAATATGGACCCTGTTTATTTTTTCAGAGTGGCAGTTTTCAAGGGGTTGAAATAGTAGTTAAAATTAGCGTAAAGAATTCAAGCCACAGAAAGGCCCTTTCACCTTATTCTTCAAAAAGCCAGTTGTTTCACTGTCCCTTTCCAACCCGCCTCAAAGCCTCAATTTCCATTTGGGAACAAAAATGCAACCCGCAGACCCTATAGCGGTGCTCGGTCAGGTTTTGATGGGATTGGGCTCATCTCTTCATGTCCAAAGGACACCTGCTGGGGGGAGAACATCAAAACTCACCCCCTGGAAGGGCTGAGCAAACCGAGAAGCAATCAGAGGGAACGACGTGCTCTTGCACTGCTCATGGAGGATGCCAAACGGATAACAAATCTCTGCTTCACCACAAGCAGAGGTAAACATCCCGTTCAGGACTGACAGATTTTGACATCCTGGGCTCTGTGCAGTGTCAGAACGGAGGGAAGTGAAGCTTTCTGACAGCTCCACATGACGCCTGGCTGATCCCCTTCCCATGGGTGGAAAGAAAAAGGGATTCTCTAGCAATTTGCCAGCACTAAAATGGGAATCTTTATACCTGCTAAGAGCCCTACAGCCTTCCTCTCTTACATCGCCCCATACTAACTTCTTGTTGAGCTTGTTCTGTGGCAGAGGGCTTTGCTTTCTATTGGGTTATTTGCTTTATTTTGGAAACGGAATGGCTGATAAGCAGTCTGGAAATGCAAAGGTTTGCTTCGGTTCCTCCAAAGCTGCTTATTTAAATTCTAGCCAAGGTCTCTTGAGTCAGCAAAACTCAGCGGGAGCTCTCATAAAAATAGGGTCTCTTTTGAAAATTCACATGCTTCCTGTTTGTGCAAACACTGTGAGAACTGGCGTTCCCATGGCATGTCTGTGCTGGAACCAGGAAGTAGACAGGGAATTTGGAAACAAGAAATAATTGCAAAATTAAAAAGAAAAAAAAAAAGTGAATAATCATATTTCTTTTTCCCTTTCAAGCTGAAAGAAAGTTTTGTTTAGTTTATCATCCCATCAGAATCAACTGACCTTGATCAGCAGCTGGAGATGCATTGCTCCAACTCAACCTGCTGCAAGCCGCTTCTGGAAGCTGTGCTAATGTGTTGGAGCAACAACATTCTAATGAAGTTTATGGCTTTCTCTGTGAGCTTGGAGCAAATCCTGCTGTGAGAGGGGATGCATTGCATCAGCGGATGACTGCACTCCAGCAAGAGCTGGGCCATGTTTGAAGAACACGAGACTCATCTTCACTTGCTCATGCATGGAGACCAGTCCTAGCAGCTCATCCTGCATACACTGGGATTCTCAATGACTTTCCAGCCCATTCCGGAGCTTGGTCACCATGTCCCCTTGTGTGCAATGGCAACAGTTGTGCACATACACCTCTAGCAGAAGATGGAGAAGTTAATTTGAGTCTGCAATCATGGAACTAGTTTTGGGGTAAATCGAAGAACCACTTGCCATTTTTCTTTGCATTCAGATCAAGATTTTCTGAGGTTTTTAGCAGCAAAATTCAGGGAAGAACAAAAAGGCTTGTTGGCAAGTGGGCTGGCTTCAGTTTTAGAGGGCAGATTCTGATGTAAAGCCCAAAGTAACTCCACTCAACCAAGTTCCTCCCAGCCTACTTGAGCATGACTAACAACCTCTGGTTATTTTTCCATTGTCATTAATCCAGACAATAGATGATCAAGTCTGAACAAACGTAAATCCCAGAGCTCTTATTCTGAGTATGGATGAATAATTGCGAGTACTTTTGTTTATTTACTTTAATATTTTTTCAATTTTCACCACAACCACAGTCAAATTTATGCTTGTTGATCTGTCCTCTTAGTTCTGAGAATAAATATTTTGATCAATTACGTTTATAAGATGAAAAGCATTCATGTTTTGGCAAGATGACCCCGGGTAAATTATTAGCTGCTGTTGTTGTTTAGAGCACAGATAAAGAAAATATGTCCAGCTTAAAGCGCCAAGGCCTCTGAACACATCAATCTTCTTCTTCTTTTTTTTTTTCTTCCCCTGAATGTTGATTCTTCCTAGAAGTTTTCTAAAATTACGTCACTGAGAGACTGTACATAGACCGCATTTCTATTTCACGTTCTGAGAGGGAATTCCCCGAAAAGGGACATCACTGAACAGTAGGAATATACAAATAGTGACTTTCCTGACATTAATACGTGCAGAGCTGCAATTTTATGAGCACCATGGGGATGGTGAAGGTGTTGTGCAGCAACTCAGCCCTTTGGCAGAGGAAGAGGTGGTGTGAGAGGGAAGGAGAGGGCTGCTGAGTTACAGAACCATGGATTTTCAGTGATTTTCAGTTACCTGAAGCTCTCACTTCACGCTGACCCCCCCTTCAGTTATCAGTTTTTGCTGTCATCCATGAGGGGTTCACTACTCTTCCCAAAGGTCTTGCAGAGTCCAGAGCAGCAGAGGTTCCTCCCTCAGGGAATGCAGAAAGGTTGTGGTGGTGATGGATGCCCACCATGACACTCAATGACACTTCGAAATAAATGGGCTGTTACTGATGGAAGCTGGCACAGAGCCACATCTGCTGCTTTCTCAGCATCCCTGGAAACCCTCTGCTCGTTTTAGTGGCCAGATCATATGGACTGAGTCCTCAGCTCCATCTTTCTGGGCTGAGAAGCAGAAGCTGTGCTTATTCAGCAGACCTCCTTCTGTGACACCCCAGTGCAACCCAACTCTGGGGGACTGAGCTGCCCTTATATAAACTCCTTAATGGCTCATCTGCACTCTGGGTGCCTGCATGGGGGTAGATATGGCAATGAAATTATAGCAACTGCTGTTAAGCTAGAGCAACAGCTGAGAGCCAGATGTGCAGTGCCTGAAATGCTCTGGTGGCAGCTGAACCCAATGCCACAAGGCCATATCTATAAGACTTTCCCCATCCTTCCTGCCATCTTTCTCTTCTCTTTCTCATCTGGCTTGATCTGGCCTCAGTGGCCCAGGTGCTTGTATTGTCTCATCCACCTCTGGCAACAGACACAAAGTTTCCCTCTTCTACCAGGATTACTGAGGTGCAACCTCTGAATTTGTCAGTGTGAGCGTTCCTGGGTCTGCTGCCTTGCTTGTCCTCCAAATCCAACACGAACAAAGTATTTTGGAGCTCTGTAATCCTCCTGGAAATTGCATTCATCACACTGCTTCCAGCAAAACACCCCTTTTTTCAGTCTGATTTTAAGTCCATTAAACCCTGTGGCAAAGAGAGTGCCATCCATCTAAGGACTCTCTGGGATTAGAGATCTCTAAAATGGGAATGAACTTTTTCTGAATGAAGATTCAACTTTCTTCCCACTGAAATCCCATGGGGAGCTGGATTAGATGCATATAATCACAGAGCAGCCCTAAGGCAGTTGGCTGTTTCACTAGCAGAGTCCAAAAAACTAAAGCAGACATGTCACGTGTAAAGTAGTCTTCCTACTCTGCCTATTGACTATGAGAAAAGCTATGGAGATCTCAGGCCAAAGTGGCCCATGACAGTGGAATGGAAGAAGAAAGGCTTGGAGAATTTTGGAGGATCTTTCAATGAGATCTGAACTTCAGGCGTTTATTGAGCAAAATTTCTAAGGTTTAGCAACATCTGCTTTTACCAATAGCAGAAAAAAAAAAAAAGAGGAACTCCGTATTTTCACATTTAATTACCTAGACAATCTATTTGACAGATGTCACTTCGGCTCCCATCGAAGCACATTTCGCAGTGTAAACTTGTGGGCGACAGACAGAAATTGTAACCCTCCAATTCATTCCCAGAGCCCTTCAAATCGACTGAGAGAACGAGCACACAGTGAGCAGTTAGCCATGCTGGTTTGATAAATGTTGCTAATAACACCCTGCATGTGTGGATGGGTTTCACGTTCTCCAACCACACCACATACCGGCTTTCATGACACATGTTCTGAATAAAACCAGCCTCCTTTTGCTCCTAGAAGGATGTCATTAGGAGAAGTGGAAAGCTGCAATCTCCAGGCCAGTGCTCTGCTGTAAGGTCATGTGGTAAAGCCCTCATTAGGACAACAAGTATTTTTTTCTCCAGTCTCTACATGATGTTTAGTCAATAGATTTGCCAGGTTTGAGGTTTAAAATAATCTTACCTCACCAAATCCAAGGCCTTACAGTTGGTTGTTTTGACTCCATTTGACTCCATCATACCTTTGCCCCAAGAAACATCCTACATTACCGGAGGAGAAACGTTCACCCTATGCTTACCACCACCTCCTGCTCCAAACCACCAAGGGAGCCTCAGATGCTCTCTGACATGGGGAGAGTATGTGACCATGGCATCTCCTGGAGCATGGTAATCAGTTGTGTCCCATGGGCCTAAGCCAGGATGGAGGGGGAAAGGCACCTTGCATACCTCTGTTAAAGCCTGTGCCCAACTGGCCTATGCACCATAGCCAACATTTGCTGTAAATGAGCTCCTAAACCAGTGGAATGAATTATAAAATTGCCTGGCCTACAAAGTGACAACAAGCTTAATATCATACTGTCAAGCAATAACAAGAACTGGATGTCTACTGTCCATTGTGCTCTACTTCAACTTGAGATCTACTTTGGCTGCTTCTAATTGTTTTATAATTCTTTCCTGCCCTTCTGTATCCTTTCTGAAGACATCATCCTGCACCCACTGAAAGCAAGAGGAGTTGTTCTCCCTCAATAGAGCCTTTAAGAGATACTGTCTCAGGTTTTATTGCAATAGGAACAGAAAAAAATTAGAACAGAAACCTCAGTTTCAGCAACACAAGACCCAAGTGCTCAGCAATACAAGACCCAAGACCAAACCGAGTTCCAAACATAAATATATACATATAAAGGAACCGGTTTCTCTGTTCCTCACAATAACTTAAAGTCTGGAGGTATTAGTAATGCCCTTTAGATTCTTTATGTATGCTGCTATCAGCTTTTTGACTCTCTGTGTCATAAAAGTTTTTTTCTTGTCAGTAAGGAAAGCTTAGGAGACAATACCATAATCCAATCCAATAAGGAGGGAGGTCTCAGAGCTTTGACTTCCATTTTACGCTTCCAGCCATCCCTCCACTGCTACACTTCCAAGAAGGGTGACACAGAAAGAAGGCATTTCTATATGCTAGTGCATTCAGTGATAGAAAAAGCCCATGAACATTACACAGAGAGTAAATGCATCACTGAGTGAACTTCTTCTTTTCTGTAGGAAAGCCTACAAGGGGAAACCTCACTGTGATTAGCTCTGCTGTGCTCTGAAAGCAGGAGGAACTGAAAATGGAGCTGAATAGCTGTTATTTCCTAGGCGTTGACAGAAGTAACCATCCTTCCCTGTGTTCTCTTTTCCTAAATACTGTGGGAGCAATCCTTGAACTTATTATTCAGATGGTGAAATTCCCACCGGAGGGTTGTGTGGCTTTAAAGGTTCAGCCTTCTGTTTTTACAAGGGAACAAATGGCAGTGCTTTAAAAAAAAAAAAAAAAGAGAGTTAAAATGAGAAGTGAAACCTTTTTAGCCTATACTTTAAGAGTTATATGGGATTTGCTTTCCTTCTTATCTTTCCCTTGCCACTTTTCCAAGCTGGGGTTAAGTTCAGAGGGAGGAATTTGGGACTTCAGGGCATGGGTGACCACTGCCGACCTGGACCTGGGGTGTCCCCATCCTGTTGTGCCTGCCCAGCTGGTCAGCATTACTGGGGATGGTGATGAGGAATGGGCTGACAAAGCCATTTTTTTCTGCCTTAAGATTGATATGAGCTGTGCAAAGCGTGGGGCATGCCCCACAGCAGTGCCATGGGAGCAGGAGGGGAGCTGGCTGGGAGAGGGAACGCGTTATCAATAAATTCCTATATCCAGAGGAGCCTCATTCAAAACCTCAGCGCACTTTCAGCTGGCCACAGTGGAACATTCATTCTAAAAAGGAACTCAAGGAGGCAAAGCTTCATTTCCTGAGATTTAAGGAACTTTATTAAATTTCTTCCCCCCCTTTACTGCATTAAGTGTTGGCAGAGACTTTGAGCAAGCAAAGCCGCCATAGTGTGAAAGGGCTTTTAGACGTGAATCCAAATGATCATTAACCTTATAAAAGGAAACCCAAGGGGAGGGAACTTTCAAGGTATTGCAGGCTCATCGTCATCTAAGAGATACAAATAAAAGTGCTTTCTTTTTGCCCGTTGCACAGTAACAAAGAGAGTTTCCTTTTGCAAAAACCTCATGGACCACGCAGAAGGATGCCCAGTGGCCCTGGGAAGTGGTTTGGAAGAGCTTCGGGTTGCTGAGCTGTCATCCAAACCTCTGACTGCCAAATGTTACTGAAATTAATGTGTGGTCAATGGAAATGCTGTTTGGATAAACAGGAGCATTTAGCACCTTCAGGACTTGAGTAGCAAAAAAAGGTACGTTTGAAGAGCTGTCTTTTAAAGATGCCAATGTCTTCCCTTCATCCCAGCAAGGAAAAGGGCTTTCTCACTTCCCTTGTCTTTATTTCAGCTGCATATTCGCACTCGATGTGGGCTCATTAGTCATCAGGAATGCCTCCTCCTCCGACACAGTGGGATCGCATCATGTATGTGTGTATAAAGTACTCTTCCTCTAGTGGGCACTGAGTTTGCCAGAATGTGAACATAGGATTAGGGTTAATCTATGCAAGTTCTGCAAAGCCTTTTCTCCCCAAGTTGTTAATGGAAAAAAAAAAAGAAAATAAAATCATTTCTTTTCTAAGAGCTATTGAAGCAATGTTCCCCAAACCAGAGGGACAGTGGGTGCAAGCTGCAAAACACAGCTAACTCATACTTTGCAGTACAGTAAATACAGTGTTACATCCCCTAGTTACATCACTATATGTATTACAGTGCTACAGTATTACAGTATTACCCACTTCAGGCAGGAGCATGAAGCTGTGCATCCTTTATCTGTATTTAAGGATGTTTTCCTGCCAGATTAATGCTTATAAATACATTTAATTAATCAATTAATTAATTAAATAGTAAAAAAGCATTATCTGGTCGTTCAACTGCAGTTGGAAAGGCTGAAGCTCATGTTGTCTTGGATTAGAATTCTCTTAAGGACAGTCCATCACAGGTAGCACTGTGGGGAGATATGGGATGCACCAGTGCCAAGGTTTTAGGGTAGGGGGAAGCAGCACTCCCCTCCCACAGTAACCTCCTTCCCATAGCAAACAGCAGCCCTCCTTTCCACCCAACTTCGGATTTACATCTCTCCGATTTCAACCATAGCTCCAGCAACGTTCCACCTGCAAAAAGGGATCTTTCTGCTCATTGGTTATGCTGTCAACGGATAGTTTGGCATGAGCTGCTTGGGAATGAAAAACAAAAGAGAGAAAGGAAGAAAGGAAGAAAGGAAGAAAGGAAGGAAAAGAAAGGAAAAGAAAGGAAAAGAAAGGAAAAGAAAGGA
>JAPSGF010000045.1:6088380-6108757 GCA_035772895.1 Perdix hodgsoniae | reverse complement strand
AAAAGAAAAGAAAAGAAAAGAAAAGAAAAGAAAAGAAAAGAAAAGAAAAGAAAAGAAAAGAAAAGAAAAGAAAAGAAAAGAAAAGAAAAGAAAAGAAAAGAAAAGAAAAGAAGAAACATTGTTTTGCAAGTTTGTGGCGACAGTTGCTTGCCTGAGCTTAGATATGTATCACAGCCACTAACAGGGCTACAAGAGCCCTCCGGCTCTATCTGCACCTCTGCATCTCACGCCGTGCACTTCAGCTGGAGAAAAAGGAAAGGAATCAGCATATGTGTGTCATTAGTCGCTTCCCCCCCCTTATGAAAGTAATAAGGTTTTTTAGCATTGTGAAATGCTTTTCTCTAAGGCTGGTACATAAAGCTTTGATTATCCCTCAGCGCATTTCACTCCATCAAATATGAAAACCATAGATTTCCTAAGCTTTAACTTGCAGGCAATTCAGAACACTTAACCAAACATTTTCTGTAATGAAAAAACATGCAGGCTAATAGCTGGAGGAGGGGGCTGGAAGCAGCTCCTTGGGATTTTGTTTCCATTTCTGCCACTGACTTACTGTAGCTTTGGACAAGTCACCTCCTTTCTTCACGTTGTCCTGCTGAATCATAAAAAGGATCTTACAAACGTCAGGAGAATTTATGTATGTTGAGATTTCCCAGCAAACAGCACTATAAAATGCAGTTTGCTCCTTGCTTTGTTGTACCTTGTGCAGCGAACGTTGTTGCTTATGGCCACCCCACTCACTGTCTGTGTCTGCTGCTATAAATGTTACACATTTCCAAAAGGATAAAATATTCTAACCAGATAAAAGATTCTAGCCAGTCTTGGGTATGCAACTGCCAGGAGGAGGTCATGCTGGGATCCTCAGTTGTGCAAAAGTCATTCCAGCAGACTGAAAACACGCTCACCAGCTTGCAATAATAGACCCATGCAGAACGCTGCAGACTTCAAGCACTTCCCATGTTTTTTTCCAGGACATCAGCCTTCCCCTTACCTGGCCTCAAGGCTGGGGGAATGCAAGAAGTGCTTTTTCTGACTCCCACCTTTCACAGTGATAACTAAGAGCCCATGAGACTGCACTGCTCTGCGGCGAATTGGCAGCGAATCGCTGCTTGTGCATTCAGACATAGCAAGTTATCTGCTACGAATATCCAACTGGTCATCAGTTCCCAGGAGAACTGCAATAAGGCACAGCAACCTTTCATTCGTATCATAGCTTTTGGAAAAAAAAAAAAGGTGCCCCAGGGCAGCAGCAGAAAGAAATACTCTGGTTGAAACCTGTGGTGCTCTGGGGCAGATCTTTGACAGTGTTGCATCCTATTTGCTCTATAATCTCACTCTTTTTTCCTCTGAAAACAGTATTCTATTTTCACAACTACTACTGTTGTTGGGTTTTTTGGTAGTAAGTGGAAAACTATATGCAGGGATTCTAACTTTTACTTATTTTTCTTAGAAAGCCACTGAGAAAAGGAAGGAGTTCTTGTTAGGGGGCTAAGCACAGTGGTGGAAATCCATTCCAGCTGAAAGCTGGCGAGAGAACTCAGCTTGCAAGCAAAGTTTGTCATTTTTCCCTGCAGATTAAGAAAAAATACGTTTGGCTGTGTTCATGCTAGAGGAATGCAGGGAAAGACAGGGAAAAAAAGAAGAGAGGAAAAAGAAATGTTTGCATGATTTATGGGAGTCCTGCAGCCCAAAACAGCACCGTATTGTGACCTGTTGCCATGAAAAACCAGCAACAACAAGGAGTAAATCAGTGATGAATCGTGAGGTTTATCTGAGCACTACTGTGCAGCAGCTTTTTACAACTTTGAATTGTAGTGAGAAATCCCCCATTGCTCATGCACAGTTCCCAGCATGATGGGAGTGTCATTAAAAGCAATCTTGAGATATATTCCCAGTGGATTTTCACTACCTCTGGCATTTAGGTTAGAAATATCTGCTGAAATCGATAGAGCTGTCTTATATTTTGGTCTATTCCATGACATATTTAAAATTCAGACTTTGCCATCCCATGGGCTTATATGATGTCAATAGAGGTTGATCAGTCTTGTTTCCTAGTAACAGGCAGAAATTCTTTATTTTTATTTATTTTCTTTATGCTACTGTTTACAAAGAGGAATGGATCTCAACCAATTTGCATTGCAGGCAACAAAGAATGAGGTATTTCTAGAGTTCTCCCTTCCCTTCCCTTCCCTTCCCTTCCCTTCCCTTCCCTTCCCTTCCCTTCCCTTCCCTTCCCTCATTAGACCAACAATCTCTAACATATTTTACCTATAACTAACAGAGCTGAATTCTTCTTCCTCCCACTACTCCCAAATTTGGCTCAGACCAACTGTTAAGCAGCACTGGGCAAATCCTACAAGAGTGATACATGACCGCTCGTTTGACGTTTGAGATAAATACGCTTCCAGCCTTGCTTTTCTTTTCAGCTATGGTTCCTTAAAAGGAGTTTATTGGCAGCAAACTCTGTGGGAGCAGCACATTTCCAGCAGCCATGGGATTTCCACAGGAGAAGGATTTTGCATTCACCGTCAGGAGTTCTTGCATCAGGCGTGTTTTTTTCCCTAAATGATTGCACTCCATCAGAATACAAGATGGTCCCGAGGGACCTCAACGTCCAGTCAAAACAGCTCAGATTTCACATTTCAGTGGACACCCAATGCAGTGCCTGCAGCAAAGCAGAGAATGTGCTTTTAGCTGGTGGAAGAGTCATTTAGGGAAACGATGCTGTGTGGTAGAAGGTAGAAAGACCTCCATGCATTGGGTGTTTACTTCAGCATCATGGCAAGAGCCAGCTACAACCCAGGTCTTCACAATAACCTCTTTTTGTTCTGTAATCTTTATGGTAGAAAGTGAAACCGTTTTATGTGCCCTCTTCCAGGCTTGCTGGTGGCATTTGTGGAGCTATAAACAGATGCATTTAGGAGAATTAGAGGCACACCTTTAAAGTCTGTTGACATATTTTGAACCGTGAGAGCTTTCAGGAGAAGGACAGAATGGAAAAATAAGAGAGATTTTGCTTTTTTAAAAAATAGAAACCATCTTTCCTAAATAGGGACAGTTGGCACCCGTACCTCCTTCTTTGCTACAAAAGTCCATCCCAGCCTTTGCTTTCAGACCCATTTCATATTAAAAATAGCTCATGGAACATTTTTCTCCCAGAGTTTCTTGCCAGCTGACTGCTCTGCTGACGGGGCTGGTGCTTTCAAGTGACTAATTCAGAGCAAGACTCAACTGGAGAGTGCTAAGTAATGGCATCATTGGGTTCTTTGCCACATCCAGGTAAAACAACACCATAAATCTGCTGGATTTAGCAATGCACTGCAAAAGAAAGAGTCAAGCAGGTAAAGCTGCAAGTGGTGCTTAATTATATTCAAGGACGGGCTGAAATGAAAAGCATAAGTCAACGCATTTGTGTCTGGTGGTGCCTGAAATCTGAACTTGGCTTCAGATTGGAGTCTTACAAAGAGCCAACCCAAAATCCTGAGATGCAAACACTCTGAACTCTGGAACTGCTGAGCTTCAGATGTGCAGTGTGGCTAATCTACATGATTTAATTAGTGAGTCTCAGAACATCTGGTACCTGTCTTAACACTGTGGCTCTGGGTTGTGTTGAGAACCCCAGCTTTTATTCAGTTTTACTTTTGAAGTCGATCCCCAGTTTTGGGTTGGCAGAACCAAATGTGATGCTGCGACATCAGGTGACAAAGGCAGACAACCCAAAAGTTGGAGCTTCCTTTAGAACCTCACCTTGTCTTCCCTTTTCAATCATTTTGGCCATGTCTCAGCTACATTGCAGCAGTAATCACCCTGAGGCATCTAAAATCTGTTTGTTGGTTGGTTTGTTTGCTGCTTGCAGAATGCATTCTCTTCTGCTCATTTAGACTCATTTCATTTCCCTTTTCATTTTAGTACACTCTACTTTTTTTTTTTTTTTTTTTTTTTTTTTTTCCAGAGTCAGTCAGATATTCTCTTCAGGGAATGGGAAATTTCTATTTTTGCTCACCACGTGATTAACTATCAATAACTGGAGAGCTTTAGATCTAACCCCTCTAATACTGTTTTTCCTAAAACGCAGCGTTAGCGGTGATGTGTGATTGACGAGAACGATCTTGCTGTCCCCAAATCCCCATATACAGAGAGTCCAATTTTTAAAGGTATTCCAGGCTGTGAATAACCACAACAGGGAATTATGAAGAACAGGTTGATTTGCACAGAGAGGCTTTAGCAGGGATATTTTTTGCCAGCATATGAGCAGCAGTCGTTTCCTTTCTGATCAACAGAGGACAGTGTTCTTATATTCAGAGGCTACAACACGTCCTCATCACACAGCAGCAGCCTACAGCACAGATGTAACACCAGCCCTGAAAGGCTAAAGAGAAATTAAGGGATCTGCCTCACATTTCTCCTCTGGGTAAAATCCACGCCGTCACAATCTGGATGATGAAAACGGGATAAGTGGGCGCCAAGACTTGTAAAATCTGATTTACTCAACAAACAGCCACAGGATTTGGAATTACCATAAAATCTCATCATTTCTCCAGTTAATAAAACACTCATCAGAAGGGACTGCTATAATCCAGCCTGAGATCTGGCAGTGACCATTCGTTTCACAGGGCAACGCACACCAGCGCTTTTGATAAATAGCGGAATGTGAAGTAGAGTCCCCACTATTTGCAATCCTCCTTTACCAAAAAGCCATCCACCACCCCAGGGATTTCATTTCAGTAAATAATGTGGTGTGGAGAAGACTTACTGAATTGGATTCCTGGAAGTTTTCAGAGGTTTCTGAGTAAAATAGGCTTTTGCACAGGATCTCTGTGTCTCGGGCTCTGCTATGCAGGCAGCAGGAGGAAATTCCTGCCAACAGAGCATTTTGTGCCCTCACACATGGGGTTATGGAGGGATGTCCTTGGGATTTCTGTGCTGCAGGTGGTAGCCTTGCTGAAAGAGGGACAGAGGAGCATGGGTGAGGTTGGGCTGGGTTTCCAGGCAGAAAATGTGCATCTTGAAGACTACAGTAACAAAAAATGAGGAGTCAGGATGAACCCAGGATGGATGGAAGTAAATTCCTTCACTCTAAGTCCCCATAGGATTCCTTGTATCAAGTTTCTTAACTCCTGGATTTGAGTTGGAAGAGAGTAGTGCATAAAACCCACTCTCCTTGTTTATTTGTAGTGTCTTTTGCCCCCACAAATTTCAGCTCTCCCAGTCTAAGTTTTTGCTGGGCTGGTCTAACATTGGACAGAATATCAGTCCTTGCCACCAGCAGTGCAAAATGCCTTTATTTTGACTTGAAATGGATCTGAACCTTTAAAATCAGCTGAAATTATCTTTTTTTTTGTTTGTTTGTTTGTTTTTTTTGTTTTGTTTTGTTTATTTGTTTTCCTGAATTTAAGGAGCAAATTAACTTATTTCCTAGGGTCTGCTGGCACATGACCTCAAGGCCAGGAACTCCTGAATGCATTTCTGCTCGGAGAAAGCAAACCTCTGCTTCACATTTGGTGATGATAGCAAGACTTCGAGATAAGCTCCAGGATTTTGGGATGAATACCCGACCCAGCAGGGTGGCTCACTCATCACCAACTCAAGAGCAGAGATGTATCTTGTCCTCTGTGGGATCTCCTGGCAGGAAGGGCTTTGGGCAGCAGTTTCCAAGAAGGAATTAATTTATAAGTTAGTTCCTAAGATAGGGGCCAGGGTCATTAAAAGTGGAATCTGTCCTGGGGATGGAAGGCTCGCCTGTGTCCAGAGCCTTCGTATGCTTCTAGAAGTTGTTGGCTTGCCTTATAAACATGAGTTTGACACAAAATGCATGGCCTGGACCCAGTGGAATAACAGCTTAATGGCTTTACCCACATTTCCTCCCTGCTGAAGAGGAAGTGAACAAAGCCTCAGCCACCTTCCTCTGGCAGATCCTAATGTATTCTTCAGACCTTGCAGGCGCTCTCTTGAGGCAGCTCCATTCCCTAGGAAGGTTTCCCTGCCTGCCATCTTCCAGGGTTCACTTGCTCCTTGAAAAGTTCATTGCGGGACCATCCTGGGCACATTCCATCACTGGCTCTGGATGAATACCTGCCCCATGTCTCTCACCGAGCCTCTGGCCCTCCTCGCTCCAAAGGGCTGATGATAAATCGTTCCTCAGAGCAGTGGCAATTTCACGGTTCGTTGGGCACAACCACTCTACATTTTCCCCCCTAGATAATCAAGCTATTACCAGACAATGAGGAACAGATTGCATCTACTCCAGCATCCCCCAACAATGGGCCATATATCTCTGACATCTCCCCGGTTTAAGATAGAGAGAGGGAATATTTTGAATGAGGAAAAGAGGTCAGGTAATCCCAGGTATTTCAGCAACGTTTTTTCAGTCCCATTATCTGTTGCTGAGGGAAATCACCTCCTTAGGTTCAGCCAAGGCTGGTCTGGAATGATATGGGATTTTAACTCTGGTGTTCTCCATTTATTTTATCTCACCTCTCACATTCCAGGATCAGTTCCTCCCCTCATCCTCCTCCTTTATGATTTACAATAGCCACAGGCCATTTCAGCTGATAAAAGGCTCTAGGACACCTGAATGCTCACAACCTTTGTCTTTCCCAAATACTCTCTTTCTTCCACCCCAGTCCATTAGATAAGGATTCATTTCCACTGTGCTGTTCAGCTAGGAAACTGAGGCATGCTTAGCTCTGTCTAATGTCTTCACTACACAAAGCAAAACAGCCTTGCAGGTGAGATTCATGCTGTGTTCCCATGACAGGTGAACTTTCTGCTGGGCATGGCCAGTTGGTTACAGACGGTTGAGTTGCAGCATGCACCTCATCCATCAGTGCCCAGGAAGAACCTGTGTGAGCTTTCAGAAGGGCTATGAAGCATCCACAGGAAGATGAGAGCTTATACTTAATGAAGTAGTAGCCATGGCAAGGGAGTGGAAAATCATTTTCCTTCCATATCAGGGGGAGAAACGAAGCTCCCTCTGTGCCTTCATGTTCTTCCTCTGCTTGCAAGTGTTTGGTGTAGCTCTACACAAGGATTGGTGCACTTCTGTAAGGTTACTAAGACACAGAAAGATTGAAAAGGACTAAACTGTAAAAAAGATCTGTTTAATAGAGCAGATAGTGATGTATGCTGTTAAAAGTAAGGGCTGGATCTCAGATTGCTTCCTTTGAAATTGAAAATTTCAAAAATTGCAATTCTGAAAATTATCCTAGGATTTCTACAGCACATCTGTCTCCCAGAAAATTATGTCTTTCCAACTTCACATGTTTTACAGCCTTCCTATTCCTTTGCTCTTGTTTAAGCTTCAATTCTGGGCTCTTTGACTTTTCCAGCCAACCACACTGTGTCCTAAAGTTATCCATGGTAAATGAAATAATAGCAATAATTAAAAATAAACAGGACAAAGAGTGAGATGCCAAGTCTGATGTGCCACTGAATCACTTAACAGTGGTAAAATATTGGTGTACATTAAGGAAAGTTTAATCAGCCAAAGAATTTCATGCAGTTGTCTCCCTTTAACCTTCCCACTCCCTTCTTCTCAACCCCCCAGAAAAAAATCCTTGAAGTGAAATATTTATGATTTTAATAAATTAAAGAACATGGCTAATTAGCTCCATCTTCAACACCCACAAGGTTGTTCAAATGACTGAGAATCCTGGAGTTTAATGTTGCTCCAACCAGTGAGGCGGTGAAGTGTTTGGCTCATGAAGTGACTGGGTGCATTGCCCTTTGGGGTATGCACACTGGATCCTCCCTGAAATAGTATGGGAAGACACGGATTCCATCCTCAGCTTGGTGGGCATAGGCCTTAGAATGTGATCATGCACCAGTGTACACTGATAAATGTTTAGCACCTAAATTAGCTTTGGATTTAAGTAATTCTCTTTCTAAGTGGCTGATCTCACAATCACACCCATGTGTGTAGAACCATCCTGCCTTTGCACCAACAACCATTTCCATAATTCCCAACTATGCAGCTGTGGTTTTATCCAGTCCAAATGTACTCTGGCCTTTTACAAAAGAGGTTTTAATGGAATTATTATTGCTAAATGTATAGGGATATATATTTTTTTCTATTCACACTTCCACCAGACAAAACAGATCAAATAACAAATTCCTCACACTCATCGTCGCCGGGCTGAAGTGATGGACATTGTTAATTGAGGGTGTCAAAATAATTTACTGCAAGTAATTAAATAAAATGGCAGGTTCCAAAGCCTGCTGAATTTTGATCTGAAGTCTGTAATCAGGGCCATAATTTAAAGCACCTGACAGAAGCTTTAATTAGAGAACAAAAATGCGAGTAGCCAGTAAAGCCTTGTGATGAATGGTGGAAGGTGGGAGGAGATACCTACTCATGTCTCTTCCACAAGATCTCAAACAGCTGGCTGATACACTATCATGCTATCACACGCAGGATGGAGCCATTGCTTGAGCTTCGCTCCTTCTTTTGGTGGTGGGAGCCCATGGCCCTCTATCCATGTCTTCTAGTCAGGCAGAATTGTTCCAACTTTAGCTCAAGGCCCTTCCTTGTCACTTGGACTGTCAGTTTTCTGTAAAAGGTGTATCACCAGCTGCTGAAAGAGCTTGAGAATGTTTTCTGTTGCGCTGCCAGTTGGTAGAAGTATGAATTTTGTCACAGCACAGCTGTGGTCAGCAGTTTAAATGATTTTTCAAAGAGCTGAGAACTTGGGGGTAGCGGCATGTTGTGTTGGCCTGGTTGGCTTTGCAATGGGAAACAAGGCAATAGGTCAGCCCATTTCAGTTGTGTTCCCCAGGCATTTCTACTTCCTAAATGGTTCTCCTGGACATGCTGAGTTGTGTAGGCTGACAAACAGTTGTTAGGTGTTCAGAGCTGGGACCTCCCAACATGCAAAGATACAACATATGGTTTATTCTTCATGACACTCTTGGCACCAGGGGGTCGCCACCCATGTTGCTTTCTAATTCCCAGATACAGCCCTACAGACTTCCCCTTGGGAAGAAGGAGGGGAAGGAGGAAGGAAAGGTCATGGTTTAACTTTTTTTGCAAGTTAACTTACATAGCACTGAATTATGTCCTCACTAGGGCCTGTCAGACTAGTTACATCAATGTGGAGGTACAATTGCTGGCCACCACGATGGGGGGATAGATCTCTGGGAAGATGAAGTTGTTGCGTTTGCATTTGCTGATTTCTCTTGGTTTATCCAAAGGGTATTTCATTATGTTGGCCCACTATGGTCACTTAAGCTGGTGGAGATTTTCACAAGCACAGCATGCAGGCTATTGTTCATGGCTGATGAAAATGCGTAGGTAATGGTGGTGATTATATTGAAAAATAGCGTTTGTAGCTGAGAATTTGCTTTATCAAGTAGTGCTATTGTGCTCTTTTTGTTGTGTTCTTTGTGCTCTATTGTAGTTTCCATGGAAACAAATGGGAGGCAATACTTTTAGAGCAACCTAAGTGTAATGCTCTAAACTATCTGGCTTGAAGGATAAATTGGGGCCAATCAAACAGGAATGAGGAAAAAATATACTCACTGAGGCTTACTTTAACTTAATGATAATCTTTAATGAATTGGCAAGGCTCTACTACGGAAAAAATAAAAAGCAAATTTTATTCATCAGGTTCTTAATGATTAATAATTCTCCACAGTTAGGATGCCAGAGTAAACATAATTAACACTTTTCTTTTCAGCCATTTGACTTCAGTTTTCCGTGGCCAATAAAGTTTGAAGAATTTTCTTTGGATTTAGTTACACAATCATTGCCTGGGAGGGATGACAGTCCAACATATATCCACAGAGAGGGCAAAATAAATGGCCTAGAAAAATCCAGAATGTGTTTTTCACATCAGTAAAGAGGGAGATTTTTAATGATGATGTAACAACGTCAAGCATCATAAACAGTTCTTGGAAACATACCTTAGCTACTCAGACAAGCATGGAAATGGAGGCAGGGAGCTGTGTTGCGTGTGGACCTGAAACATTCCCTTCTCTCTAACTTACAATGGCAGCACTGGAGGGAAAAAAAAAAACAAAAAAAAAACGAAAAAAACACCCCAACAAATGAGGGACAAATGAATTCTGACACCATTTTGAAAATGAGACCTCAACTGCTTTCAAATTTTTAACATCTTCTGACATTTTGGAAGATTTTGCTAATTCTCCAAAGCCTTAAACTCACTTTTCCTCTCATTGGACTATTCCTATTTCCATTCAGATGCTACTTCTGTTATTTAAGAATCCTACTAAAAATGCCAAAAACTTTAATCAAGCCACAGCTCATGCCAAAAAGCCTAAAGTGATTTGTATTTAATCTGGAGGCTGAAAACTAGCCAATAATTCAACTCTATGCAAAAATAATATTTCAGTTTTAACATTACCATTTCCTTTAGAACCAAAGTCTTGCTGATTTTTTCAGGGAGTCATCTATGAGGTTCAAAGCGGAACTACACAAAAGTAGATATCTGCTTCAGTTGGCCCACCATCATTGCTGTAAATGGTGGTGTTTCCTAATTTTCCATTTCCCTTACCTTTTTCCTGCAAGAGACGGCCACATGGGCTCTCCCAGCTCCACGTCAAGCAGAATGGAGCAACCTTGATGAACGTTCTGAATGTTGGGCTGGGCAATGGACAGCAGCCTCCACATTGTAGGTAGCAAAGACCAGAAGGTCACAGTCACATCTGGAAAAGGCACACATGGGACTGGGACAGAAGGTCCCTCTATTTACACAGATGGCGATAGGGAAAACTGTCACACTATCATCTGGGCTGGATGTGTGTCTCCTGTGCCTGGAAGCCACATGCCTGTGTCAGGGTCACATTAATATACTAATGCAACTGGGACGAGGTAGTCTCTTCCGATTCTCAAAAAGGCCTGTATTTTTCCTCACAAATTTTACTGGGAGACCGGTTGGAGGCACACAAGTGCTGGAGAGAAAAAGGCAAAAATTTCTCTCCTACAAAAGCCCTACTTTTTTTTTGTTTGAACATCCCTAGACACATTCCTGTGCTTTCCAGCCCCCTTAAAAGAACTCAGATGACACACAGCTGTTAATGTGAAGGCTTCCATCTTAATTCCCTATAAGGCATAATCAGGGTGCTATTCACTTGCATCATGTCCCACAGTAGGAGTCTTGACTCTGTACAAAACTCTTTTGGATGCTACAGTTTTTTCCTTCTCTCAGCATCCAAAGTAAATCACACCCCATGTTAACTGGCAGCGCTGAAAATCCCAAACCTTGCAGGCTGATGGGCAGCAGGCAAAGTATCTGCTTGACAGTAATCCTGGGCACTGAAATGCTGATTTGGTTTCTTGACATCTGGGCTGTAGAGTGTCCTTGGAAGGTGGTCCTTCACCCTAAGCCCATCATTTGACAGTTTTTTTTATTTACTCATCCAATTTGCAGGATCATAGGATGATTCGGATGGCTTTATACAACGAGTTTTTGTAGGACGTGGCAACCCATTCACGAGGAGACTTGATGCTGAGCGACTCTGCAGTCTTGAGAATGAGTTTTCATTCCTGTCTTTGAATTATGGCAGCCTTTTCCCAGGACGATCCAGTGTGAGCAGACAGCGCCTTCAAACAGACTTCTTCATTGTGCTACACACACAACTGCACTTGGGGCAAGGGAAAAACTGGTGATTTGGAATGTTTTTTTTTCTCTCTCCAAGAAAAATACTGATTCAGGCTCATCGGATTGGAATTAACTCATCTCAGGATATGAAGGTTGGAGTTAAGCAAAGATCAAAATTAAGAGAAAGTCACCGATGTGGGGGTGATTCCTGATGAAATAAAGTAAGTGTTCAAACTCAGAAACAGTTTAAAGTAAAACTGACAAGAATCTGGGCCAGAGTTGGCAGCAGAAAGGTATTCCAGACCTTCAACAATGGTTTTTCCATGATCTTACAAGGAGGACATTGTCCAACAAGCACGATTATGCATTCAAACAAAGATGACTCTTCCAAACCTAAAAAGCATTGTTCTTCTGTTATACGCTCTTTCTGCCCATGAAATCATGGCAGAGCACAGAGACTTCAGACTAACAGCAAACACTGGCTGTGATGTGATATTTCCACTTGGCCCCCTTCCCAGTGACTCCTGCTAGAACCATTGTTTCAGTGAGGACCATCCATAAAAAGTGACAACAGCAAAGCACCTACTTCCGGAGCTGCTCATTAAGCTCTATTTGCATTTGTCATCTGCATTTTGAAATGGTCAAATAGCGTTCCTAATTTTTCAAAATTGTTACGACCCTTTTACTAGGAGCAGTTTATTGTGACGATGACTCCGGTATTAATTAGTGCTCTTTGCTCCAGTCTGAAAATGTTTGGAGCGGTTAGAAGCTTATGTCCTACCAGTCCAGTTCCCATAAAAGTCCCAGCTTATCTCTGAAGAGACCATTCAGCTGTGCTCCAATGCTCCTTTATTCAACGTTTAAACACTGCTGGCAGAAAGCAACAAAAACTACTTCTACATTTGGCACTGGAGCAAAGTCTTCGACATGTGCAAGCCACGAGGGAGCTCGCAGGACTGTGCCAGCTCTCACCAGCTGAGCATCGTACCAGCAATAGTTTCTGTGTTCACGGGTTTCCAACCCCCTGGTGTTTGCTTTGAGTTTCAGATCGAAAGCGCACAAGGAACTCAGCATAAAACTCAGATTGTAAATTTGATTTTTCCTTGGTCTCCAATCAGAACCATAAATCAACCCCAGATTTGCTTTGAACTTGGTCGCGCTTGCCCCAGAAAGTTCAGGAACTTTAATGATCCTTTGGGATGGAGTCAAGCCGATTTTAGAGCATTTACAAAGAAAACATCTAACTGGATGAATATTACGCGGTTTTGCTACGTGCCTTTGGCAAAGCCCTGGCAAACCCTGACAAGGATCCAGTTCAAGTGGAAATAAAGATAAACTGGGCATTTGACTGATGTCATCAGACAACAAGCAAACAGACACACTGAAGGCATCTTAAACATTTGTTTGGTTTCACTTTGCTAGAACTTTATCAGCATAGCGAGACTGGTTCTCCTTTCCTCTGCAATGATGTAAATGAGGAGTAAGGCCATCCTTCAGCTGTGATGGTTATCAGGCTCTGATAAGGCTTTTCAGATCTCTTCTTTGTGGACTAGAGATGTCTGGCCAAATACAATTTTGGATCCAAGTTAATGGTCTCTCTGTAAAAATGCTGGAGAGCCCCAAAGGCACACGTATTACTTTGCCATGCTGGGACAGAGGGTTTGAAATACAGCTTTTCTGTTAAGGCTGGTTCTGCTCTTTATTCCCAAGTGATTCTCATCAGTTTGAACCAGAGAAAATCCAAAGCAACGTCAAAAGAATGCGCTTTGTTGAGGTGAGTGTGCTACTCCCAGACCTACCATTTCACAAGGGGCTGAAGTTTCTTCCAAACATTCTCAGTGTAGCTAATCACCTTACATTAACGCCGAGACAAAAAAAGAGATAGAGCGACGTGGTTTATAAATACGTGCATACATCCAGAAATCTTAGAGCACGTTTAAGAAAGGCTTGCCAAATATTTGGGGCACTTATCTTACAGTGTGTCTTTAGACTTTACCAAATTTCCAGAATTATACAAACACATATATGCATTGATATATTTCCAGGTCAGGTGGGACCTTATAATAATCTGTGAGAAATTTAACCTCCTTTTATTGTTAGGCAGTTTTTAGCTTTGTTTTTCTTTCTTTAAGCTGATACTTCATAGAATTCCGTAGAAGGTCTACGCTGTAGTCATCTGCTCGGTGTCTGAGCACAGATACTGTTAGTGAGTTTGGTCGTAGTTCACACTTCTATTTTGCCTTACACGTTAAATACATAGAAGTGTTAATAAATTGTCACTCAGTAATGAGCCCAAGTTTCTGGAACCCTTTATAAAACACAAATCTCATAACATGACACCTGGTTCATACTACAGAGCATGTTATTCCCTTTAAAATCTCAGAGGGCATATTTGAGAATTGCTACTGGAGCATTATTATTATTAATCATGGAAATTATTATTATTATTAATAATGGAAAACCCACAGCACCAGAATTCACATGTGCAAAGTGTTTGGATCTTCAGACTTGAGGGCTTTGTATTTATCCATCATTCCAACATCCAGACAAAATCTAAATTATATCAGAACAACAGCGACATCTCTGGTGTGTTTTGCAGAAATTCTCATTTCCTGTATCTCATGGGTAAATATTGTGCTTCAAGAAGTTTGCTCGATTGATTTATTAATTATGCTACTTTCATCTGTTTGTTGTTTTGATTTGTGCATATTTTAACGTCTTTTCCCTTGCAAGTTTTGTTTTCTTTGGTTTCTGTATCTGTTTAGCTCTCAGCCCTGGGCTGTACCACCCCACAGGCAGTGGGAGGGCATCGGTAGAGACACCTCAATTTCAGTCACCCTATATAGATCTCAAAGTTTGTTAAAATAGTCAAGGAACATCAAGTGGAAATTAGTTACTGACCTACAAGTCTACTAAAAGTTCTTACAATCACTGCTAAGCCTGGTGAGGGAGCTACATGTCATAAAGGAATACGGAGTGTTTTCATCAAAATGAAATGTTTCCCTTTAACTTTTGGAGAGTTTGAAGATGAAAGCTGTGTTTCACTGAGAAATATGTTTTAAAGGAAACAATCTGTTCTCAAATTTAACACTACAAAACTAAGACTGTGTGAACATTTCCATTGGTTTCAACAAAGATCTTCACACAGGGGAATACTCATGCGGATAATTGCTCCTAAGATCGGGCGATCTAAGTTAGCTCAAGAAATAAGGGTACTAAATCATTTTCTAATCTATATTGTTCCTTTTGACTGCCAAAATGCTTGCTATATTTATTTTTTATAATCCTGATAAGGAAACATTCCTAAAACATTAGCAAAAAAAATCCAGTTTGACTGAAAGGACAAAGTGAAACAAACATCTTTCAGCCTTTCTCCGCTGTTGTTGATCTTTAAATAGCAAACTTGATCTTCTGTCAAAGCAGATTTGGTGTGGTTATACAGCAAGTAGCTCGACAAGATGGGATAGGAAAATCCTTCAAGGCCCTTAATCGGCAGTCTGCCTCTTGCTTTGAGGTCTTCCCCTCCTCTTGCCTTTGGAAGAAGTCATGCTTGAGAACGTTTAATCCACTGCAGCCCTTAGCACCGTCCCTCTGGGAGCTCACTCATGCTTGTTATCATATGTTCGCCGTGTCAGAGGTTAGAGGGTATAACGTGCAATGTGAGCCAATCCCCAGCTCGTAGCTCAGCCAGAACTTATCTATGATCGCAGCCAAGGCTGGTGGGGCAGCATCAAGATGGAGATGGAGCAAGTTCTTTCTATGAGTGTGTAGTTTATAGATGGGGAGCAAAGTCACACACCACCTTCTAAATATGGCCAGATCTTGTTTGAAACTTTATAAGATGTTTTCCATTCCCCTGTATTGACTTTGTAAATGATACCTTCCAAAACTTTAACAGGCGTGAGAAATTTAAATATACAAACCCCCTTCGACCTGAAAAAGGAAAACAGTATATTTTAAACAATTGTGCAGGGAAAGACAGTGGCAGAACAGAAAAAGCGTTTGGTTGGACTTCTGAAAGCAGTCACCCTGAAGAGAGAAAAGTTAACTGTAGCTGACTGTTTGAAAGGGTAGAGCTCTGGGTAATGTGAACAAAGCAGATACAGGATAGCCCAGGGGAATTCGAGAAGTTTAGATCCATTTGGGAAAGGTCATGCCACAGTGCTTCATTTTTGTATTGTTGCACACAAACACACTCCTATGCTTAAGAAATGGCCATTCATATCTCTACAGTTTGTCAATGAAAGAAGTTTGAGTCACTGATCGTACTGGATGATTTCTAATATTTGTTATCTTTTTTTTTTGAATCTCTGTTTTTGATTCTCCAGATACTGTTTGGGAATAATTTTCTGCATCAGTTGTTTATCCACATAGGGAAGTAGCAAAGAGGAACACAACCCTGCCATGTAGGAGAAGCCTTCTTTCCTATTGGCTTTAAGTTGTAACACTGTGAGACTGCTGACTGTGCTGTTGATAAAGCAGTTCAGGCTGTGACAAGCAATTGGCCAGGTGCACTGTTTGCACTGAGAAACCAAGGAGTTTGGGACACTTAACGTTGTACTTAAAATAGAGAAATCCCCTTTATGTTTCTTACAGAGACCAACAAATGATAAAATAAAACCCATTTCTTTACATCATGGATAGAAACAGCAATGGGCATCTTGCTCTTTGGAAAAGCTCAGGTATGGTCCTTCACCTTGCTGAGATAAGGAGGGAAGGAATAACACACCACACAGACACCAATATCAACACTGACTGATTGCTCCTATTCATACCAGGTCAGTTCCATGTCTGCTCTGAACAGCTACAGGAAAGAGCACTGCAGTTCATAAATGTGTAAGCAAAGAGTCTGATTTCATGAGACAAAGAGTCAAAGCTACATTCAAATAATGGGATTGCACTGTGAATGCATATTTCATTACCTCTGAAAATATATATTTCAGCAATCATCATGAATAGTAGACAAGAACAGCACGATTTATTCAAGTCGTTATTAACTTGTCCTACACTTAATGATGACAGCTTAATGATGTTTTCCAAGATTCAGTGGCTTCTTCTTGAAAAGAAGTCAAGTAAGCTCATGTGTAAAACATTAACTAGATATGCATCCCAGAATTTAACCACTATTAGTTAATGACCATTACAAGGCAAAACTTTGTTGGCAAACGAGCTTGTCGCAAAAAAAGTGCAGTTTTGGAGAGATCAAAACGCTTGCAAAAAAAACCAGTTTGGGGTCAAATGGAACATTTTGGAAACACGGACACTGGTCATTTAAAATTCTTGTATTTTGAAGGGCTTCTCGGAAAAGGCAGGGTTTCTAAAAGTAAGGCTGGAAGAAGAAGATCACCAGTAGTAAAGAAGAAAATAGTGCCATAGCAAGCAGATGCTTTACATGCATTTCAAAGGATTGGTCAGAGCACCCCACTAGGGAACATTAATCAGTGCTTTGTCTCTGGATGTTTGTTAACAGAGACGACTTAACTACCATGAACTCCACCGTACCTTCTCCATCTATTAATTATTTCTCTTAACTAATTTCCACATGAGATTTTTTTCTGTTGAGGAGGAAAGGTTGCATGCATGCTGTTAGACGTTTTCTTCAAGAAGAATGTGGCTAAAAAGCTTAAAAAAAAAAGAACATCTGAAGCTCAGCTTCTATACAAACCCATATTTAGAATTCGTTTTTATAAAAATTTGTATTCTAATGCTAACTGCAGGGAAGTGCTTTATGTTTGCAAGGCTGAGGCATCTTAGAGTCAGCAGGTGCCCAAACTCCGGGCACATGCTGAAATGTTTTGCTGCTTTCTGACCCTAAATGATTGGCCTGACAAGCAGCTATATTCAGGGTGGTCTTAAAACTCTTACTAGGAGCTGGTTTAAATCAGAGAGAGGGATGAGGCTGGGGAACATAAATGTTCTCTGGGGCCCATTTCAGTTTTTATGAGGTAGGTATTCCAGCCAGAAGAAAAGGGCTAAGATCAAGCCAGTCATCCTCCAGGTGAGACTCCATTCTTTAAAACCCTTCTGTGAGGGCCTTTAATAACTTTTCCATGTGTAAACATCCCTGATGCTTTTCTTATGAGCTCAGAGTGACAACCAGAGCAAGAGGAGGGCAGCGGCTCAACACTTTTTGACGTCAGTTCTTATAAGCCTAAGCAGTTGATAACCATGACACTCTAGAAACTGGGTATCACATATCACTGGAGAGCCACATCAAGCAGAGATAGGTTTCAGACCTACCTTACTCTGCTAGCACAGAGACGAGTTCTGAGTTTACCCAGGATTCTTTTCCATGGGCTGTAATGACCGAAGCACAATTTAACCCCTTAACCTCTCCACACATGGGTCACATTTCAGTCCAATAGAGGACACACACCAAGTGGCTCGTGTTTATTTTCCTATTGTCATTTTCAGTTTACCTTGAAGAACCTGATCTTTAAGTTGGTAACAAATAGCTACTGAAACCAGCTGAGGATTTTCTCCAGCTATAAACCAGTCAGCCCCAAGAAAGACCCCACGACACTGCAGAACATTTGCTTCTCATGTCAGCTGAGAAACTTCCCAAAACAGCAGAAGACAAAGTACATCAGATGGCTTCTGTATTCCTGTTTTGCTTTGGCAGTGCTGGGTCACCAAGGGATACGAAATGTATCAGACTCTTAATTTAATTTTGGGAGTGAGGGAACATTCTACTTATGGCAGTTTGAGTTATCTGTGCTGTTATAGATTGACCTGATGAACATCAAAGCTAGTGAAGAGGCAGACATCTGCCGACCTTGGTAGATCTCAGAAGATAACTATAAATTCTTAAACAGGATTTTAGGAACCCAGCTCCAAAAAGATGTGATAGTGCAAGAAGTACCTTGAGCCTGCAAAGAACACATCCCTTTGGGGAAAATCACCATGCCTGATCACAAGGTAGCTTTTCTCCTCTTCCAGATGCTTTGGCATCAGTGAAAAGACCAAGCCCAAATCTCTCCAAGAGGTGCGTGAGGTTTTAGCCACAGAATTTGCTCTAAAGTCAAAGGGAGCCACGCAGCTAAACCTTGGCCAGCAGCTACAGTCTGTGGCCTTTCATAACTATTACATTTATTGGTTTGGTGAGTGCTATGAAACACTCTTTGGGTGGGCTTGAACTTCCCCCACAAAAAACAACAATTCTAGGCTCTGGGCTGGTAGGCAGTGAGGCCTGCATGGCTTCTCCTTCACGTTGGCCAACCCTCCCAGCCCCTCAGTGAGCTCTGGCAGCTGAACTCTGATAGCATCAAATGCGGGATGAGGTCACAGCTTCCGAAATCCCACTTATCCTTACCCAAACAAGGCGCAAAACCTTCAAACTCTCAAAACCGTATATAAAATATCATGCTTAATAAAGCTATTGTATCACAGCAGGGCCTGGATTTAAGCTCCTTAAATCCTGGCTATTTCCTTAGGCACCGATTATTTGGTTTTCTCTAATGCGGGATTCTGTGCGTTGTTTATAGAGCACATTTATGGTGCTGCACTTCGAAGCAAAGTCTTTCTTCTAAGCAGTGGAGCTGGAAGGTTTTACACCCCTGAATTTCTACCCTTTTTACTTCTGCACACAGTCCTTTTGCTTTTCACCCTGCTGCAGTGCATTCAGAAGAGCATTCAAATGTCCCCGTGCCCTCCCTTCTTTCTCTGGGAGATTTCAGTTTGTTTGTTATTGCAATCCGGAAGAAAGTTCAGCCAGTCCACATCTCTGCCCTTGGCTCTTGCTTCTGAAACCTTGTCCCCACAAGGCCCATGAGAAATTTGGCATTTAAACGGTTGCTGCTAGCATTGCATTACCCAGATTTTACTCTGGAGCAAAACTTTGTCCCAAGGCTCCTGATTAATGCACGTCAGCTCACACATCAAAGCTCAGAAGGACACAGGATGGGCATGTGTTCACATATCTCCTTCAGCAGCGTTGGCAGTGACCATGTCAGGACAACCTGATGTGAAAATAAAAAGCATCCGGAGATAAACAAGAGAGAATTTCCCAGCTATAGAGAGGGGAGACTGGGAACAGACTCTAAAAAGGATGTGAATGGGAGCTATGTTTTAGATAAAGGCAGTGTCGCCAGCTGCTGGCACTGGCTGTGCTGTGATCCAGGGAGGGGGTGGTGGAACACAGTGGCCCTGGGGACAATGCCCACAGCTGCTGTCACCTCCTGTCCCTACGGAGCTGAGGCATCATCTGTGTGTGCTTCAAGCCCCGGCACCACTCTGAAGGATGCTCCAGCCTTGGGGAAAAAAACCCAAAAAAAACACCTTTGCTTTTGGTTTCTGCTATTTTGAGGAATCCCTCACAGGAGAAAAACACAACAGAATGAGAGGGGACAATACAGGATCACAGAATGATGGAAGCGTTTGAGTTGGAAGGGACCATTAAAGGCCATCTGGTCCAACTCCCGTGCAACAAACAGGGACGTGCACAGCTCCATCAGGTGCTCAGAGCATTGTTCAGCCTCACCATGGCTGTCTGCAGGGATAGGGACAACCTGTGCCGGTGCCTCACTGGCATTATCATACATAACTTTCTCTTTATATCCAGACCAAATCTCCCCTCTTTTAGTTTGAAACCATTTCCCCTTGTTCTGTTGCAACAGGCCTCGCTAAAGGATCTATTCCCTTCTTCCTCGTATCCCCTACTTTAGAGATTCAAAGCTCTCAGGTGTCCTCAATGCCTTCTCTTCCCCAGGTTGAACAACTCTCAGCCTCTTCTCACAGAGGAGGTGTTCCATCCTTTGGAATCTCTGCTTCTTCATTTTATTTTATTTTATTTTATTTTATTTTATTTTATTTTATTTTAT
>JAPSGF010000045.1:6013637-6088370 GCA_035772895.1 Perdix hodgsoniae | reverse complement strand
TTTTATTTTATTTTATTTTATTTTATTTTATTTTATTTTATTTTATTATTATTATATATTTTTTTGCCTTTTAACCAATGCAGGGAGGAAAATGGAGCAGCGTGAAAACAAACAGAAAAATTTCATCCCACCACCCTCCACCATCCTCTCCTGTCATCTGGACAAACAGACCCCCTTCTCCACAGTGGCCCCCGTAGGCTTCCATCTGTGGCACAAAAATTATTCAGGTACTGTTGGGTCAATACAGGACCTACAGCATAAATGAGAATGACTAATGTTACATTGTACCCCCACTGAACTCTTTCCAGTGGCCGTTCGCAAGCAGCTGAAGCCAATCCATCAGCGGATGTAACAGCATTTGTTTCTGAAACATCTGGTCTATATCAATATGTAAATCAGTTCGGCACAGAAGGAAACACACAAAGAGATTTTAATCTAAATGCCTCATGTTTTTGTTGTTGTTGTTTCAAAGAACTGCATCCAGGCACCGCATAGTGTTACTTTTCATTTTCTTTTTTATTTCTGACATAATATTTGTCATATATTCAAATGTCAGTTTGTGATGATTATTCCAAATAATATTTCTAGTAGGCTTTTTTTTCTTTTTTCCTTTTTTCCTTCTTCTTTTTTTTTTTTTTTTTTTTTCCTGGAATCAAAGTATTTTCTTACCAAAGGAATTCAGGCCTGTTGAATTCTGAATTAGACCTTAATTGTATCTCCTGTCAATCACTTTTAATCCAAGCAGCAGTTAGGGCAAGCAGACCTCACATGTTTTGGCAAGTCAATGGCAAAGCGACTTGGAAAACACCAAGGCAAGCTGATACTGTGATTAAATAGCCAGAAAGGGACTTGGTTCCCATTCTTTGAGGGAACTTTCTCCAAAATGTGCCAAACCTCATTTCCAGAAGATGACAAGTAGATTTCTGATGCAAAAGTATTATGGCTTCCATTTTAAAATAGGGCTGAAAACTTCCTCCCTTGTCACGAATATGGAGCCATCATTGTTTCTGAAAAACAGATTCCTTGCTTTGCAGCCTACATGTGGATTTGGTGGCCCCTCTTTGAAATACTTTTAAATGGGGATTGAAAGGAAGGAATGAAGGCACCCACATGTCCCAGTTCATTGCAGGGAAATAGGACTAGATGACCTTAAAAGGTCCCTTCCAACTGAAAAGATTCTATGATTCTATGTAAATGTATTAAGATATATTAGAAAAAAAAAATAAAATAATGATTAAGACCTACATGTGGAGTGCATAGTATTTTACAGCATAGGGGTTCTGGAGGTTTTTATTTCATTTGAACTGTTTCTCCTTGTCTTGAAACATCTCTGTCCATTCTTTTCAGCCTAATAGACCTGAACTGAGCCAAAGGGTGGGAGCTGTAAAGTGTAATTCAAGAGAAATCATCAATAAAAGGGGGGGAAAAAAAGGATTTTTTTTCTTTCTTTCTTTCTTTTTCTGAAAAGCAGGCTCTGGAAATGAGTGCTTGTAGGTAGGTTGTTGTGTCAGTACAGGGCTCTGCAGAATCACTTAGAGTAGGGAGGGAGGAGGAAAGATGGGAGGAGGAAAGACGGCACCAATGCTTGGAAGGATCAAGTGACCTAGAAAAGATTTTTAGAATTCCTCCACTTCTCACCATCAGATAAAAGCACAGAGAAAAAGCAAGTGACTCATCCTCTCTTGTTCCCTTCTAATAGTTTCCTAATGAAGTAATGGTAATCCTGCGGAGACGTATAAAATAGAAGACAAGATAAGAAAATTTAAGGGGAGTGTGGGAAATTTAATTAGCTAATCACTTTTATTATTAATGTACCACCATACAAAAATCATGCTAAATTTTTTCCCTAATCTGTCTTTTCTGTGCACTTTGCTCATGCACAGGGTCGCATATAAATACCCATTGATCAGTACTATTTCTTTTGCAGCCTGTCACTCACTGTAATATGACTAAAACTGCCATGCAAAAGACCAGGTAAAGTTTACATCAGGAGATAATGATTTAATGTCTGTTATTAATCCAAACTGGACAATCAGCCAAGATTCCAGGTACACAAACCTGAAATAGAAGTGGCAGATTTCATGTCTTTTACTCAAGGCCATCACGGGTGCAGCAAACTGACACCAGGAGCATTCCTGGTGAGAAGATCTGGTGAGGAGATCTACAAAAATAAAAGGTAATAATAAATAAACAAACAAACAAACAAATAAATAATCTACGTGCAGCTTGTAGAAAGAAGGGAAAATCAGCTTGCATGCAAGGAGCTGATGTCATTGCTGCCTGCATCAGAATCAGCACTGAACATGCCCAAAAAACCCAACCAGTGTGCCAAGATCTATTGCTCACAGCCAAGCATGCATCTGGCCCAAGCATTGATCCTGCTGCTGATGCATCAGCAGTAGCTGATGGAAGAAGTGCTGTGTTTTGACTTGCCAAGAATGCAGGTGCTTAAGATCTACAGGAAACATGCAGTCAAGCACTGGAAAATGTATCCACATGGGATTGTTGTGCACACAGCCTGGTTAAAGCCATACAGCCCTGCTCATCATGGTGACCACTATACCAGAACTAAATCTTTGGCTACTAGATCTCGCTTTTCTTTTGCAGAGGTGGAAATTACGAGAAGAACAAATGAAGGAAATGAGATTTTCACTGAAACCATAGAAGTTGTTTTCATCCGTCCATCCATCCATCCATCCATCCATCCATCCATCCATCCATCCATCCATCATTAATCCAATAAAAAATGCTATGTAACAAGTGAAACATTTATTCAACTAGAAAAACCAATGTCTTAGCAAATGAGGCCTTTAATTCTTTTTTATCTTTTCAATCTGAATGAGACAAAAACTTAATTAAAGATGAAAAGTAAACCAGCCTCTCAAATTCTCTAAAGCTCGAATGGTAACATGAGTACATCATGCTTAACATGGGAGTTTAAGCATGACAGCTACCCTGCCAAATTTTTGTTAAGGCTTAATCTGCATCCAATTTTCTTCACAGGAGGAGCCCATTCCCTTCATGAGTCTACCAAGAAGAAAGCCTTTATTCTCCCTTTGCCATCATCCATGTATGTGGTCAAATTCTCCTGAGGTAACTTATAGTGAAGCCAGCACTCTGCGCTGAGTTGCAAACGAGAAGTGCTCTCCTATATTACTATCAGAGAGGAGCACACAGCTCTGATGGAGGTGGTTGGGGTTTGCACCACTTTCCGAACCATTCGTCCTCCTCTCCCCTTTTTCCATCTTCTCTTTTCCATTCTCCGTTGAGTTACCTCCACACCCAAGCTCCAGAAGAGCCTGGTGTTACCAAAATCAGAGCAGCAGGGTCTGACGGAGCAAGGAGATGAATGTTGTGTTTGTAAAGTTAGCAGAAGTTGGTTTCTCAGAGTTCATGCCGATGTCACTGCATGTGCTGAACTCCTACACGTTTTGAAACTTGATCTTACACCTTTCCTTTTATGAAGATGAAATCCTTGGCAGATAATTATTTTGCTTTCTCACATCATATCAGACGGTTTAAGCACCAGTCTGCTTGTTAAGAGCCAGCTGCTGTGGAGTGAAAAAAGAAAGAGAAATCCCCCACAAAATCCCGTACATTCAGCTATCCCGCAGCGGCAATGTGCTGCTGCTATCCACCCTGCCTTCATTAGGTTTTACTGATCAAGAGTGAATCTAGGCCTTTTAAAATACTGCTCCCTGAGAAAATATTCAGGAGGGGAAAGGTAGATTGAAGCAAGAAGTGCTGGTGCACATAATGCTTTATTCCTCCTCAGAAAGAGAAGCCTGGAGATGCTCAGCTCTGGGGATGTGTGGTCTATGGGATCATTGTGTACAACGTACTGCTGGATTATGTGAGAAATGTGAGCATCTCCCTACTGTCAGTTCTTCCTGATTATCTTTTAGAGCTTGTTCAGGTCTAAATGATCCTGTGCTGGACATGATCTCCCATCTCCTCCTGACATGGACTTGCCTTTCCCTCTCCTCTCAGAAGAGAGCAGTGAGACACTCTCCCGGTGAAGCAGATCTGCTGAATTTGATTTTGGGGCCACTATCAGGGCTAAATGCGATGTCGTATACTGTCCAACACTGGCAAGGTTTACTCTGTATTTCCTTTGCTATTTGATAAAAATGATTTTTTCTTTCACTTGCCAAGACTAGCAAAATGACTGCTCTTCTCCATGACCAAAGGAAACAGTGTTTCTTCCACTATCAACAGAGGAATTTATTTATGTCTCACAATGGCTTTTCCACGTGCTCACACCACCTCAGAAAACCAAATTTAAATCATTCTGAAGTGAATTTGGTGTCTCTGCCCTGAATGCTTATTTCCTTAGAAAAGCAACAGTGGGATGATTTTCCCCTGGAGCATCTCTTGAATTTGGCCCAGCAGACGCTGCTGAATGTTTTTTCCTTCCGTTTCTCCTTCTGCTACAATTGCTTGATTTCAGCTACTGTGAGCCTGACCCACGTCCCATAGCAGCCCGTGGAAAACCTCAGCAGGGCTGGGGCAAGCAATAGCCCAGCCTTGGGTTATGGAGCAGGGAAATGTGAGAGGACAGCTGGGCCATGTCTGGTACCAAGTCTCTTCATTTCTCATCTTTATTAGCTTGTTAAGGACGTAACAAGAGGCTACTGCTGTCTGACCACAGCAAGCCTCACACACAAGTTGTTTCCTCTGTAAAAACACGTTTGGACACTGTTACTAAAACAAAAGTCCCTGATGAAAGTTGTGTTCACCACCATGCGCAATGTTCTTGTCAATGCAAGGAAAGCTTGGTTGCTGTGGACAACCTGTGACCATGCTATTAGCTCCTTACTTACTTCAAACAGCAGTCTGAGGTTATTTAATGCGTTTGAGCACCAAATATTCCAAATACAAAGAGTCTTTGACATCATCAACCTTTCACATAGCAAAGAAATGGAAATGAATTCATTTTCCATTTTGGCAAGCATACAGACAAATTTGTTTTCTTTTTCTTCAGGACTAATAATAACGTATCAGTTTCATGTCAAGGAACGTCTGGTCTGGTGATCCTAGATTTGGGCAAACTTGGAATTGCTTGTAATAGTAGTTTTGCTTCAGTTTCCAAGATGACTGTTTTTCTAGTAATAATTAATCTGTTTTAATATGGATGCTTAGAAGATTGTCTGAGTGTGGGTAGGAGTGGACTAAGAATGGATTAAGTGGAGTTGACATACAAAAATGTACAGGGCTGTTGTTTTCTTTGCCTACCTATGCAAAGCAGTTGGAATTGTAGAAAATCGCTATAAATTCTGTCACTATGTTCTGAAAAAAGTGTAGGTAGATAAGAAAGCATTATCAATTTCCAACCTATGTCGCCTATATATGTGAATATATATTTTGACTATCCATACATGTACATACAGGTATTTTACGTACAATAGGAAAAACTATTTATACTTCTGTTGCTTAAATAATAAACACAGGTTTTCTTCCTAGAGTATGATCCCCGCAATCCACAATAGGTTTCTTCTACAGCTGTTATTTTGCTGATTGGAGCCAGAACAGCGCACAAATGCCTACTCAGAAGCATACATACACCCACCCATTCACATATACATATCACTGGAAAACAGAAGCTCTGGTTTTCCAAGTGCAGCTACACCCCTTTTGAGAGTTGTTGATGGCTTTTGTCACAGTATGAATACGTGTAAGAGAAATATATTTCTGCATGTGGGTTGGGGAGCCAAATTGAGGCACATTAACCCTGCTCCCAGCATGTGCCACTAAATGTATGAATGATGAGCTGGAATCTTTGTGGTTTTTTTTTTTTTTTTTTTTTTTTCCTTCCTTCAAGTAGGGACAGAAATACCACATTCAACTCCAACAATTACTTACATAATAATGTTGATTATCAACCCAGAATCATAACTGAGACACTAACAGGAATTAATTATTGCTTATTCATAGTCCTCTATGTGTGTGCTTAGGATAGGAGTATAAAGAACTCAATTAAGGCTCTTAATACAGAAAATAACAGGAGTACCTCTGTCTACTTGCACACATTGCAGGTGGGATTTCAAGAAACTCTTGGTTTCTCACTGATGCTTGGACATTCCTTGAGACACTGAGCCATGATCTTCAGGAAATCAGAGCCAGATGGAGTCCACCCTACAGGTATGACCATCACTACGTGTCTAACTTTGTCTAACTTGTCTAACTACTTTGCCTAACAGCCAAAATGAAAAGGCTTAAAGCTGAAGGCTGACCACCAAACATCAAGTAAATAGACCTTTTGATTTTCAAGATACACTCAGTATTTTCTTCTGCAAGAAGAAACACGGATTTCTTCTAAAAATAAGTACAGAAGAGCTGGGAAGACTACACAGAACAATACTATTGTAGGTGGCAGGCTCATTATTTTCTTAACAGATGGATAAATCAAGAGCTCCCATGTTATTTTATTTGTGCAGTGTACTTTAAAAATACTCACACGCCCACGTAGTGCTTCCTCATTGATAACACCAGCAGTGGGGGGGGAGACGGTGTCACCTTCCATAAACAGGTACTGTTGACATATGGCTTGTAAAATAGAACCATTTCAATGGGGTTCAGGTCAGCTCAGAGAGAAAGTGTAGATAACACCGCCTTATCTGACAGTATTAGCCAAAAAAAATGCTGTGCATTTGAAGCCCTGTATTTGCCTGCTCCGCACATAATTCATTGACAAGAGGCCAACACTAACAGAAGGTCTAATTGGCCGTACAGATGAGACGGTGATGTTCAGGAAGATGAAAATAATATTGGCCCGATGAGACGTGTTTTGTGTTCAAAGGTTGTCGATTTTCTGCCCTGGCTTGGGCTGGTGTCACAACAGCTGCCTGCAGCCAGCATTTAAATGAGATTTAATGGAGATGTTTGGGAACTGCACACACACAGGGAGTGTGGACAACAGCGCTGCAAATGCTCAGTAGAGCCTTTCAAAAAAAAACCACAACTTTTCTTTTTCTTTTTCCTTAAAAAACAGCATGGACATTATATAATCCCCAAATTTTTATGAGGCCTTTCCCAGGGGTCTGGAGGTGGTTTCATATGTAACAATCGTGAGCTTGGTAAGAGGAGAATGCAGAATGCTGAGAAACCCACCAAACAAGAGAGAAAAAGACTAGCATAAGAAAAAGACTGCAGGAATGGTTAAAACTTGGAAAAGGCAAAGGGAGAAGCGGTGGCATCACAGGTTTCCAAACCACATGAAATACATCTTACTTCTCTAGCCCAAAACTCAGATGGGAGGGTTAATACTGTGATATTTCATCACGCCACGATCGTGCTTCCATTTCACATCCAGCAAATGCTGCCTCTAAAAATTGCATCCCGCATGTCTTGTTTTGGTTCCAACTTGCTGGCCGGTGTGGTTATTGTAGCCATCTGATTTGCTTTAAGTTTTCCCCCCTTCTCATCCTTTCTCTTCATGACTGATGGCTGAATCCCTCTGGAAATCACTCCGTATCCATCAGTGAGAGAATGGGTTTTCTGTCTGCCAATACAGCCCTTGGCAGACAGCTGCATGTCTCATGTATTTACTAGGTGAAATATCTGGATTATTGTCAGAGCGTTCAACAGAGATATCCATTCATGTATCAGCATTAGCTATTCTCAAAGATTAGTTAATGGGATAAATGTCTCATAAACAGGAGTGAGAACAGTCTCTATGAAAGCAAGCAGACTTTAAATCGCAGACAGCTCTGCTAAAAAGCGACATTGGACTGCAATTTTTTGTATCTGTGAGGCTTTTGTTTTGCATGGATTTGCATCCTTTACATTTCACCCTATAAAATTAGTCTTAACCACCAAAAATTGGCCCAACCCAGGCTCCAAGTGTGGTTGAACCACCCACTTCCATCCATGAACTGATAAATTTGCCGAGGCTCTCTCAGAATTGGACATAATTCATTAGGAAGTCAATCCTGCTTAGCTTGAAGAGTTCCATCTCACAAAGAGGCATGAACTAAAAATGCTTTGCTGCAGACCTCCAAAACTCAGCTACCCAGATGGAAGCTGCTTCCTCTCTGTAGTCTTCCTCTTTCCACCCTCCATTTATTATTTTTTTTAATCAGCAGTCTTCGTAAGTGAAATTCGCTGCTTTAGGGTTGGTTTATTTGAACCACACACATCTCTAGGAATATCTCGCCAAGAAATGTCTGTAAAAGTATTTCTAGATGTTTGGAATTTCCCAGCAGTAGTGTGGAAGTTTGGTTTGTTTGAATCTCTCGCTCAGCAGGAGGAAAATTGAGCTCAACATGTTTATGAGTATAAAAGCCATCTGTTTGATAGGGAACCTGGAAGAAGACCGAAGGTCTGACTCGGAGATGATGAAGTGAAAAAGAAAGATTTCTTTTTCCCGTCTCTTAGAATTAATTATGCTGTTAATAATGTGTTAGAAGACATAGGGTTGCTTTAAGTTATTACTTAAGCCCAAAGAAATAAATATGACTTCAACAGAAAGCTTTCTTGATGCAAAATCCACTGTAGCTTTATAAAAAGTTGGTCAAAAACCCAGAAATGTGTGTGTGCCAAGATGCTTCTCCATAAATGTACTCCAGCAAGGCTTCTCCCTATCTCTCCTATCCCCTTCTTTAAATCAAAACCATGTTGTAGATAAAATATCAGGATTTCTGCTGGAACTTAGGTGCCTGATCATCATGTGGCATCACCCATAGCCTTCTATTTATTCACTTTCAAATGTAGAGTCCTTTGATGTAATCTGGGCTTGGGTTTGTTTTCTCATTGTTGATACTGCTTGGTGCTTTCCCTGGGATGTCTGGAGGGCAGCAGAGATGTGAAATGTCATTTACTGCTCTTAGGAGAGAAGGGGGAGAAGGAGAAATGGGAGATCCCTCCAATGATAGAATATTTCAGAAAAAAAAATCATAACCTGAAGCTGTGGGTGAAAATTGGGCTCCCTCTGCTCATTGTAAAAGGAACCAAAGGAGATGAGGCAATAGTTTTAACACTGGCTTCACCACTGGCTTCTTATGTGTGGTGTGAATAGCCTCAACAGGTTGTTGAGGTAGTATTTAGATGTGTGTGGTAAGGAACCATTTACTCGGTGATGATTCTTTTGTAGATCTAGAGTAAACCAACTTAGATGCCACAGCCAAGAGATCACGGTTTAAGTTATATCTGGGAGGTTCAGGTTGGATATTAGGAAAATATCCTCTGAAAGACTTGCCAGGCTCTGGCACAGGCTGCCCAGGGTGGTGGTGCTGATGGTGGGGTCACTATCCCTTCAGGTGTTCAGGAACCGTGGAGCTGTGACACTGAGTGACATGGTCTAGTGGGCATGGTGGGATGAGCTGGTGTCGGGCTTGGGGATTGTTGAGGTCTTTTCCATCCTTAATGACTATGAAATTCTATCATTCTGTATCTATACCTTTGAAAACTATTAGCAAAGCACAGTTTGTGGAAGGCACTAAATACCAATAACTGAAACAAATCTAATTGGTATATCTGCAAAAAAAGGCCACTTGCAAAGTCTTCTACATGAGGGATTTTCAGGAAATAAACATCTCAGTGCCATCAAAAAGCACCGAAAATCTCCTGCCGTCTCCATTCTCCTCTGCCCAAGTCTCACTCTGACTGCAGGATCGCTCTTCTAAAATGCAAATTCAAATTCTCATTGCACAAAGCTGAATAAATACCAACGGTGAAGGTGGATGGTTCTGTTAGGCTCCAGTATACACTGGCTTTGTCCCTCGTTGCGTTGGCGTGAGCTCTGAGCCAGGGCTTTGGAGGGCTGCCAGCAGGGCTGGATGCCACCAGTATTTTCTTTAGTGCATTGTAAACCCCAGGTGAGTTTTGACACCATTAGTCCCCTTGGCGGCGGACACTCGCCGCATTATATATGAACTGTTGGGAGCATGTTGAGTGCGGAGACTCCTGTAATGTCCAGAAGTATTTGGGTGTACAAAGGAAAATACAGCTGAGCTAACAGAGCTTTAAAAGAAGCTGACTTGGGTGCTTGATAGGCTCTGCGTAAGGCTTGCTTGTCAACATTACCAGGTGAAATCTATGAAATCTATGCCTTCAACCTGAATATACAAGGAGAGCCAAAATAACACATTATGAGCGTTAATGCAGTTGAAAGTAAAACCGCATGTTTTCCAAAGGGTTTAAAAGCTCATTTGAAGTAGGGCAAAGGGTCAGAAAAGAAGGAGTCCCATTTATGTAGCTTTGGCAACAGTTTAAAAATGAAGAAGCCCCACTTAGACCATGTACATTTCATTATATCACTGCTGCCCTTGTCGCAGGAGGAAAAGCGGAGATGCTCGCCTTGGTTTGGACCCTGCGAACTCCGAGCGTTTCCCAACTTCTCCCAGAAAGAAAAATAAAATAGGAAAAGAAACGGTTCTTTGTTTGCAGCGAGTGGAAAGAGTGCAAACCCCAACCGATTTTTAATTTTTTTTAAGGGATTTTTTATGCTTAGGCAATAGGAAAAATCTGATCATGTTTTACAGCCTGGTGTTAACTGCCGGGCGACCTGGGGTTGGGTCCCCTTGGGGCACCGTGGGGGGCTCAGCATCTCAGCAGGGCACGGGATGCAATACGTGGGGCAGTTCTGCTCATTGCTACCTCCTGTGCTTTGTCCTAGGCCATGTGTCACTCCTTTCCAGGATTTTGCTTTGTCCTTTGCCTTGAAGTAGTCTTGGCTTCCATATTCCCACTGATTGATGTCTCTTGTAGTTACTTGTAATCCAGTCCCAAGGCTGAATCTCTTTAGATTGTCCTAAACTCAAGGAAGTGAATGAGGGACAAGAAGGATGCTCTCTGTCTTATCCCACAGCTGCCAGATGGGACCAGAAAACCTGGAGCAGCCTAGTTCAGGTCTGGAGAGACTCCATGAGTCTGCAAAGATGTGTTGGAGAGAAGCTGTCAAGCTACCTGCCCCCTAGGACCACTGCAGCTTTCTTGCCAGCACACCTGGCTTGTAAAAACACAGCAGGAACACCAGCATTTTGCCCTGCGGGGATAGTTTTCCAGTAAGTTCAGCTTTTGGTGTGGATTTCTTGGTCCCATCTTAAAGGGTTCCAAAACAGCCTGAGTGCCTGTGTCTGCTCAGAGGGAATCCTACTCATCTAACTGTCCTGTGCATGCAGCCTTGAGAACAAAGCTGGGTGTGTTGAATGTAAAATACTTGACTCAAGTTTATCTGCTCTTTCTCTAGGGATTTGGAGAAAGAAAACTGTTTCTGTTCAAAAGTAACATGTCCCAGGTCCACAGGCTTGAGCAGAGAGCAAAGGGAACATTTTTGTCTGAGCTTCTAGTTAAATCACTGGCAGAACATCACTGCTTTTCCAGCACTTGAACTCAGATCCAACAAAAATCTATAAAAACTGTTAAGTTGGGATGAAGGAGAGCCACAGAGGTAATGAGTTTACTATAGTCCTGTAGGGTAAACACCAGACAATTGCAGGGTGAGAAGCATCACTGCTGTTCCCAGAGGAAATGATGTCCCACGTGGACTGTAAGCCTCCTCCTGTTCTTACCAAAAACCCCCAAGTAGATCTAGAGGGCAAGTGAGACACTGGTCGGAGTATCCCCATTACAGCATGGAAGGTCCTTTGGCTGGAAGAGTGGGTTGGGTAGTGGTTATATGGAGATGAATGGCATGACAAGGTGAGAGAAGTGGGGTGACAGAGTATGGTGTGGAGGAGGATCAAAGCTCCAAGGGGGAATATCTGATGAGCACCAGAGGTGTAGGAGGTCTGCGTGTTTCATGTTCAACTGCTTTAATTCCCTTTCAAAATATGCAAAGGAAAGAAAGGGAGGTGAACCTGAATCACCTAAAACTGAACGACTTCAAGAGACCCCAGAGCAGCTGGATCCATGGGTAGTAATGCAGTGACTGCAGCTGCAAATCCCACAGTCTTGTCTATGAACAAATGAAGAAGAGTCCAGGTGTGCATCATGGATCTCTGCAGATGCCACTTCTATAGGCGTTCTGTCATGATGCCTCACTTTTGGGGCTGTGAGCAGTGTAAGGAACTTCAGAGGCTGCAGAGACTCCTGGTGTAGGGCAAGTGGTGGGAGAAAGGACCCAAAGTGGGGAGGTATTGCTTGAACATCCAGCAACTCTTCAGACTCCTGATTTAGGAGCTATGGAATCTAATAGAAATTGGAATGATTTCTGCCATTCGTTTCCATTCATTCTACCCAACTGATTCTAATATGGGATTGATTTAAATTTTTTTTCCAGTATAGGAAGGGCTTTGAATGTGAGTACCTTTAGAGGGCTGATGGCTGCAGAGAGAACAATCTGCAGGGTACATCAGAAGAGCAGCTCAGAGAATTCCCTGGGGTATTCCAGCTTTATTTATCCAGAAAGAGGAGAGTCTGAAAGAGAAAATTTCTAGATGGAATCACAGAATGGCTTAGATTGGAAGGGACCTTAAAGATCACCCAATTTCAACCCCTGTGCCCTGGACCCACCCACCAGATCAGGTTGCCTAGGATCTTATCCAACTGGCCATGTGCATAACTCCAGTAATGGGGCACCCACAGCTTCTCTGGGCGACTGAAAAGCCCTGTAAGAGCAACATAAAGCTACAGCAGATGGTGGCAGCCCCAGAGCAATTCTGCCTCCCACACAGTTGAGTGCAATTCTTCCTGCAGCATTTTGCCTCTAGCAGCAGCAAACTCTTTTCATGTCAGTGTTTCCCTCTTGCTTTTGAAATCAGCATGACTGGAGGGTCTTCACATGTGAGAGTCTAAATTAAATATTGGCTAAGAGGTTTTACGTGAACTGGAGAGCTTAAAAAAAATAATCTGAATGGATTCCACAGGATGACTTTAGGGTTCTAAAATAGGTCCAAATAGAATAAAGGATGTATGTGTTAGAGGTATGTAAAAGGCTCAGATGGCAGACGAGCCTGCAAAAAAAGCAGAGACTGAGAAGATGCAGAAATAGTATTAGGGATATAGAGGCTGGAAGTAGAGATAATTTTCCTGTACTACAGTAAGGAAATACAGTTTATCTTATATTCCCCAAATTACTCCTCTCCAAATATTTGTTGGTTGATTTGCTTTTCCTTTCCAAAGCCTCAACAGCCCGATTTTATTTTCCTGGCTGCACAGAGAACCAGGAACACCAGCAACATGTATTCCAATGTGAAATCCTACTCACTGGTTCAAAATCCATACCTGGTGTTGAAGGGGTATAAGCATCAATTTTTATTAGAGCTTTATTTGCTACCGGTATGCAATGAGGAGAATCTGCTACAAAGTAAAAACATATGTCTCATGAAAAACACTGATGTGCACAGATTATGCTGCACATCCCCTGGGTACCAAGTGGATGAAAAGAGTCAGAAAGTCATTATCAAGGAGGGGTGGAATAATTATAAGACATGTTGAAGTAGACAAATCCCAGCTGCATGTCTTTAGCTCATGTTTTGCTAATCTGAATTTCTAATACTTCTGTAACACTGGTGATGGACACCAAGTCGAAAGGAGGGAAAACAGAGTGTATAAAATCTTTCCAACTAATGTATTTATAGCTCATTTATGTGAGCATATTAGATAAACTCATTAGCAAATATTCTCTGCAATTTATTACACCAAACTGATCTGTCTGGCCGTGAGCACATTGGGTTGATACAGATGTGCACACCTCCACATTTTCACAATATTGGAAGTGGGAAACAACATCTGAAATATCACAGTAGTAAAATTTGAGAGCAGCTGCAGTCTTTTCTTCTGGTTGAAATGGAACTTTATTTTGGTACAAAAACTTGCAAAAATATAAAAGAGAAATTTTTACCATTTCTGAGCCCAGCCACAGAGAAAATCCGCAACAAACAGGATTTCATATGCTTTCGATTACCTTTTCCATCCTGATCTTCTCATTCAAAGTTCATTTTGAGGTTTGACTGGTTCTCCTTTCATCTCTGCTCTTTTGGTCCTCTCTCAAAATTTGGGTGGTTTGGGAAGGCTTTTCCTGGGAGCCTTTGGTGCACAGACACATCCTGGCAGGGCTGTAGCATGGCTAAGTAGGGACGAGTGGCTGTGTCTCACCTGAGACAAGGGCCCCACGCCCCAGAAAAGCCAGAGGTGTAGGAGCATGGGAAATAAATATTAACAAAACCACTTATTATCAACTGAAGTTCTAACTCAAAATGCCTTAAAAGTTCTCCTGTGCTTTTTTGCTTTTGGTGGTGGTTTTCTCCCCTTTTCCATCTTTCAGACAAACTCTGCTGACAGTCTCCCAGAGCAATTGATGTGGAAGGGAGAAATAGGAACGGGGGAAGTTTCTTTGGAAGAAAAACTTTTCGGATTGCAAAAGTGAATTTATGTAAGATTTCCACTTCCTTTCAGGTTAAAACCCCCTTTAAACCAAGGGGCTACAATGTCAGTATTGGATCCAAATCCAAATCTCTCCAGGCAGGCCTAATTAAAAAAAAAAAATCACCAGGATTGCTGTCGGGGGACCATTCAAAAGTCCAAGGACAGAGCCTATCCCTTCATCAGAAAACAAAGAGAAATCCTGAATATGTATGAAGATGGTTAGGAGCTTTCAAAAGCTCCCACTCCTCTCCTTGGGAAAACGAAAGGTATCAGCTTTAAATCTCATTGGTACGCTCATGAGACACAGGCACTCATTGTAAGCAAGACCTACAGTATTAATCACTTCTAGATTTCCCTTTCCTTTTTCGAAAGAAGGGATTTTCTTCTTTTTTTTTTTTTTTTTTTTTTTTTAATGTCAATAAATAGTGCTGCCTGAGATTAGACTGTCAGGGACAGAAAGCCAGGAAAAAAAAAAAAGATGAAATACCCCAAAAACTGGAGGACTCTGACCCGTTTCCAGAGTCGGTGCTCGGGAGGTGAAGGTAAGTCTGTGGTTTTGCCCCAAATGCTACAAGCGCTGCTTTATGGCGCGGCTGAAGAGAGTGATGGTCCCACTGGTCTGAATATGCAAACAGCTCCAGATTAAAAGAAGCCAGATCGCTTCCCAAACCAAATATTGAATTAGGTTTGGGATTTTTTTCCACCCCTTTTTTTTCATCTCACATTTGTGCCGCTCCGGTCTCGGCTGTGTCACTGGCTTCTTTGTCCCCACGCCCTGCAAAAATGCTGAATATCTCGTGTCACTCAGATTTCTGGTCTGCTCTAACTGTAACGTTCATTCAGAATGCCAGCAGTAGGGAAGCCTCTGATCGCAGAATGAGTGCTTAGGTGTCTTTTTGACTTAACCTTGCAGCGTTCTTTGTTGTGTGCCAGCTTGGGATGTTTTGGCTGAACAATAAATTTTCTTATGTTGTCTTCTCTCTGCTTCTTTTCTCATCCGGCCGTAATCATGGATGCACTGCAAAGTGGTTTATCTACACATATATGTGATCCTGCAAGGGTTTTCATTAGAATACTGAACATTTTATGAGTCTAGTCACACTCCCGCGATACTCAAAGCCACCATTTTTAATTCCAACCAGAAGGAAAAACTGGGTGACACAAGTCAGAAAAAAAAGAAGCATCGCTTCTGGACTTTTCAAAAAGGACTGATCAGCTCAGAATTTGATTGCTGTATAAGTGGGGAAGAAGAAGAGTTAAGTTTTCTGATTACCAACATTTATCTTGTGAATTCAATAGCCCAAATGTTAAGCATACTCAACCTGGAGCAATTTTCTTTCCACCTCCTCATGTGATTTTTTTTTAATGGGATGCAAGGAGAAACTGGCCCCATGAATGACAGTAGCTTTGCAATGGGACATTTTCTTGCTACTGTATTTTAATATCCTTCTCAACAATGACATCTTCTACTCATTAAAGGTAGGTCAGTGAGTGAATCTAATAACATATTTGTGGAAACATAAGGAGCTGAAATATGCCCTTGGCTTTTCAGGAAACAGAGGTTTTTCAGAAATGCCAGAGAAATGAGATTTTATTTTTCCAAGGCATCAGATTTTTTAAGGAACCCAAAATGTGCATAATCATATTATAGGTAATCAGGGTGCTATTCAGCTACTATATCAAACAGGCATGTCATTAGCACGGCAGGCTAATTGCTTGAGCTTTCCTTGACCTGGGACTTCAACATTAAGGCTCTGGGTGGCCAAGCGATTTTCATAATTTTCTCTGTATTCCACAAGTCTAGAGGAAATCAAGGTCTGTGATTGCTTTGGTAATTTTCCTTTCAGAACAGATTGCTTGATTTGACATTTTAAGTACAGTATCTTGTAACTTACAGGCAGGCAAACTTTTCAAAGAAACTGCTGTGACTGTAGACTCCTGTTTTCCTTGCTAAAACACTCTTCTGTATCTTTGGAAGACTTCTCTTTGTGGGAACACAGCAGCAGACCATGAGAATTGAGTTGCCACTGAGATAAGGTCACGTTATGTAGAAATATGAGCCCCTTAACCTCTGATCTTTCCCCCATTTCCAATTTTGTAACCTTTTGCTGTGCTAGTTCACAGTGAAGTCAAGAGAAATGCTGGATTCCTCTTGCTTTCCCCTTCAAGAACAGGATAATTTTTTTTCCACCTTTGTGTCTCGTTGGAAATCCACGCTGTACTGTATTACATGTTCTCAAGGAATAACTTTCCAACTTCTAGGACCAGGCAATGGAAGCCTGCTAAATTATCTTCAATCCCTAAAACAATATTAAATTAGTCACTTTTGGTTTTTTATTTAACCAGAAATCAATGTGAAATCCCAAGCTAACTGAAATCAGTGTAGGAGTTTGCGATCTGTGCTGGATCTCTTGGTGAGAACTGATTTGAACCCACTTTAGGATTGAGAGTTTCCATTTCCCATGAGTGCCACACGGGAAGGACATGAGCCAGTGTCACTTAAACTCCCTGTAGTGAGAGCAGAAAGGCAGAAAAATGCCCCAGTTGGCTGATACTGGGAAGGTAATTTACAGGAGCATTCCAGTAGATAATGTCTCTTACTTGTCTCCAAATTGCTTGCTATAAACTCTGAGCTTCTCTTGAGTTTCCTTCCTATTCTCGTGTCTATGCTAGCAGGTGATTGACTTTAAAATGTGAAAGCAGGGTGTAGGAACTGAAAACATATCTAACAGATACTCAGCTTTAAAGTTACCTTGTGCACCTTGGCCAACAAGTCACCTTCTTCACCATTCTCCTCCTTCAAGCTCTGCTCTTTTTTAGGGAAATGAGGAAGACAGCTCCAGTTTGGATCCATGCTACAAAACCTGCAGCTGGAGTTAAATATGTACAATGTATACAAATCAATTTTCACCTTCTTTCTATTTGTTAAAGTTAATTACCGGAAGAATAATTTTGATAGCTGTTATTATCTCTCTTTACTTGGAACAAATAGATTGGAAAGTTAACTGTGCAGATGTGTATTTCAAAGTGATAGCACAGAAAGAGGAAAATTGCTCTCCTGAAACTTTGTAGAAGTTGATGTCTGTGGAAAGGTTGTTTATGTGTTTAAAGCTGCATGATGAGGTCACACAGATGCTCACTGTACTGAATTAAGTCTGAAAATTTGTGTTATAACATTATTTCAAAGGAGTATTTCACAATTCCTAATTGTGGTGTAACAAATATTCACTAATTGCTTTTTGAACTGGAAAAAACCCAAAAAACTTTCCATGAACTTCTCCAACAATGCTTATCAAACACAGGATGTTTTTTATGGTTTTAATTTCACCAACATTTTGAAAATATCAGTTTAACTATTAACAACCTGTGTTGCTCCTTGCGGTATGAATTCTCTGTGTTGATTTGTGAGAAGACAAACTAAAAATGGTTCCTGCGCATCTTTTTTTTTACATTGATCCAGTCTTTCTGACTCAAGAGGTAATGGCCTTAAGCTGTGACAGTGGAGGTTCAGTTTGGGTATTGGGAAATACTTCTTCTCTGGAAGAGCAGTGATGCAGTGGCACAGCTGCCCAGGGAGTGATGGAGTCACCGTCCATGGAGCTGCCCCAGAACTGTGGGGATGTGGCACTGAGGGATGTGGTCAGTGAGCGTGGTGGGATGGGTTGGGATTGTTCATTAGGATCGCGGAGGTCTTTTCCAACCTCAAGGATTCTACAATTCTGTGATCCCAGATCTACATTTGAAGCTTATAGTAGAGATTTATTTTCAGCTGCACTGTTGTCGATCTGTTATCATTGCTGATCATCGTGGGTGTTTCTCTGACATCCGCGTATTCAGAAGGAAGTTGATCCAGACCTGAGATTCCAAATGGACGTTTGGGGATGGGTATCACACTGCAGTTGGCTGTAGCGTACATGCACAATCAGAGCAGATGATTGCATGAACAGACCCAGCACAGATGGAGGTAACAGTCATAGGAGTTGACTTTTTTTTCAGTTTTGCAGTGCTAGAAAGATGCAGAGAGCCTTCTACACTGCAATATTCCTGATTCTGCCCCCAAAATACACTTCAGATATTTAGTTCAATCAGTTCAAATGGGCCATGGCACCATTATTGGGTCACCATGTCTCAAACCTTATCCTACAGGAGGCTCAGGTTATGCATAGCAGGTCTGAGAACGGTTTATCCTTTGCTCTAACAGGATAATCTTACAGCTCAAGAAGCAGCGTCTCACAGTTCTGGATCCAGAGGTGCAAGAGGTCTCCAGCTCTCAACTGGAGCTCTTTTTATGCACAAAAATATAAAACCAAGCACGTGCACGCTGTGCCTTGGCAAGGGGAACACACTCTTTTCTCCAGGCGACATGTGAGTCTGCTGCTCTTGCCACTATCTTAGACAGTCATCTTCTCTGTAGGAAGAATGGATTTAATTATATCACAGTTTCCAGTTTTATTAATGTTCAAACAATACGAGCATTAAAGTGAAATAATACGCCAAGTACTGTAGAGGCCACTGAAACGTTTCCTGTTATTGTGTTGTAATGGAGATTGCAGTAACGCAGAGCTGTTCCAAATGACCGCAGCAGAAAATGTCTCCAATGCTCTCCAAGATCCACAGCTCCACAGAACTCTCAGGACTATCGCTCATGACAATAGAATTTCTAGGAATTAACATCTGAGGTGGCAAAGAATTTGCCCAGGAGGGGTGGGTACGGCTCAGACACTTCCTTGTGTTCTGCAAGCCTTCCAAATGAGAAGCAGACCTCATTTGGCAGGGTTGGGAGCAGCTTGTGATAGAAGGCTACAACTTTCCCTAGCCACATAGAAATGGCTGAGCTCGTGAGCAGAAATCATTGACAAATGTTGGGAGTGGAAAAGTCACTGCTGGTAGGAGACAACTCAGCTGGGTGGCACATAGCTTACGGGAATTGGCATTTGTACCCCCTTCCCTGAAGGGGATGTGCTCCTGACATCACAGTGCTGCTTGGAGGAGAATGACATGTAGCAGTGCCTGCAGTTCCTAGCAATGCTCTTCTTGGAAGAGGAAAGCAGCCATCCATACAGCATCCCTGTGGGGTTTTGTACCAGCTGGCTGGAATATTTATTTCATGTGAAGTGAACAAATTAAAGCATAACTATTTGAAATCTGTTGGTGGTCAGCTTTGGGTTCCAAACCCTTCCGGAGGATTGTAACCAAAGTGGGACACTGCTGAGATCCTCACCTCCAAATCATCTCCAAAGTAGAAGTTGTGCTAATGAGAGCTGCAGCTGAATTTCACTGGCTTCCATGGCACAACTCCACAAGGACAGAGTTTCCTTCACTATGATTTACCCAAATTAACACACACACAGCTCCCCCAGGGAGAAATATATTTCTTTTAGCTCCATTCTTGTGCTGAACTTTGTTAGGGATATGGTTTAGTGGGCCATACTGGTAGCAGGCAGAGAGTTGGGCTAGTTGATTTTAGAGGGTTTTTTTTTTTTCTCTATGATTTAATGTTAACTTTCTCCTCTCTGACTTGTTTTTAATCATTCACCTTTACCATAATGAAAACGAATCATTCACTCATTTCAGCTCAGTATATTACCCTGGAATGCATTTAGGGAGACATCCATGAAGACTGTTTCCTGCCTTAGATAGCAAGTGGTTTCTATGTGCGTGTTCTCATGATGCCTTTTCCAAAGGATTTAAATTAGTAGAATGAATTGTGGGCATGATCTACAAGATCACAATTGCTGTGTTCACATTTATTTACATGGAGACTGTTTATAAATAATGGCCCAGTGGTTGCTCTATTACCAATTGACTGGACTACCCACAAAGCCTTCATGCTTTTTTGTTTGGATCTGTTATCGTTGCCTTAGCTGAGAGTGGCTGAGGATTCCTTAACCCATAATTTCACAGAGTGACACTCCCTTTGGTGAATGGAAATACACAGAACCACCAAATTAAGGTTGGAAAAGCCCACTGAGATCATTTAGACCAACCAAAATCGAGCGGATTAGAAAATGTAGATGGCTAATAAAAGTATATGTATTTTTGCAAGCAATTTCATTTCACAATAGTGTTAGTCCTTGACCAAGAAGCAGCTGCTCTCAGGGCTACGCAGGTGAGTTTGGTATCAGAGGAAGAAAGAGCAGAGCAGGCTCAGATAAGTAGGTCTATTTACACAACATTTTGCAGTAGGAAGGATAAAAAGCAGACAGGTGACGTGGCAGGGTCTTTGAACACTTTCAGGACATTAATAATTGACATTTCAGCTCTCCTGGGATGTGATGTGGCAGAACTTTTGTGCAACTGGGAAACTTAGTGACAGACTAAAAAAAAATTCTCTAATGATTCACCTCATTGCCCTTCCACAGAAATGCTCTCATTTTGGCTTTTCTCCTCTTACCAAAGTACCACATTTTGGGATGTCTGTGACTGGCAAGGGGTACATTAGGGTTTTTGCAAGGCATGTATATTACAGGAATTAATTGCAAAAATTATGTGTTTACAGGCAATTAAGGCCATAGCTTTAGTCTTCAGCTGAAGATTTAAATTACTTGCAAAGAATTTATCTCTCCAAATCCACTTCCAGCTGGACACTTGATAGGATTATGTAGTCAGTTCTGCACTTCAGGACAGAAAGAATTGAAGGGAAAATCTGCTATAGAAAAAAAAAATGGCAGAAAATTTGAGATAAATTTGCACATGGGCAATGGAAATCACATTTAAGGAAAAGGGGGAAAAATCACGAGGGAGAGCCAGGCTGCATACAGTAGTCTCAGTGTTTGCACTGGTTAAACCCCTTTTATCTCACATTTATAAACACAGGCTCTCTATATGATATAAAACACATTTAGCTGTCATTGAAATGCTGTGATTTATGGAACAGGGCTGTCCCTAAGAGGGTAACAACACTTAGTGCTTATTTTGGCAGGTGCACTAATTCAAACTGCTGAACAGCTCAAAGAACAGCTAATGCTAATGACAAAAGGTTAATGATTTTCTTTTCCATTTTTTTTTTTAATTGGAAATATTTGTTCAGTTTAGGCACTGCTTCGTATGTGACCCCAGCTGCAGCCAAGCAGATGTCAGCTCACTTTGCATTTGGCAAACACAGTATTTGAAGAAAATATTTTAGCTTCTAACATGACTAAATAGCCATCAACATTGCTGGGCTAATAAAAAGACCTCTATAGACTTTTGTCTGTCCTTCATGTTTATGCATAACAGGAGATAAATAATGAACGATTCCCCTAGTAAATCGGAAATGACAGGTCCAATAGAAAAGCCAGCATTAAATATAATCATTTCTCTATCTATCCACTCTGGGTTCCGTTTTGCAATTCCAACATGATTCTCTAATGCCCTTGTTACCTGAGGCTTCTTCTGGCTTAACAGATTCATAGGGTCATTTGTGACACCTTAAATGAGCCTACACTCTCTGCTGCTTTCCGTCTCTCTGTTATTCCAGTTCATATTTTATAAATATCTGTGGCTATGTTGAGCAAGATGGAAACTCATAAAGTCTCAAACCTGTTTTAAGAGTACATCAAGACCCTCATTGGTTTGAGCAGGATGCACCAAATAGGCTGCCCAAGCCCCAGACAAATGCTGGCTGCAGAAAAGGTCCTTGGTGCCACCTGTCTGAGCCACCGCAGTAAAAGCTGAGGTTATTTTTAAAAGGAATAGCAGCATCCTTCACACATAGCGTATTTATTTATTTAGGAGCTCTGCACAGGGCTTAACTACTGTGCACAGCACTGGGAAAATTGAATGGAACAGAACAGAATAGAATAGTCTTTAAAGCCTTCTGAGATCATCAGTGGATAGATAGCTCAAGATGCAGTGCTTTGTCACCATCTGCACGTGAGCAGTCAGAGGTGTCCTGCACTCCAACACAAGGCCAGCAATCTGCCACAGGACAGAAATCTCATGCACAAATGCAGGAAATAAGTCCAACAATAACAAGGCAGGAGCTAAATGCTGGCCAGCAGTGAAAAGTAGGTCATTTTGAGCGCATCCAAAGCTGTATCTCCACAAGGAAATGGATAGAGGCCAGGAAGACATTTGTCAAGTTAATCACAGGAGATCAGGTACCTGTCCCCCTTCCCATACGGATTCCTCTACAGCTCTCTCCTCACTATCCCTTGGCACAAAGCAGGTTTGAGACAGCCCCATAATAAGTGTGATTTTTCCTAGATAGTCCAACATTAGTTTTATTTTGTAAACCACAGTGTTGCTCACAGCAAGTGCCATGTTCTCTTGCCTCAGCCAAGTTCTCCCTCATATGAGGAGGGGAGATGGGGAAATGATAACATCTCTGTCTCTTCTGGCTCTTACCATAGCCCAAAGCCATACAAAACAAAATGATATTGTACCCAAGGGCCAGCAAACAGCATGAGAGTGGCTCTTCACATCATGAACACAACCTGTCCCAGACACTGATTAGAGCTGGAAGTTTGTACAAGTAACTGCAGCTTCTTAGTATATCTCTTATGCTAGGAGAATCCTCCACTGGAAAAATTGGGTTGGATTTATCACTTTTTTATGCTCTTCAAGTAGGTCTGTTTCTAGAGTGGTTGCATTAGGAAAAAGAAAAGTGAGCAATAAAAGGATTTGCCCATAGAGGTAGTAGATACCCCAACTCTTCAGCCACCCAAGGTCAGTCTGGACAGGACTCTGAGCACATGATGGAGCTATGGATGTCCCTGTTCATTGCCTTTGGATGGCCTTTAAGGGTTCTTTCCAACTCAAACCATTCTATGATTCTCATTCACTCAGTGGGTGCTTGATCAAAAAGCTCAAGTCCATTGGCTGTTTACTAGGAAGAAAAAAAGGAAGGGTGGAAAGCATTAGGACCAGAGGCCACTGAATGTGAAAAAATGCATTTGGAATGCTAAAATTTTCAGCAGAAGGAAGGCTTTAACAGTAACATCATAGCATGTTTTGGTAAGTATAATGTGTGCAAATTCAACGTAGATTTTTTTCCCCACCACTGGTCAGTATTTCCCTCCAACAAAAGTCAAGAGTTATTTTGGCTTTTGTTCAATTATTTTAAAGGCCTCCTCTCTGAGAAAGATGAGCGGATGATAAAATATGTGACAAGATGACTGAAGCATTGGATGAAATACACTGTGGGCACTGGGTGGAATAACCGGTGGCGCTGGAGAGTGCAGATGCCTAGGAAAGAAGAAGGCAGGTTGGCCATTTTATTCAAGAGCAAAGAGAGGAATGGAAATCTGGAATGCTGACAGTGAGGCTTGGTCCAGGAATCAAAATCCATAAAACACATTAGCTCTGGGGTGAGCGTAGAAGAGCCTAGCCCAGGTTAGCCAAATATCTGTGGCTTCGATAGAAGCCTTTAGGAAACTATGCAGCCACTAAACCATTTTAATTCAGCGTCCTCCAAACATAAAATGTTCTCTTAGCTGTTTAAGGCTAGTTTTCTACTGACCTACCTCCCAGAGCCAGGAGCAGAACTCAAAGCAATGAAAACCATCATCTGCTTTTGTAGCCACCACAACCCCTGTACCAGTTATGCACCAACCACATTTCTTCCAGCTCGTCTGCCTAGGTAAGAAAACCCACAATGCTGAATTCACTCTATGTTAAAAGTAAAAGGAAAAAGAATGGTTTGCAGAGAGTTTTTTGCACGGAAAATCCAGAGGTGAAATACTTGTTGCCTCTTTGAGGGAAGATACAATGCTAAGTCACTGTAACTAATAATCGTGTGATATTGAAAAAGTGCAGAATTTACTGGTGCAGTGGGATTACTTTTGTTAAAGCAATAATGCCTCATTTGTTCTTATGACAGAGCTTTACAACAGTTACACAGGCAAGTCTTTAACATCCATCAACATTACTGTCTGGATTGTATTATCTAGGAAATCCCAGAGTCACTTGCCTACAGGTTGAATTAGCTGCAAATTCATTTCACATTAGAATTTCTTTTGTAAATGCAGCAGTTACTCAGGCAATACCTTGGAGAAAGCAGAGGGATGTTATTGAATTTTGTGTTAATAATTCTTTCCCAGCCTTTTTATTTATTTATTTTTGTAACCACTGCTTCTTGAAAGGCATTAGGCTCTCTTTAAAATAACAGCAGCAAACACTTTTCTAAAAAGAAGAAAAAAAAGGAAAAATAGGAAAAAAAAATGCAGTTTATGGCACGTTTATCCCTTATTTCAGGTGGCTGAAGAGTACATTTGTACAGGCTCAGATCCAATCACCCAAAAACTCCATTTTTTTTTTTTTTTTTAATCATTGTACTTCTTCAGTGGAGTTTCTCATGCTGGGTGCTGCCTCTCTATGATCACAGCTTGGCTGGACCACGCTTTGCAAAGCGCCAAGCAGTCCGTCTCTGTCCCGCGAGTGGCATCCTAGTGAAGAAGCTTGCAGGCAGGAAAGAGTGCGTTCGACTCGAACGCCAGAGAACGCTTGAAGAAAATTAAGTTTGAACTCCAGACCACAAATATTCAAAACAGAATCCTGAATCTGAGGATTACAGTGTGCGAACCGCAGGGCAGAGCTGCCACCACATGACTGCTCAGATGTCACTTGCAGGGCTTGGGTTTTCGGGTGGTTACTGCTGGGCTCCTCCCAGGCAACCCTCAGCCTCAAGTATTTTTTGGCAAATAATTCTGAAACAAAGGCTGTATCTGAAAATTCACTTGTTGCCCACGGTACTCACATGAATTGTTTGCGTAGCATTGCGTTTTGAGGAGAGAGAAGTAATTCAAATTAAGGGAATCTCAGAGGCTTTTCTTAAAGGACGCCTTCTGTGCAGAGAGCCAGAGTTCAGTTCAATGCCTCATTAAAGTCTGATGCTAAAATCCAGGATATTGCTGTTTTGTTTCCTTAAGTTTTTAACCTGCTACATAAACATTTTTTTTTAATGTAATCTATACTGTTGCTATCACAGAAAAAAATATAAAAAAAAGCTCCCCTCTGCCCTTTTATGAATCAGTTTAAAGCTTTAACAAGACAGTTTTATGTTCTGCTTGAAGAAGTATGTATTATTGTGCAAGAAATGGTGGAAGCATCTGTTTAACTTTAGGAGGAAGCCCCGGTCTGTTTTCTCTTCAGGGCGGTAGGCATCACGGGATATATTGGGGAGAATGAGGGTCTCATTGCCATTTTTCCTAACAAAAATCAATTGATTTTTGCAAAGCTCAGAGCTGATTTAATTGACAAGCAGTCTGCTGCTTTCCTTCCCCATAGAGCAATTTGCCCTGATTTGTTAAGTGAGCATTTCAGGTGAAGATCCCTGTTTTCTGGAGACCACAAAGCCTCAATTCCTGCCCAAAACAGAGCCCTGTGTGACTGCCACCCCCCCCTCCCGAGACACACACACTCACAGACACAGAAATAATGGCTATTTTAGCCTGTCATTCTCTGCAGCCAAAACCTCACCTCTGTTCACCGGGGTCTTTACATAACCTGACCTCCAGAAGCCAATTACATCTGTTTTCTTTGTGCTCATGTGTTTCTAGTATTGACACCAACTTTGCTTTCAACAAAGGGTGGGTTCCCATGAACTCCGTCCTTTATTACCAGCTGGTTCTTATTAGAGATTAACCAATAAAAAATGAGTAATACAGTCAGCAGTGTGTTCCTACATGTAGCCCTTTTCCATGTGTTTCAATTTACCAATCAACCAATAAAGCCCTGCCCTCCAATGAACTGCATTCCATACCTCACATTTTTTGCTTATTTTGATAAATGTAGCTTTTCGTAGATAAAAAGGGCAAGAATCTGGCTAACACTGTCTACTGTTAGCTGGAACATTGATGTTGGTTAGATGAATTAGAGAATGCTACTTGATCTTTTCTCTGACAGCTTATTATGCCTTAGTGCCTGGGCTTCTAAAATTTCTTCCGCAAAGCTCCCTGTCACTGTGCTTAGTTAAAACTTGTCAAAAAATTAACGAACCCAATTTCAGGCTTGTTTTGCTTATTTCCTTCAGCACCGAGCAGGAGAGGGAAATTTTGAAAGGAGACACTTTGGTTCCTGTTGTTGCAGAGGTCTCTGCGAGTTAAAATTCCTCATCCAGCATTATGTGAGGTATTAAAGAGTTCAAACCTGAAAAGCACAGTTCATAAAATGGGTCATTTCTAGTCTAAACTGTTAGGAGGGAAACTACAAAAAGCAAACGGCAGCTGAACGGATTCCTCAACTCGAGAAGCTGTGAGCACACGTGTGGAGTAATTCCTTGCAACCGTATTTTCTGTCCTGAAAACCTTATGTGCAGGTTTTATGCCAAGCATTTAAACTGTTGCGCTCCAACCATTAAGATTTTTCACGTGCTTAAAGCTGAGCACGTGCGTGTTTGCAGGATCTGAATTCCCTCTGTTTAAGACAGGTGTGTCCAACCAGTGTGAGAGATGGCAGCAGAGGTGCAGTCTGACAAACTGGCATCTGATATGGAAGTGTAAATGAAGCGAAGACGTGCAATTGAGTTCCTGCATGCAGAAAAAAATGGAATCCATTGACATTAGTTGATGCTTGCTGAATGTTGATGGAGCCCAAGCCGTGGATGCGAGCACTATGAGGCAGTGGTGGTACATTTCAGCACTGGGGACATTGACAGTGTGTCACTTCTGCTGTTGGAGATATTTATCATTGGTGAAAATGTATAGCTACTGGTGGTGACTGCATTGAAAAATAGTGTTTTGTAGCTGAGATTTTTTTCTGGCAAATAGTGCTGTTAAGTTCTTTGTATCTGACTGCTATTCCATGGAAATAAATAGGAGGCACTACTTTTGGAGCAAGACAATGCCTCTTCGCTTGGTGTGGCACAGGCAGTCTGAAAGGTTGGACACCCATGGTTTCAGAGAAGTAGCTGAGGTCCTGATAGAGTGGTAACTCATTGACACAGGCTGCCCAGGGAAGTGGTGGAGTCAGTGTCCCTGGAGGTGTTCCAGAACTGGGGGGATGTGGCCTCTTGGAACACGGTTAATGGGCACAGTGGAGATGAGCTGACCACTGGACTTGATCTTAGAGGTCTTTTTCAACCTTTATGACCCTCTAGTGACAGCAGAGAAAGATCATGACAGGACTGGTGGGGTTGGAGCTTGATGATCCTTGGTCTCCTTTCCAACCCAAGACATTCTATAATTCTATGACTAGGCACAGAATCAATAATGGCTGGGATACATTGCAAGCAGAAGAGTTTCTGATATAACAGTGACGGGATATTAAACCTACAAAGTTTTACTCTGACTTCTTTGGTATTCTTCTGATTGACAAGGGATTTGTGCTTTCTTTTAATAAAAAATATGTCATGCTTAAACCAAGCTGTGGTCCATGAAGCACTACCCGTGTCTCCCACCCATAAGGCAATCCAGGTGGCAGGAATGTTATTAGACCCTTTAATTCTACTAAATAGACCTTCTTTTTGACACCGAATTCTGAACTTGGCTTCATTATCACTTTTCAGCAGGAGAATGAAAATACAGTAAATCTTTCCATTAAACCAAGCTGCTGAAAAGGGAACTTTATTGTTTTAAGGTAGTTCAAAGTAGGCTGAAAAACTCCCTGTAAAAACAGGCATGAACTCCTTAAACCTCCCTACGGTATCAATGTGTTAACTCAATGCTGTGGTGCCTCTCACCCCTTCACTACTATTTTCCTGTTGCAGGCAGGGAAGGCTCAGCCTGTAGGAGCACATGAAGCAGAAAGTCACTGAAAGTTCACCACAAAAATATGGAAACCTTGATGCCAGGTAGCTATTAGTAAATCTGGGACGTGGTGTGTCTCAGGGACATTTTAATTCTGTCCCTGGAGGTGTTCAAGGCCATGTTGGATGGGGCCCTGGGCAGCCTGGTCTAGTGTTAGATATTCAGGTTGGTGGCCCTGCCCCTGGCAGGAGGTAGGAGCTTGATGATCCTTGGGGTCCCTTCCAATCCAAACCATTCTATGATTCCATGATTCTAATTATTCCTGTAATTCGCACAGAAATAACTCAATTCTGCATCTCTCATGCAGGTTTAAGAGAAGCCAGTGTTGTATACAAAGAGAATGAACATTTGAAGAACACTTCTTGTGTACATGTTAGATTTGTTATTACACCTTCACAGAGCAGACACCATGAAACATCACATTGCAATAAATGCAGTACATTTTATGATGTCTTGAGCTTTTTTTTTTCCTTTGGGTATTTGCAGGGAAAAGGCCAGTTCCACTGGAGTTCAGGGCAAGCCTTCTACACCTACAGCAAAACAGGGAAAAGTGTGGATTTATGGCCTTATAGTCATCCTGTGCAAATTGGTGGGTGGACATTCCTTCCAGAATAAGAGTTTTGTCTCTGCTTAAAGTGGTGCCTGAGCTGACCTGGAAGAAGGCAGCAGATAATCCTATCCCAAGTTTCACAAGCACTGAGTTTCTTTTACTGATGGAGTCGAGCAAGGGAGACTGATAGACATTTGTGGTGCTTTTCAGAAGGATGTAATGTGTTCATAGAAATAAATTCTTTGTTTCTACTCAGAATCAAAAGACAAGGTGAAGCACGAGCTACTTCCATCCAATACTCCTTCCAAGGTAATCCTTGCTGGTGAATTTACTTCCCATGCCCAAGGCCCCAGAATGATGCTGCTGCAGTGTTGCGTGAGCCATGTGTTCGTCCATGGCTTCCTCCAACACACAAGAGCTATTTCATTTAAGCTCAACAGTTACTCAGCATATACATTCCTTTTAATAATTGATTAAGTCTTATGTGAAAAATAGAGAGTACTGCAGAAGATTCATTTCCAGAAAGGGAATTTTTTTAATAATTGGAATTAGATTCTGGGCTGGAGAGAAAGCTGGAGATAGCTGATAACATTTTGACAATGATGAGTGAGGCTTTAGGAAATAAATACAGCCAGGATTATTGAAGTCTTTTCAGCAGCAGAGCCTCCAGTTCAGTGGAAGCATATGAAAAAATATTTGCCTTTTTCAAGTCACCTAATCATTCTAGGAAGCTGGCAACAATTCAAGTGATGTACACTTAAAATGTCAGGCTACATTATAGATTTCAACCTTCAGAACATGCTGTTAGGAATAATTCATCGTGTTTTTTGGTTGGAAAAACTTTGAACCTTAAGCTTCTTTCTGTGCTCATTGTGAGGTTTGTATTGTCTACAGCAAAGAAGCATCAAAATAAATAGAGAAACAAATAACAAATAAAACAGAGGAGAACATGAAGCAACCGATACATTTTGTGGAGACCAGCAAATATGAAGGAAGGAGAAGGAAATACAAAGCAAGAAGAGGCCAACTCAAGCTACCACATTACGGATATGTGTAATAAACTTTCATTAAATCCACAGCACAGCAAAGTCATTCACAATACTCCCAACTGTCATCCCACATCTTTTCCATTTCAGTCAATGCGACTGGTGCTGCGAGACATCTGGGGCACATGCACTCCCCACTACTCCAGCCTCTGTTACTGCCTGAATTAAAAAAACAGCAACATCTCTTGATGCCACATTCTACAGTGACTGGGAATGTCTGTCGTATGGGTTTTCTCCGCAATCCCTGGCTCTGATGAACCACATCATCCAGCACAGCTTTGGTTCCCATTTGCTTCCATTATGCACCCTTGGCTGCAGCAATTGTTTGTTGCCACTGTTATTCAACCTTGTTCTTCCCCACAAGGGGAACAGAATTAAATGAAACGCTTCATTTCCAATGTGAATTTCTCTGTCTTTTTCTTCCAGCCATTGGAACTCAGCTGTCCTCTCTTGGCTAGATTAAAGGAACCTTTAATATCTATTATTTTTCCCTAGTGAAAATACTTATATGTTCTAATCAAGACTCTGTTTGATCTCTATAATAAGATAAACAACCCAATTTCCTTAAGTCTGTTCCTATCAGACCCCTCTTGCATATTGCACCAATGCTTTTGCAAATGAAAGCTGTTTCTTGCAAAGCAGCCTGCTCTACTTTCAGCATCCATGGAAGACCATCCATAAAAACCATAGAATCACACAATAATTACAGTTGGAAGGGACCCTTAAAGGTCATCAAGTCCAACTCCCCTGCAGTGAACGGGGAGACTCACAGCTCAATCAGGTGCTCAGAGTTCTATTCAGCCTCATCTCATGTTTCTCCAGGACGTGGCACCCATCACATCTCTGGGCAAAATAATACTCCAAAGAGGTTTTCCGAGACTTCACCTCCTTGAATGCTCCCTGTTCCCTTTACCTTCAAACTGAAGGGATGCCAGTGGAGTTCTGGGCAACAAAGCTGTGTAGTTTTGCAGGCCTTTTGGAGCTTCATTTGTGAGATGTGGTTGCTGTAGTGTTGTGCATGCAGCTTAAATATTCATTGAGGCCCATGCCCATGGTGGTCGCTGACTTTCCAGCTGCCACACCAGATGTGCCACTAGAGATCAACGTCCTGAACCCCCATCCTAGGAGACACCAGCAGCTGCGGTTGTGATGTTCCCAGCCTGGGCAGCCTGAGGAGAATGCATGGGGGAAGTGGCAAGCTGGTGGAAAATAAATCACAGTACCTTAGTGCTGTCACTCTCTGCCCCAACTGGTTTCAACAAACAAAACTTCACTGTCCACTGACAAGAACAAATAAACTGAGTCGGGAGAGACTGAAATTCACTGGGGATCTGAAATATTTACCTTGATACCTTATAAGGCTAATGACCACTTTGCTGCTTTGCAGCCACTGACAGAATTAAAAAGAAAAAAGAGAGAAAAAAAAAAAAGCAACAACCAAAAAACAACAGCAAAAAAAAAAACTTACCTAAAATGTTTGGGGCTTTTGACTAGTCCAACCTGTCCTGGCAAAAGCATCAAAGCAGGATTAGAACAAGGTTTTAATTATACACGCTTCCCTCCACCCCTTTCCCCTTTTCCCCTCCAAAGCTCTTGCGTTTGATTATGGAGATCAGTGGAGTCAGCCAGATATGGAGGCTGATATAAATGATTTCATTCAACCTCCTCCGCCGAAGACACAACGAGCATTTTAAAAGCTGTAGGTAAACCTTTCACTCTTGGACGTGTGCATTCAGCGAGCCGTGCTGCTTTCTTTCATATTCTTGCAAACCACGCTTTTCAAATTGACTTGCACAAGTCAGAAACCTGTGCATGCCAGCAACACTGGACAAATAAATAACGTACCCTGGAAGGAAACATCTGTCATCTGCAGGGCATGGAATAAATCTTGCTCCCCACCGTTCAGCCAGGTTCTGTACTGAATTTGGCCAATGTGCCTCAACAATAAGGTAGTTGTAAATAAATAATCACTTATTTAGGGAGTATAAAGCACAGCAAATGCTGCAGTATGGAATATCTCCATTTCTCTACATTTATCCTTGACTGTATAATTACATTAAGGCTTTAAGAAGAGAGTCAGAATAGCTTGAATTGGAGTTCCTTAAGCAGTGCTGTGATAGATTTGCGTCAATTGGACACAGTGGGTTAATTGTAATGCTGACACACCAGGGATTACTTACTCCCATTGATCAAAGGCAGCTCATCCAAAATGGGCGAGGCTGGAAGGGATTTAAATCATGGATGAGTCTGACAGTTCAGACTGATCTCAACAGAAGGAGTTGGGTGTTTCACTGTGCTGCATGGCAGGCAAAGGTTCAAGTTTTGCAGCCCTGCATTAAACTGTTGATCTTCCCAATGGGGCACACATACCATTGCATGATGCTCAAAACTTGTGATTTCTCAGGGCTTCAGATCTGACTGCAAGCTCAAAATTAGCTTTGACAAAAGGCCAATTTAATTCAATCTCCCTCTTCTTCTGAACCTAACTGGTTTGGTATTGTGCTCATGAGAACGAGGAAAGGGGAAAAATTACACCTGAGTAATTTTGTCAGCCTTAATGTGACCCTATTTTTTCCAGGCACAAAATAATGAGCCTAATCCTTAAAGGATGAGAAATTTGACAGCTGGAATCACAAGAATAAAAACAGAATTGAATACAGGGGTTTTTTTTGCTGATGTCAAATCACTGACATATATTATAATACAGACAGAGCCTCTCCCATTATTTTAGACCATGTATGACTCAGAGTTGTGCCAGACTTACTCTGAACATGAAAAAGTGGTTTATAGGGCTACAGTGTGTGGATTTATTACTGCAAGTACCAGCTCTTCCTACGTATCCTATTTTCCTTTGCATCAGAAAAAAAAACACCAAGAGGATGAAAATACTCTAATTTTAGGATAATGCAGGACAAATAACATTATTTTTCTTGTTTTACTGGTGACAGACCTTCTATTGCTCTTACTGAATACACAGAATTACTGTAGTAGGTATAAAGACAAGAAGTGAACAAGAGGAGAAGCTGGGTAAGAGCTTGTTTGGGGCAGGAGGTTTTACTGGTCTTGGTAAGGCAGAAACCTATTCAACACATCAATGGTTCCATACCTACAGGGTGTACAGGAAAAGTGATGCAACAAAGAAGCCAGGATGCCTAGGTCTAAAAGGGATGTAAAATATTCTGCTGTATTATTTTATTTTGAAAAATATTTTTTAGTGAGAGATTGTTTGGGAGGAAACTCCTTTAGGGAAATCTTAAGAAAAACCATTTCCTCTCTTTCTTTGGATTGCCTCTCCAAAGGAAAATGCTGTCACTGGAAGATGGCATCTGTGCTGGCCCCAAATGTCCAGATGAAAGCTAAAGAATGTGCCTCTAAACCCAGCAAAGGACCTCAGCGAAAAGGAGACGCTTTCATTTCCCCTGAAATTTATAGGGCACATTTTCTCTCCAGCCCACACACCACTTGAGGTCATTCCACAAGCCTATTCTTTAAATTTACAGTCTTCATTTGGTATTTGTGTTGTATGAGGGCTAACAGCAGACATTCTAGCTCTGGAGTGTGAGTATCTCCCAAGCAAGGGAACAGCAGCAGCCCTAGGAACACTCATCTGCCATCAGCATTTCCTTCTCCCCACTCTGTAGTCCTTGTGGGAAGCGTGTAACGTTTATAGTTGAGGTGGTAGGGAAGGAACAAAATGTCTTGAAATGAGATGGGAAAGGGAAAAGTAGGGACGGAGCAGCCCCAACTGTTGTTCTAAAGCAATAGGGCCTAAAAAGCTTGGGACCTTCAAGAATGATATCAAACCATGGTTGGCACTGTGCATCATACCCAGCACACAGAAACAATGACATACGCTGTAATAAACTTGTGGGTTATTTTAGGAGTTCAAATTTATTAAATGCTTAATAATAACAGCTTCTCTTATGCTATTCATAAATGAATTACTGGGGTAGAACTGCATGCAATAGAAAACTCATGGGTTGATGAGCAGCCACCCCCCAGCACCACTTTGTTTGTCTACAGAGCAATATTACATGGGAACAACTGCTGGGCCAGGTAAAATTACCTCTCTGAGGACTGTAAGACAGACATTCAGGCTCTGTGTGATATTCAGGTGTTTTCAGGTGGTCCCAGGGGCCATCTGTCCAGAGAGAAATCAGTATGGAATTTAAACTATAAACTTAAAGCTGAGTTCAGGTCTCTTTTGAAGCCTGCCCAACCCTCTCCCTTTCATCCTTTTGGTTTTTCATTGTCTGGGAGCAGGAGATGAGGTCTCTGCCAGGACCATGGCCCAGTGCTTTGTATACAATGAATCATTCCCATGGTTCAACTGGGAACCATCTTTCAGTTTTCCCTGACAAGGATCCAAGCATCCTTCTGTGAGCACAAGGAGGGAAAATGTCCAGAGGTGCAATTTGTCCATCAGTGGATCCTATTATTAAGTCATCTCTTTCACACTGATCCTTTCCCCTAGCTGTCATGTTCATGCTCATTTGCATGCCTCTACTTTGTCATTTTCGAACAGGATTCTAGGGAACTGGGGCTTTTGGATTAGTCTATCTCTTCGTTGTACCAGAAGATTGGTGGTTGGATATCAGGAAAAAATTATTCTCTGAAAGCGTGCTCATCAGGCTCTGGCACAGCTGCCCGGGGAGTGGGGGAGTCACTGTCCCTGGAGGTGCTCCAGAACCCTGGATATACGGCACTGAGAGACATGGCCAGTGGGCATGGTGGGGTGGTTTGCAGTTTGGCTTAGGGATCTTAGTGTTTTTTCCAGACTTCATGATTCTATGACTTTATAGTTTTCACCCCTAAGCATTTCTGCCACTAGGTGAAGTGAGGTGAAACCCCCCACCTCATCACAGTCTGGAAAAATGAAGCCAAATCTGGTTTTGCCATAGCAACAACTGACTCTTCCACAAGAGCATTATCTAGAGGTGAACCATTTTGCTCCAACAGAGAGAGCCAGAAGTATGCAAACGGAGAAATTCTGGCTGTATTTACTTCCAGTGTTTACTTCTACGAGATTCTGCATCAGATTGCTGCTAAAAAAAAACCGTCTCTCTGCTTTCCCAAAGTTAAAAGAAGAAAATATCATTCCTGCAATTATTTTTCCCTTTGTCTACCTAAGCCTCTTTTTCCCTTTGTAGTCTGCTAATGTACCCCATCTATATCCCAACCATTCCCATCTTATCAGATTCCCCAATTTCCTTTTCCCACAGTTCAGGACGAGAGGTGAATAATTTCACTTTGCAACACATGCCTCTGCTGTTACAGACCCTCATAACACAAACACTCAAGGGAACTCAACTTTAAGCAAGAATTTGAGGGAAGAATTAAAGCAGAAATCAAATGTAGTCTCAATGGCAGTCTTTATCCCTCATATTTAGCCTAAATCAAGCAGTGAGGTTAAAGTGACTCTAGCTGTAAAACGCATTTTCTAAAAGCTCTGCAACACATCATGTTGCAAGTTTGCTTAATAAACTTGAAAAGCAGAGTGGCATTTTATATGGGATTCTTTGGTAACAATACATGGACACTCCTTTGAAATTGTGACACTTGATACATCTTCTTCAGTGATTCTAAGGAACGGCAAATGTCTCATGTCTCAGGATGTGAATAAACTATCTGCATAAATTAAAAACAAACTGACAATTAAATAGCTGGATCGTATTCTGTATAGATTTCTGAGGCCGAAATCTGCACCCGAGAAACGGCCCCAGATTCCACGATTGTTCACCAAATGGCTGGATCTTCAAACATCTGGAATTTAAAACTTTTAACGTCCCTTCTCCATAAATTTTAGCCACCTCAAGGTCTTTCCGCCACAACTACAACTTTCCTGACATGTTTTAGTGCTTGAGGTTAAAAATCACACTTTAGCTCAGCTCTGTCAGGGTCAGATTTGTGGAGGGTAATTCTGTTGGACAAGATATCATTGCGATTGCTTAAAAATCTGTCACTTGGGGGAAGAAATAAGACTTTTCCACAACCCCTTTGAAGAAGAAGCTATTCAAGTGAACAAAAAGGGCTGGCTCGCCTCGCGACAGAGGAAAGAAAAAGTGAAGCTAAATTACCTAAACAGCATCTCAGCCCTTTGCAGTGCGGCGTTGTTTTGCAGCCAGATTAAGTGAGTAGATTAGAGTCCTTGCCAGGGTTAAGACCAGTCACATCAAGAATTGAACAAAAATTAGCGGGTAAGCCAATTTTCCCAGCAATCTCCAAAGACTAGCTTTAGGAATGATGGTTTTTCCATTCTACTTAGAGCTCCACAGCACCGTTTCACAACTCCTTTCAGTCATTCCAACATCCAGATTTAATGGGTGGTATTTCCTATTTTGACTGGTACAGAACTCATCTATACATCTATGAACGTGTGCATAAGGTCTTTTGCCAAAGCCTCCCTTTCTCTCACCCTCTGTCCTTGAAGTTTAATGGCTAGTAGAAGTGCTTTGCTCCCATGTCACTGTCAATGCACCTTCTTTGCGTTTTGTAGCATTTTGTGGGTTTCCCTTGCAAAGCTGCAGCCTGCTTAATTTGAGGCAACAAGGTGAAGTACTGGCATCTCAATTCACCACTGAAACACCTGAGCTCTTAGTATAAAAAAAGCAGCCCAGCTCCTAAGGAACAAGATTGATCTTAACGTAGCTGAGTTCCAAGAAAAACTTGAGGTGTGGTCTTTCTGGAGAGAAATGCTCAAAAATTAATGCCCCCAGGTCTGGTTTGGGTCAGATTAAGAGCTGCCATAAAATACATTTGCTTTGGTGGATAGACCCAGTAGCTTGTGTTTCTTGCACGTGTTACAGATGGCACATGACCAGGGATGTTCCTTATGGTTATGGAAACCATTTTATTGTTAAAGAAAAAACATGGCTATTGCTTGGCTCTGTGGAGTTTCTTCAAATTCTCTTTTGTGTTGGTGGTGTTGTGGGATGCTTGCAGGCTGCAGCTCTGTGTGGCTTTGTAACTCTTTACCCTCCTTTGGCTTTTCCTCTCAGAAGGTGAACTATCTTGACCAGATGCTTGCTGTTGAGAAGAATGACATCTCCATGGCAGAAGACCAAAAGCCCTGGGCTGAAGAGCAACAGCCTCGCTGTTTGTTTATTTGGTTCTGGCAAGTCAATGAAGATGTATCAATCTCGCTCTTACCCATTGTGTCCCTCTTTGGCCTTGGCCCAGGCAAAAGCTCACATGCTTTGCATGTGATGGCCCAAGCCAGGAGGTTTCAGGGAAGTTCCCTGCATATCTTCTCGACTCAGAGAACCTCAGCTGCTTCTGAAGTCCTTGTGAAGTTGTGATGTTAACCTCGATGTCCTGGCCACCTTCCAATGTAAGTAATTACAAACTGCCTATCTCATTTCAGCCTCTTATGTCAACTGTACGAAGTGTACTTTGGCACTGATATTTTTTTTTTCCTCCATTTTTCTGACCTAAACAGTTGCATAGCACTGCTTTCTGCAATTGTCCTTCTTCCACCTACAGTGGCGGCTCTGTGGTGATGCAAACCTTACACCACTAAGTAACAACAGAGCAGTCTCCCCACACTTTCACAGCATATAATGCTCTCCAGACTTCTTCTATGTACCTCAACCTGTCGTAGGATGCCTGCTTTATCAGGATGCTTGGACAGGATGATCTCTTGAGGTCCCTGCAGTTCTGTGCTTTGTGTGATTCTGTAACTCTCTCATGGCAGAGGATGGATAGGATTGCCCAGCTATCTGCTCACTGCAGCAAACGGGTCCATCAATCCATCTTATCACACCCTGATCACACAGTGCTCTCAAATCCAGATTTCCCCCAGCTCTTAACATCTCTGACCCTCTGCCAGACAGCACAGGAAGCACGTCGTAAAAAAGTTACTAGAAGTGTTCAGCACAGTAAATGCGGGGACATTTGTGCACCCTGAGAAAAACCACAGGCGCAGCTGCCCGAAGCCCAGACATTTACTCACCTTTGGATATTTATTATTCCTTTCTTCCAACCTACTTCCTCACTGCCATCTGTCTCTTACTCAGGAGGAGTGCATTCCAGATTATCTCTGATGCTTAAAACATGGAAAGACGATGACACAAATGGCAAACTGTCTGTTCAGAGGTCATAGGCTTTTCTGTATATCTCCGCTGGCCACCTCAAACCTCTGCCTCCCATCTACTCCCAGTTGTGTGGTGCTGCCATAAGATTTCTTTACATGCTATTCCAGGCTTCCTTCTGAAAGGGATAAGGAAAAAAAAAAAAAGAAAAAAAAAAGAAAACCCCTTATCTTTGGTACTATACCAGGAGAATTAGTGATAGGTGATGTGGCATAGTTTGGTGTTGCTTGAGGTTTTTGCTGAGAGAACACCTCCATAGAATCATAGAATCATTTGAGTCGGAAGGGACCCTTAGAGATCACCTAGTCCTACTCCCCTGCAATGAACATGGACATCTACAGCTCCATCAGGTACTCAGAGCCTTCTTCAGATCCATTTGTCTAGGTCCTGCTGTGACAATCTCCACCAAGTACACTGCAGTCTTAAGGTTTTTCCTCTCAAAGATCTTATTTCTACTTCATTCCTTTCTGCTCGGCATATGTGTTTTTTTCTTCCTGATTGATGTGAATCAGGTCATCTGATACCTGAACATACCTAGTTCAGGTGTGAAAATAAGACAAAAACACGTGCATCAATGTATGAGTGATGGATATCTTGGCTGAGTTTTCCAGTGAGGATGGGCAGCTGTGGTTTTGTTTAGAAATCAAAATTTTCCTCTGATCCATGCTGTCTAATTTTGACCCAAAGTACCTTGACAGCATGATACGATCAGAGCAGGCTGACGTGTTTGTAGCTCTGTATCTCCAACACTGAAGGGACAAATCTTCCAGCAATGGCCTCTAATGCACTTGCATTGCATACTGCTGTGCAAGGCAGTATTTGAAGCAGCAAGCAATTGTGTTTTGTTACAGAGGAAATAAGGAGTCCGAATCTTTCCTCTCCCACATCCAGGCACCCCCACCCCTTCTCCCCATTACACTGTAAAGGCACTAAAGGGCATCCACATGAAATCTTACACTGAACCTGCTTCCTTTTTCCACCACCATGTAATTTGCCACATCAATGCTACTCCCACCCTAGGATCTGGAAATTCTGTATTCCTTTTCAGAGATCACCCTTTGATTTTTCTTGGACTTGACTGTGTTTTTAAGCCTTTCCAAGATAGCTGCACAGGAGCAGGAAATTCTGTAGACCCCACTCTGTCTCCGGAAGAGGAGAAGGAGCCAAACTCCTATTAGCTCTTCCTTTTCATTTGCTGGCTTTTGAAAGAAAAAAAAATAATATGTCAGACACAAAGGAGTGTCAGACGTAGGCATTTTCATATAACTTTATTCTTTTTCCCTTTCTTACAGAGCTCAGCACAAAGGGTTTCCATGCGTGGTCCGTGCCCGGGTCGATAGCTGCTGATAGGAGGTGGTGGGTTTCTCTGCAGCCTGTGGGAAAGCAGAGCATTTGTTATTTCCAGACAAGTTTTCAGCTTCAATGCAAGAATCAAATACCTGAATCAAATTATTATCTGCAGCTGTGAAAATTGTGATCGTGAAACCTGATTACAACATTCCCCCCCCCCCCACCAAAGGTCAGGAACAATATAGAAAAGACCTTCCCTCTTCTAATACAAATATCTCATGGAACAAAGATGACATTTTTCCCATAAACTTTGCATTTCTCAGGCAAGGAAGCTGGGCAGTGCTGGCAGAGTTGGGAGCTCACAGGAGGTCAGCACAGAGACATACCCTTTTCTCAGCAATTGACCATTTACTTTTGGAACCATCTTCTCCCCATTGGCTGCTTTTCTCTCTCACCTCACTAACTGTTCTGATACAGTGGGTGCTAATCCCTAAAGGACCGTGTATTTATTTGTATATTACCTACTTGCTTTTTACCACTCACACTTTTAGTTTAAGCATGACCCCCTCTGCATCCATTTTCCATGTGGAGCAAGTCACATCATCCTCTACCTTCAGAGATTTTCACTTGCGTGTAAACAAGCACCATTGTTTCCTTACACAAGGTATGTTGCAGTGATATATATGCAGAGACTGCCTGCTCTTTGTTATACTATAGTGCATATTTCATCAGTGTAGGTCGAGTTAAACTTTCATGCTCCAGCCAACAAGCCATTAGGGGATACAATCTGAACCAGATGGGCTCAGGTCACAGTACTTAAGGTCCCTGACAGTGAGATCCAATCTTTGGTTGCATCTGAAGTCTTACTTATCCATTTGTTAGAGTCAGCGGATCTACCTTTTAGGGTAGAAGCAACTCAGACAAGTAAAATGTTAGAGAATTAGCTTTTCAGAAGTGTCTGTAGCTGTAAGTTGCACTGGATCAAATGTGTTCCGTATGCAGAACATCTGCTGCTGCTGTGCTTTCCAGGCGGTCTTTGCTGACACAATGTCAGCTTGGTCTTCTGGTCAGGCCGCTCTGGGAGGCTGGGGACCTGGCTTCAATCCTCTGCATGGCACAGCCTGCTGAGAGCCTTAGGGAACAGCAAAGACATGAGTGGCAGCTGGAAATATGGGAAGCATGGTGGGGTTGATCCTGCTGGGACACACACAGGGATGTGTTGTGCTGTCACTGCTTGGAGGGGCATTGCCTTTCTTTTATCCCATCTGCCTCACAGCTTCCACCATCCATGGGAGTGGGATATGGTGAAAGTGCTGAGACACAGCAGGAACACAGACGTCAGCATGGCATTGCCTGGATGGATGCCTGCAGGGCATTCATTGGAAGGCTCTAACATAGAGGTAGTAAAGCAGAGTGATTAAACAGGGAGGAGCAGTACCACCTCCGTTGCCTTCGGGGCTTTCTCATTACAGGATGAAAGCCTCAAAGCTGTTTGTGAACTTGGGCCCTCAGATTGGCAATTTGCTGGGCTCTCTGCCAAGCCGTGAGGCCAGATGTTCCTGACGTCGTTTGAAAACCACCGTCTCAATCAGTAAATATCACATCAGTCCAAGCTCAAACCTGATTAAAGGAAACTTTGGATTTTCCACTTAATGAAGAAGGGGTGAAAGGTAGGAATGTGTAAGAGATTGCTCTTAGCCAAGAACGAATCAAGAAAGTCAGTGTCTTTATTTGACTGACTACAACTACTGTGTAACTTCAGACTTGGTTCAGCTTCAGCGTAACGCGGTCACCGGCAAATCTGAAATATGTCAGGTTTCAGTCAGAGGATCCTCCCAGGGTTCATTTGGCTCCTGAAGCTCATAAATATTCAAATTTCTTGAGTTAAGAAACCTAGTCTGGAAAACTGCACCAGAAGAAGCTGTCTATGGGAAATTCCAGCTTCTAGTTGGTTCCATTTCTTGTGCTGTCTTCATCTGTCTTCATGGTAGTGCAACATCTACTTGACTCCAAACTCATGACAAAGAAAGGTATTGCAGTATTTCAGTGTGTCACAAAGGTTAGCTGCTGCTTCTCTTTTGAAAACCTGTACAAACACACAGAGAGCTCTTGTTGGGTTTTGCCTTCCTCCAACTCTTCATCCTCTGCTGTAATAGAGTGACAAGGACTGTACATCCCTCCATTGCAGCATTGCTCTGAGATGACATTGTTATGGTGATCTCCAAATTGTGGCTTAGATGTGTTTTAGGTGGAGCAGGTGAGCTGCAGTTGGATGGAGCACCTTCTTAAAATGTTTTCTGATAAATACATCCCAGCTAAGACATCTTCACTTTCTGAAAGATCAGCAGGAAGGCTTTCCAACTGTTTACTGGGCAGCCAGCAAGTGGGAAGGAATAGATTGTTAATGCTAATACTATACTTACTTTCTGGATGAGCTTACTGTATGATGAGATATCAGGCTTGGATGCAAATTTGTGATAACAGATCTTGAAATGAATCCAGTATGTCCAGCAAATTTAATTCATCTCATCCCTAGGGATCTGCAACAATAGTCAGAAGGGAAGCCACTTTACATGCCCTTTCCCTCTTTCATGCAAACCCTCTACATCATCCCAGTACCTCTGTTCTGCCTCTTAGAGACGTGCACATCCAAATATTTGTATGTTCAGCTCCTGGGGATGTTGCACAAAGAATGCTCTGGAGTTATCCAGTTCAAAAGTGTCTCTTGAATTTGGATCATCCCACTGATATTTCTGCACCAGTTGTTCTGCTGAAGAAATCGTGTGCAGTTCCCCACTTGTAGGCAACTATTGGATTTATTTCATGATGGACTTAAACCATGAAAAATGTCATTGATTTCCAACCACTGTCAGGGTTGGAAGGATGGCCAAAAGCATGTGACTGTGGGTTTGCATGGCTGTGTTGGTACTCCAGTACTGTTAGCTGCTATGGTGGAGGAAAAAAATGCATTTTCTTTTATTATTTACGTTCTATGATTTGCTTCCAATGGAGGGATATTTTCCCAATACAATAGACACAGAAATGGAAAGATTGGCTAATTTATTGAGTGATTGAATAATTGAGAAGTTATCGACTGAACTGCTGGTAACTTTATCAACTCATGTAGGAGCAAAAGGTTTTTCCAGGGCAAGAATTCAAGTCCCTAATGTCAGATAGCCCAGCGTGACATATGAGTCCATTCTATGTATACAATCCACTTTAACAGCAGAATATAATGCAGTTAACTTTCATTTTATTGCATGCAATGTGAAAAAAAGAAAGAAAGAAAGAAAGAAAGAAAAGGTTCTGGTCTTTAAATGAAGTAGCCAAGCAGAGAGCTCAGATCAATCACTTGGTTAGAAACGATTGTAGGAACATTGAGAGGCATTCAACAAGCCATTAACTGCTTTTGTTCCTGGCAGCCGCACTGGCCAAACAGATAGCAGAGAAGTAATTTATTGAACTACTTTGCCCTCCACATGCACACGTGTGATGTAAACAGAGAGATAATAAACAGCAGCTGGGGATCCCTTCTTCATGCAAAAGGGAACTTGTTTGAAATTTTTCTTGCTCCCAACTGTAAAAACGTTTACTTTTTTTCTGCTCAGGACAATAGCCTTCGTATCGCAAAACGACGTTAATCATCGTGAGTGATGGCACTGAGCCGGAGAGATGAGAGATGAAAAGAGGTTGGAAGCCCGAGCCATTTGCGATGGTTTAAACCAATCACTTGAAATCAGACAATGTCAGTTCAGTTTACTGCACATTTTTATGTAAGTAGTCAACGCTGCTATTAACAGCTGGACTTCAAAGTTCGGATGGAGCGGGAGTCTTGAGGTCTGTGTAATGTTACTTTTTTTTCTCCCCCTAGTCCATGTAGTCATTAACAAGAGTTGGTTTACACGAACATCAAGTGCTGATAAGGATGTCTGAGTATTGACACAGAAATTGCTCAGTAAAGAGAACAATTTATAGGAAAGCCAAGTGTAAGACATTAGTCATGCACTATTAGGGGACAGCTACGTTTTACAGAAGGATCTTTTGAACTCAATTGGACTTGAACTTAATAAAAGCAAATTCCAAAGGAGAGGTTTGCTTAATGTTGGCCAAACATATTAAATCAATATTGCTCTGGAGGTAATAACAGCAATTCAATTAACCCGATTCTACCTTCGTTGGAAATACAGTTATTCTGAACAGGGTTTAATTGCAAGCTTATAACTATTAACAGAGGTTGAAAGTTGAAAAAGGATTATATGCTGATGTTTTACCATGTGATTATTGTTATAGCAGCAAAATAATTGTAGCATAATGTTATCTAAAGTATTATAAATATATAAAGAATATATTTATGATATAATTTGTGTACATTAGAAATAGTCTTCTGCTGAGAAAAAACAACAACAACATAGAATTAAAGCTGTGTTTAATAGTGAGATTTAAAACAATGGTAATCACTTTTCTTTAATCAGGCTATTAACTCATAGAACTCATTGCCACAGCATTTTATGGAGAATAAAAGAAAAACAAACAAACAAACAAACCATAGTTTATAATTGGGAAAAAATATTCATTGATGGTTATTAAAGTCCACATACAGCCTCCTGAGCAGGAAACCCCATCATGCCAACTGCCAAAGGCGGAGAAAGTCCAGAAAGGAAAGATTGTTTAATGCATCTTGCCCACTTCAATATTTTCTCAAGCATCTGATGGAGGCAGCATGGCAGGACAGAGAGATGTTTATTCAGACCTGGAAAAGCAGGTTACACTTTCCTATCATGTGATGAGTGTTGGACTTTTCCATGAAGTGAATGACATGTGTGGAGTTTGTGCATGAGATGTGGTAGGTGTGCTACTTAGGCATGTTAGTGGTTAGTGGGCAGTAGTGGACGAGTTGATCTTTTCCAGTCATGATGATACTATGATAAAGGGGGTTCAGACTCAGTGATCTCTAGAGGTCCCTTCCAACCCCTACAGTTCTGTGGTTACTCAGATGCAAGAAGCCTTTCCAGTTTGTGTGATGAAATATATTCATGCAAAGAGCAAAATCCACTGCGGTGAGTGGCTTAAAAAGAATAACATCACCATCACCTTGGCTTCAGGCAGGCATGTGGGAGCAAGAGGTGAATTTCAGTGGGAGAGGGACCTTGTTTGGGCTGGGTACTATGATGCTGGGATGCAGCTTGCTGGCAGCATCGTGTTGCACACACATATGCAGGTTTGGATTTTCAGTGACAGCACCTGTTAATTGTCCAGTTAGGTATTACCTATTAAACATTTACTGCCTATTTCCTGTACATGTCTGGTGAGGCTAGCAGGAAATTTAGAACAAATTAAACAGCAGCTGTAATCCCTCACACTTCTCGCAGCCCCTGATATTATAAAATATTAGAAATGGACATCCTGAAGAATAGGCACTTCTAGGGCAGCAAATTCCCCCCCCTGTCCCCACCCGGCTGGCCCAGGAGGTGAAATCACTCAGCTGGTATCTCTCCGCTTACGCTGCCTGTCTCTCCACCCACACTTTTGGTATGTTTGATGGGGCTCTTTCATCCCCCCCCCACTGTTCCCACACAATTTCACATGTGGTCTGAGTGGGGCACTTCCTGCCGTTAAAAAAAGCAAAACCAAGACCCCTGCAGAAACAGCCTGCATGCAGAACACCCAAGTTGACAGAGTGTGAGAGAGAAGGCCTAATCCATACCAGATGAGCGCAGCAATAGCCCTACTGAGCCAGGCCAAACACGGAGCAGAAGACAGAACAATCCTTTTCTCCCCCCCCTCCCCATCCCCTCTTCAAGTGGACACTTCAAAACACTAGGAAAATATTCCGAGGAGCATGCCCCTAACTTTAAACCGATATTGTTTGGGTTAAGTTGCCTACCATGCAATGTTCTTTCTTCACATTCAAAATAAACCGTAGGAAGCATTAATGCAAATACTGTATAAACACACATTCATTCCTACATTTTAAAATCTGCCCTAGCGCTTGGGCTTTCGTTGCTGTTTAATCTGATGCGAGAACCAGATGTATCTTGAAATTGCAGATCTTCACAACCTTCTTACATGTAAACAGGAGGAAATCTGATCCATATCTGAGACAGAGACCTCCAGAGAGCAGGCTATGAGCCCTGCCGCTGCTCCCTGCCTTTGGATTATTGGTTTGATTTCATTTTAATTTCAACTTATCGGACTGAAGAAAGGAAGTGCACCAGGGGCAGATTTTTTGGATTCGGCTCATTAAAAGCTGTTTTTTTTTTCTTTTTTTTTTTCTTTTTCCCCCCAATTAGTTGGGACACTTTATTTTTTGTTATCAGAAAAGGAGGTATTCACTTCTATTTTCAGTGAGAGAAGGGAAAAAGAGCAATCTGAAATTTAAAACAAGTTCTAATGGTAATGTTTAATGAAATAATACAAAACAGGCTTCGGATAGAAAAAAAGCAACGCATTAAATGAATATATTTACTAACAACTATAAATCTAGTTATTCAAATATGAAGTCTTCTTAAAGAATATTTTCAGCTCAATATAATCTTTACTTAATAAGAGACAATTTATTTTTTCTTTGTCAAAACATTCTATTCTGTATATCAACAGGACTAGAGGGAGCGGCTTCTCGTTGCAACAGGGGAGGTTCAAATTGGATATTAGGAACAATTTTGCCTCTGAAAGAATGATGATACATTGGCACAGGCTGCTTAGGGAGTGTTAGGGTCACTGTGCCTGGGGGGGTTCAAGAAGCATGAAGATGTGGCACTGAGGAACATAGTGGGCAATCCTGGTGATACTGGTTGGACTAGGTGATCAGAGAGGTTTTTTCCAACCTTAATGTTTGTATATATCATTTTTTTCCCAAACCTAAATCTCTTCAGCAGTCGTAACGTTTCATGACAAAAAGAAATCTCAAATGGAGTGGAAAGGGATGGCTGGAAATTAGTGGGGAAAAAAAAGCTTTTAATTGAAAGAAATCTGAAAAATTCCTTCTGCTTTCTCATGATATTAGACATTGCATCCTTCAAATGTAAATTCCTCATTTGTAGATGGAAGTGCATTGTTCCTCCCTACATCGCACTGCATTGCATCCCTCCTGGATCTCCCCAGGACCTCAGAGGAATATCTCAGTGTGTTGCCCCTTAAATGAGCTGCAGAGTCCTATGAAACCTTTCCCTCATTTGAAGCCTCATTCAAAACAGGTTTCTTCATGCTGTGTAAAGAGGTTGTTTTTGAGGATGCATCGTCCTGTTGTTTTGCTAATTATATACACTGAGCATGTCTGAAAATAAAACCTGTTCTGTAGACAATAAGCCTGGATTTTCTGCACTGGGTCAGAATTTCACCTCCCTCTCAGGCTTAATCCCAGCCTCCAGATGAGGCACTTAGCATCTCCAGATCCCTTGCAGGCTGAGGGCTGAATCTACACTGATTACTCTTGGATATGCCTGAAGTGATGCATTCCTGCAGTCACCAGAAGGAGCTAAATAAAGCCACTTCCATAAGAAGTGCCTAAATATATATTTACACAATACTACACCCGATGACAGCTCCAGAGCTATTACAGTCTAACAAGCAAACAGCTCACGCTAAGTACAGCTTCAATCTATGTTCTTCACAACGGATGCAGTAAAGGTCCAAAATTCACTTTCATTTTCCCTCTTGTGCTTATGGCCAAAAGGAGAATGAAAATTCCCCAAAAGAAGATCAGCAGCAGAGGCAAACAACATTAATCATAAGTAATGACACTTGGGAGGTGAAGTCAGTGTACCCCCTCCCTCCCCCCCACTCCCCAGAGCTTGAGGATGTTGCACAAATTCAACTCTTCGTTGTTGTAGGAACTCACTGAAATGCCCCTGAAGGCCAGGCAGTGATTTATTTCCTGTTCTTGCTGCCCCAGTGCTGCTCCAGTTCTGGCATCACTATGTCATCTCTTCTTTCTTCCATATAGACCCTCCCTCCTTCCTCCAAACTGAGGAGATGTTAAGCCTAACCATGGGAGCACAGCTGCTGGTATTCCCTGGTTCGACCTGCTTACATGTCCATCAAAGTCACATCTACTGATGAGCAGGGGTTACTGAGGTCTGTCCAAACAGGTGGTCCCTTCGGGTGATTCGGTCATCCAATTCTGGCCCTGCCAGGACCTGGAGGTGATGGCAACAGCTGGGACTGGGAGATTAAACAGAGCAATTGGAGAAGATAGGACTGGCCCTTGTGAGGAAGAAAACAATAGATCTTCATTGCTTTCAGTTTTGTGCTCACGGAGAAACAGCGTGATCCATTTTTTTCCCCCATTGACATGATGGAATAAGAGTTAACCTCTTCAATTGAGAAATGTCATGTTAAAAAGTATAGGAACGCAGATATTTGCCCAATGTGCCTTTCCAGTGTAAACTTTCACCTTGGTTGCCCGAGGGAAACTGCATTGGTAGATGCAGAGAGAGATGTGACAGTCCTGCAGGTATTTTCTTTATAGAATTGACTTACATGAAGATAAACCTAGAAAATCTCAATGGATCCTGGTCCTGGAAATAATGTCCCACAAGTGAGGATGGCCAATGCCATGAATAATTATTATCATTGAATTTTTTCCACTTGATGTGAAAAAAGCTTCTTTCTATATCCCCTCTTTCACATCTTTTATCTTTTTTTTTCCCAAAATGTGGACATGCTTCCACTCCTGAAATCTAAAAAGACACAACTGTGGTCACTGGCATGCTTTGGTTTGTGATTCACCCAAACATGAGCCATACATCAGGTCAGATCTTTTACTGCAGATTTTGATGTATGAAGGTGCAAGTTTTGATATTATTAAAGTCCATTAATCATTCGCACAAATGGCAGCAGATTTGTACCCTGAAATTCAGGCACTAAAATCTGGCCAGCTAAATGCTACATATGTGCACGCATACCTTGGGTCCAACTTCTCTTACCATTGTTTATTGTGCTATCCTACTTTTATGTAAAGAAGGAAAAAGTTCACTGGCAGTTGCTCCATCCTATGAACAAAACCCCTATTCTACATTTTTAAAGCCTGCAGCTGAATAAACGAGAGAACCTGGCTTTTCTTTACAGGCAGGGGCTGTCAATATTATATGATGCTGTAGAAACACGGGGAGAAGTGAGTCAAGGAATGAAACACCAAGATTTTCTGTTTCAAATAGCAAATGTCTGAAGCCAGTGTTAGGCTGTGCCAACGCACTGAGGAATGAGTGAAATGTGAAACATGATCTCCCAAAGACGCTGGAAGACACAGAGGCTGGATTCTCAGAGTTGCTATTAAAAACCCATTTTAAACTCTGGGTTCTCCTCTGGGAGGATGAGAAACAAAAAGTGTTTGCTGGTGTAGATTATATTTAATTCCATGTTTAGGATGCCTGGGTTGAATATCAGAAACAATAATACTGCTTGGTGTTTCTCCCTTGTTGGTCTTTCTGCAAGATTTTGTTGATGTTGTTATTGGTTTTGAGGGCAGGGGATTGCACTTCTCCCTTGGGTGCATGAATGGCTGAAATGTCATTAGCTTCAATAATTAATCTTTGCTTCTGTACAGTTTCTTGAAGCAGAGGCTTTATTGAATAGCCTTCTATTTAAATGTAAGCCAGATGCCATTCTCGTAGCCATCACAAACACAAACTATTAGTTTTAGTTCAGGTCATGGCCAGTTTAGTTATTTGAACTTCTCTGAACAGCCTTGCCTCCCAGCTCTCCTGCTCAGTGTGGCTGGGGCACCGAGTCTAAATCAATCAGAGGATGGCAATTTTTTAACTGATATTTAAAACCTGCAGAGAGACACATCAATAAAAACTAACATTTTCAATTCAAAAGCACTGAGATATCGGCATTTTTTGTTTAACTTCTCATGTTTTAGCTCAGGACCAGTGTTTGCAGTGCGTTTGCATTCACAGTCAGGTGGTGCAAGCTGTGTTACAAATAGTCCCTCTGAAGTCAGGAGAATATTTCTGGGAGCCAAAAAATAACCCTACAGAGTGAAGGCCATCTACCTTGGTCTCAAGCAGGTGTTTTGCTGTATTTATACCCACATATCCCATAGAGAGAAGTGACAATTCTCCTCATGGCTCCATATCTAAAATGCATATATCTAACACTGTTTAATGCAAACACTGTTGTCAATCAATGACCCACCTCAGCAGCTCAGAGTGGGGCATGGGTTGCGGAGTTCGGTTGGTTGCACTCTGTCACTTCTATGAAACCTTCCATGAGAATGAAACTTGGTGATGCTCAGCACATCAGTGCCAGCCGGAGCTAAACAAATTCTGGAGAATTTCAGAGTGGAAGAAATAATTGCTTCAGCTCAACCTATGTTTTCTGCTCATAAAACAAGCAGTGCTTACCCCAAACCTGCTGCTTGAGTTGTAGGGTTTTATTTGACATGGCTCCTGCTGCCCCTCGTAAAGAGAAAGCAAGAACAAGTGGCTGTACCCATTAATTTCAGCAAGCTTTCTTTTTTACCCATCTCATTTTTACTAGACTGAAGGTATCTGTTGGTGTTTTTTTAACAGTGATTTGATATAAGAGAAGATTCAATGTTACAATGAACTAAGAAGGAAAACTTAACAAGACAAAGGCTTAGAGCCAGGGGTAACATCTTTTATTAGGCAGAATGATAGACGAGAGGAAAACACACACGCTTGGGGACACAAATCTTTCTTCACATATCTGGATCTTGTCATCTAAGGCAGGGCATGAGGGAACTTCTTCACATTTGGCCAATTCAGGCTTGCAGCATGCACTGGGGATCTGGAGATAGTAGGACTTGAAGCATGTGCAACATTTTCCAATTTCCTGATGGGTTCCATGCAACGCAAACAGAGTTTAACTTTTTAACTAGATTGTGAAAAGTTTTGGCAAGGTGTCTGTCATGTCACTGAGCTGGTTGCTGCAACAGTGTAATTACTATTAATTGATAGCATCTTGGAGCTGTTTTGCTCAGCTAATAGGTTCCAAATGGCTTGATGCTGAAAAGAAAGAGATTTCTTTTTCCTTGTCTTCTTTTCACACTTTATACTGCACACTGAAATCTACTCTCTGGATTTTGATATCAGATAACCTGGGTATAATTATGCCTGAGAACATTTGTCCCCTGCCTTAGTTTTACAAGAAGAAAATCTGATATGCAGATTATTTCTGTCCTTAGAGTTTAAAAAAAAAAAAAAGAAAAGAAAATATATTAAATTTTAGAGTCAATAATTGGTGGAATTGTAGATATCCAAGTGTCAAATTCTATGGAGAATGGGAAGAAAAGGAAGCCCAGGGACTCCATCCCAAAAGCAGATTAAAACCCGTGTGTTCAAACAGCAACTTAATTACTGTAACCCATTCTTGAGATGAAGTGATTTTGTCCTTGCTGTCCCATGAAACAAGACCCCCAGCTACTGAATGGTGAGGAACAGATGGAGGGGTGTCAGGAATGATAAAAAGTTCCTGAGCAGAAATGTAACAAATAGGTTAACAGAAGGGAACGGCGCCGTGCATATATCATAAAACTCTGCTAGGCTTCTCATGTTCAGATAAATCTTGATTTTGTAATGGAATAACATCGGAGCCCCCTGCTTTGGGTTTCACAGGTGATTAGATCACTGATGGATGCTGCAGGGGAAGGGACATCATAGGAGGCCTTAGATGACCTCTGCTAGCTGCTCTTTGATACTGTGAGAAAAGCTCAGGCAAGTCGTGCAGTATAGCAGTTCTTGCATTGCTAACTTTGTGCTTGTGCCATTCCAAAATGAGTTTAACTGGAAATAAACCCATCTGAGTTTGTGCAGTTGGAGGCCTGATGGAGTCCTGGAGATGAGAAGAGCAGCTCATCTACTGACTTTTGTCAAAATCCTTCTGTCTGCTTCCAGGCATGCCAGAAAGCTCCAGAGACATGTATAAGGCCCACCAGCAGTATGGATGAATCACAGAATGATTTTTCCATCATTTCTGAGCTGTAACGACTGCCTTCCCACTTGCCCTAAATAGGGAGCACTGTGGCAGGTTCAGTGCTTGTAATTCATTTTTAAATCCCATTTTCATCCCTCTTTTTATTTCCCATTGCACTGCAGGGGCAAAGCCTTTCCTCAAATGAAAAATCCCCTGAGACAATGATGTATAAACAAGCAAGGCCTTCCTCTAACAAGCGAGAAAAACATTAAACTTCATTTCAGGCAACGCACCTACCTATTCATCTTTCCTCGCACTGTTCCTTTTAGTGCTGAAAATACCCCTGAGTTCTTGCAGTCCTCAAGGTACATTGGCAATGCAGAGGTCAGTAACTCGATCTCAGTGCTAAAAAGACACTAACAGTTCTTAAGGGTAAAGGAGAGCTCTTTAATGATTTTAGCAGATGAATCAGTAGAGAGGGGGAGGGGTCAACTGGCAAATCCCATACGACCCTACAGAAGATAACCTTTGACTTCTCCTTACTCTCTGAACTGCAGTGCCAGCAAAATCCTGAGTTCTTGTGGGACCAATAAATCCTTGGGTGTTCATATCAGAGATCCTATATCCCAGCCATAAAACATGAGAATCCCAACACAGCCTGGTAGTTAAAAGTCATCACCGATAAACCCACTGGGCTTCACTTACCAGCAGGCTGCTTTGTGGCAGTGCGAGGGGAGGAAAAAATTCATTTCTGCACTGGAATTGCAAAATAACCAAAACAACAAATCTGTAGGCCAAGCTCTGCCCTCAGATATGTGTCGGCAGCTTGTGGAGAAGTCAGTGAGTGTTGGGAGTGTTTATCTGAGGACAGGAGCTGGCACCAAGCCTTCGTGCTCCATTTACTTGGGCATGGAGCACACTGCTGAAGGCAACTGGCCCAAGACGTGCCCTACAGCCCTTGGAAAATGAACTCTATTGAAAAGAAAATAAAGACTTGAAGCAAATGATGTTTGGGTTAGAAAAATCAAAAGATACTGCTATTTTTATTCTGAGGAGCAGGCATCATCAGCAGGGATTATGGGATGTTGCTGTTTGGAAATATGCGTTTAAGATGTGTTTCCTTTTCCAGAATGAATCCGTTATGTGATACAAGTCTTCCAACCCATAGAGCCTCTGCATCAATAGCAGAACCTTTCTTCTGAGGAGTGGTGAAAGCGCTTCTTCAGTCTCCAGTTGGCTTCCAACCAGGGGCTGAAAAGCCAACCTGAGGCAGAGACCTACCGCCTAGTTCTGCTCTCCTCCAGGTCTGCCCAAGGTTTGGGGGAAGAACCTCTGCCTTACTTGGCTCTCCTTAAAATAAGCCTAATAATCATTTCCCTTTCTCAACTGCGAATATTTATTCTCTGGTGTTCAGTGGACAAGTGTAGGGTCATTTCCATGTTCACATTTGCACTGAAGGTTTAGTCCATGGCTGGTGTGCAGATCTGCCCAGAGGAGCTGGGAATGGAGAATCAAGTCCTCACTGAATTCAGGATGATGCTCATTGAAACAGATGTGACAACATTTGACAGAACACAACTTGATTTAGCATTGATTCAGCAACAAGAACTCTTCAGCCTTATGTCTTTTGCTCACATTTGAGTTTTATGGTCAGTTAATTTGATCAAGCACACACATGTACCCAGTTAAGTATATGGAAGAGAGACAATGTGATGGGTCTTGCAGGTAATACTGCATGAATTAGCCAAGAGTTAATCACTTTGCTAAATTATGATCATTAATATAACAGTGACATAGTTACCACGGTGAAGAACTTTTCTATTTACCCTGTAGCTCTTTTGCATCACCTTTTCCAAACAACAGTATACCTTCTGCACTCAAAGCCTCTCCTTAAATCTAAGAATGCACTAAGACTTACAAAAAAAATGTATAGAGCAAAGGAAAAAAAAAAAAAAGAGCCCATCAGTGAGAATTTCGAAACGTTGTATTGTAATTTATATTCTTATAATTACTTCAGGGCTGGTAAAGCAGCTCCCCAAATTAACATTACCAAATCACCAGTGGGACTGCTTGTGCAAAAGGGAAAATTAAAAATTTTATTTGATATTATGTTGTTCAGTAATGATGGTAATGGCTAATCCTGTTCTAAATCATATAAATGTGTCAGATTCTTGTCCAATAAATATTTTCCAGTAGTTTTTCTTTCCATTTGCCTTGATAATCATCAACATATGAATTAAAATGAAGACATTAAAGAAAAAAGTAAGTATGAATATCAAGGGTCACGAGTATTTGCTCTTGCACTGAACCTGAAAGGAAATCTTCCATAAAGAAGTTTTTCCTGAAAGACCAGTGGGAAGCTAACAGGAGCATTAAGATGGAAGATAGGATACCTATAAAAAGTCATGTTTCAAAAGAAGGATGTGGGAAGAAAGGAAAGTAGGGAAGGAAATGGTATTTTAAACCATATTAAAGCAAGTAGCAGGTTTCCTAATTCCAACAGCCTTAATTAGTCCTTTTTAAAAAGTTAAACAAAATGGATTAATCCCAAAACATTGCATGAAATTTGCCACAGTTCCTTCTCTTCTGTTTATGTGGGTAGGAGTTTCACAAAAGACCTCAGCAATAATAATCGTAAAAAAAGGACAGCAGCCCAACACACAGTGAACAACCCATCAGCAAGGAACTGGAGTATGCAGCTTAGAGCAACACTCCAATAACAAATTAGTTAGTGTGTGCAGCCCAGAGCTGAAGAATAACCCAACAATAACAAACCAGTGTGTGCAACCCAAAGCACTCAAGAGCAACCCAACAATAACAAACCAGCTTGCATGCCTGATGGGAGAAAAGAAATTCAGCAAGGAAACGGATTTCAGTCTGAATTTTCCAAGGGGTTATTATTATTAACAACAGAGAGTTAAACTATTAATGTTTAAATTAAGAATAATACCTTCTGGAGCCCAGTCCTGCTCCCATTGACTTTTATGGGACTAGGAATGGACCCAAAGTGCCCTTAAGGGGTTTAGCCAATGAGGAGAACAAACTTTTACCTGTAACTAATGAGCCCACCATGGCAAATGGAAATTTCGTTCATCTCCGCTGAATAATGTGAGCTGGCCTTTATGGGGAAATGGAAACTGTGTAAGTCCTGGCACCGTGGCTGTGCTTGTGGTAACATGCTCACAGATGCTACTGAGCTGGATCGGGGTTAGATCACCTAAAGTGAGGATGCCTTTTCACCTCACTGTTTTCCTACTGTGATGAAAATCCCAGACGGGTCTTCAGATGGGATAAAAGAAGGCCAAATCCACTGTGCAGCTGACATAAATCATGCCTTATTGCATGAACCCCCTTCCAGCATTCCTTCACGAACACACACACCCCATTATATACGTTTTGGTGTAAATATATTATGGTTACATTTTCAAACCCAAATCCATCATCAGGGCCTCCCAGCACAGAAAACCTGCTGAGCAGTATCTGACTCCTGGAGTCCTCAGCACAGCCCCACAAGCTCAGACCAGCCAGCCTCTTCGAACTTCACAGCAGGAGCCCATCTCTGATGCAGTTTATACCTCCCAGATGCAGCCATACTGAAACAACAGACATCCATCAGGACTGATTCTTATAGGAGAAGTCATGGTTAATCAAACAGGGTCTGATCCTGCCTGAAATATGATCTTTAATAAGGGAAGATGAGAGTCATACCCCTGTAGTCTTTAAACTCTTCCCATCACCTAGTTTTCTTAACAAGAATAAGAAGAACAGATCCATCCCTCATTCTAGAAGGACATTGCAGAAATAGATGCCATCATCAGCTTGGGAAAGATGCTGGAGGGAGTCATCCAGAGACACAGGGGCAGAGCCAGTGCCCTGTGCCTGAGCTGAATTCGACACGGCCATTCCCTTCTCTTGATATTCACTGACCAAAGGGAGCATGTTCTTAAGGAGGACATTATACCAATGAGTAAGACAGGGAGAGATCAGGATTAGTAAAACAAAGCAAATGCCATAGAAATTATGACAGTACTTTCTTTTTTCCCTTTGAAAGACATAATCCCTAATATTATAAACTGTGGTTTGGCTCTCACAGTGATCCTGCCCAATGATTACTGCAGAGTGTGTCTTGATTTGGACAAATTTAACTGCAATCAGAATGCAGCTGAAGGTGTTTGGAAATTATTTTCAATCTTCAATACTCTGGAGACCTGGCTGGGAATGTAGCAAATAGATCGAGGAAATTAAAAGGAACACTGGGGTCACTGCTAAAGGTCAGGTGAGGAAAAGAAGAGTTGACCCTGATTATTCAGAAACAAGATGCTGTTGAGAAGGGAAAATATTTTGGGGTTTAGACTCCTGGCAAACAAGAGCAAAATACCAATAACTGCCATTGGCTGGATTTTTTCCTTCCAACCAAACCAGAGGAAATTCCTGAACTGACAATGAACAGGAACAATGAATGAGTCAGTAACTGTCAATGCCAGAAATTCTCTGGATTTCCTAGCCAGACTGGTGTGTTTGGAAGGTCACAATGATACAGAGATACATTTCTGTAAAACTTGGGGGTTGAAGATAAGCCAAGCCAAGATGCAGATAATGAGCACAGAAATATTCTAACTACCCATAAAACATCATACCTCCCAAGAGTGAAAAGACACACTTTCTCTCGCCTTCCTTCCTAAATTATTTGCTCATTTATCACATTATTTTGCTATTGATCTTATGTGAAAGGTGCCTTGGGTGATGTCTCTGATGATAACCTGTGAACCACATAAGGAGAGCTGTGTGAAGATAACGCTAAGTAATACCAAGAGTTAGTACTTCTACTCTGTCCAGTCTGATTTCAAGAAGACTTTTTTGTTTTGGAAAATGAGGTCCTGGAAAAACCCAACACCAAAGATGCCTAAGAGCAAGAAATATTGTTAATATTTTTTAGTATTTTTTAAGGGTGCTCGTGCTTTGCTGTGCTATGATTCGGGTCTGTTCATTCATGTTCACCTCTAGTACTCAGTGCAGACTGCTAATGGCCTGTGTAGAGCTCAGGGGGAGCAGTTTGCCTTCTGCACCTAAGGACGGCACAGAGCGATGCTGACGCACCACCACCAGCTCATGCAGTCCTCTGTAAGTGATGTAAGCCCAGGAAGTGAGGCAGAAGTGAGCAGACAGAGGAGAATGTGATGGGAATCTGCCTGCTGGGGGGGGGGGGGGGAAAGGGGGCATTTTTACCATACGCTGCTCATCTGTTTACTCACTCTTAATTTAAATGGAAAACTGTGAACATTATTCATGGGACATCTTTTTCCCCTGGTAAAGTCCCTAAAGCCCCAGATCCTGGTCCTGATCTCACACTGTTAATAACATTATTAAACACACATGATAGAGCGAGGCTCTGAAGATATCCAGACACAAGGAGCAGATAGATAATGTGATATTATTATTGGCATGTGACAAATCTTATAACTTCCAGCAAATATCAATGGTGAAGTGACCTCCGTGAGATGTGAACACAACCAGAAACCACAGCCCCCAGGCTCTTCTTCCAAATCGAAATTTCCTAATCTTGCACTACTGTACCAAACACACAAATATGCAACAATGGATGGAAAGAAAATAAGGCTTCTCTGTATGAGCATTGGATCAGAAAGAAATGGCTGGAAAACCTAAATTATAGTACAAGAACATTCCAGCCTGGGGATCTGATGACACTGGAGCTGAGCTCTGCTCCTGTGGTTACAGTACCACCACTGTATATCTTATGAGAACAGCAACCTTGTGCTGAGAGGCTTCATCTGTGCCCTCTGTGTATTATTTTTCACCGCCATCATCAGAGCCGTTGCTGTTATCGTGAGATAAGGATGAAACGACAACCTGTGAAAAACAAGGTGTTTTTATTATTATTATTTGTTTATATCTAAAATATCAAAGGGTAGAGTGGGAACAGAAGATATCCTCTGGAACACGTTGTCAGGAACTGCAAGTTGGTACAGATGTATTGATTTAATCCGCCTGTATGACACCATTTGTTTATACAAAACATCTGTGACAGAGTTGTGAAGGCACAGTGATATGCACCCAGTCTTGTCTTGCCCGTTAAAATGTGTGATAAGAGCATCTCTATTGCTCAGAAGGGCCGATTTTGAGGTGCAATTGATTTCTGTACCACCTGTATTCGTGTTAAAGAGCTCAAAGCCCAGACAGCCTACAGAAGTCTTTTCAAGAAGGGCAATAAATTTCAGATTTGAGTTCAAATCTTAAAAGCATAAGTGTGGAAAAAAATATATATATTTGCCTCTATCTCCGAAAAAAATATCTTCTTTTTTTTTTTCTGATATATATTAGGTAAGAAATAAAAGAAATAAAGAGTTTTTAATTCACAGAAAGGCAAAACTGATCCTGCAAATGTAGGAGATGGTGTGCTTGAAGAGAACGCAGGATTGCCCACTCTTAATGTTGAGAAAATATTTGGAGTTCATACGTGCACCAGCAAAAGTTTACATGATAAATCAGTAGCTTGAGTGCTTCCAGAATGCTAGTACATATGAATGTGTTGAAACTATTGTTTCTGTTGTCTTTCTAATGCTACTGGGAAGCTTTTTGTGGTAAAGCAATAGAGTTATTGCCAACTACATTATTACAGTCTCAGTCTAACATCTGCAATTACTATGGGGTAAACGGTTCGCATCCCATATGAAATATAAAAAAAATGAGGAACAGATTTCACTATTATTCTCCCTCTCTGTGAACACTGTGACATTTTTTTTACTGTATAATCGTGCCTGGGCAGTTTGAATGTCTGGAAGAAATGGAAGCCAAAATGAGCATTTATGATTAGTGATGGCTAAACATAAAAAAAACAAACAAACCAAAACAAACAAAGAAACAAACAAAGATTAAAAAAAAAAAAAGAAGAAGGATTTGGCGGTTCAGAAAAATGCTAGAAGAGGAGTTCAGATGATTGTCAGAAATCTGTGGAAATGTTCTCTAGAAATAAGACTGAGACATGAGGAAGTGAGGCCCTCATATTCTGTTTTCTACAAATGTTTCTGAAACAGTCCTTTTCCTGAACTTCACCATATTTTTAATTTTTTTCTTGGATTTCCCATCCAACTCAAGCTGTTGGTTCTCTCCTTCCACCTCAAGCGCTCACCCCTGCACCAACCCTCTGTTAGCAGCAACTGCCATCACCCTACTTGCATTTTCTTCTCACACAGCTTTCTCAGAGCTGGGAGGAAATTCTCCCATAAGTATCCATCCAACCAGCTTATTTCCTGGCTTCAAAGCTCTCCTTTAACATTTTCTTCAGCTACAGTGCCTACAAAGAACAATAAAATCCATAAAAAGTCGGGCTTCCTGGAGTGAGGAAATAATTTTGCCAATATTTCTGACCAATTCCTTTATGCCTCTTTCTCTATGTGGGCAGCCCTTGGAGGAAAGCCTTCAGTGTGGTTACTCAGAGAGCAAAGGGCACCAAGAATGCAAAAAAATCATTTTTTGACTTATTTTAGGTGCTTTTAGTATGGACTCTCTCGGACCAGATGTCCAAGAAAATGGACCTCATGTCCACCTCATCCTTGCTGGGATGCTTTGAGCCATTCACTGAGGGAGAAGTTTAATTTGTGGGAAAGTTATGACCACCTAGGCTGAGTTCCAGCCTTTAAAAAATATATATATAAAAAAATTGCTTTTATGGAGCTGCCAGGGCCAGTGTTTCTTATATGTTGCCATTGCAACCTTGGTTAGGCCTGGACAGAAAGCCCTCTACGCAATGTATCAAGCCCCATGCTGGATATTTCTAAAGCCAAAAACTACTGCAGAAGTTGCCAATGCAGGCCTTAAATGTGCAAGACTTTCAAAGTGCATTCGCATCTCCAAAGCAAACAGGAGCTAATTAAACTTTAATTAATGCCTTGACAGGTAAAAGGTTTTTCATTTTGCTTTTCGCTAATGTGCATTCATCTCGAAGAGAAATCACCTAAGACCCCAAATAAAATACACCCAAGGTAAACAGAACCTGATTTGCAGCATACATTTAGCTAAGAGCTCTGAACACTTTTTTTGTACATGTATTTACTTATCCTTAAAAAAAAAAGAAAAAAATGATTTCCTTTTTTCCCTTTTTCTCTGCAGAAAGATAAATAAATAGCGAGCTGGACTGAAACGATAGAATACATAAAGCAGAGGGGAAAGGTTAAATACCAAAGCAAAATTGGGCATTAAATAAAACTCCATTTTCAAGGTGTAAACGAAGTGTCCAATCCTTTCATCAAAAGTGTTTACAGCTTATTTTTGCAGTTTGGCTCTAAGTGGATAATGTGACATGGGTCTGTGCAAAAGCACATTCCTGTTTGTGACTTCAAAAATTACAACAGTCTTTGAAATATGAAAATCCTGAGTCTTGATGGAATTCATATCTCTGAAATGATGCCAGCTTCCAGTATTTATTTGATTGGCTTGCAGCAATACAGGGATTTGATAAAGACCTGCCCTAAGGGCATAACCTACATAGGATGCCAATAGGTGACACAAATCAGAGATACTAAATGGTGCAGTGACTCACAGGAGTTTTGTGTTGCTTCAAGCATCAATGGAAGTGGAGACTCTTCAGGTTATTTGGAAAATCAAGTCATTTAAATTAACAGATTTGAATTTCAGAAGCAATCAGTGACCTAAGAACTTGACATTCTCAAAGTAAATTCTAGATCTTGCTGACATCAGGAAATAAAGATTCTGGTGCCTGAGGAAGTGCCAGATCTCATCTGCTCACCTGCAAGTTCAGCACATTTAATTTATTCATCATCTCAGCATGAAGAATCTTCATTCAGTTTCTCAAGGTCAGCATCAGCTCATTGCTCAGCAAGATTTTTGAAGATCTTCTTCGAACTGCTGTGTGTCTCCTTTGAGAAGTGAAATCCCCAAGGACACCACAATTGGATGGTCCCCATCAGATGACCTAATGTCCTCTGAGGATCACAGCTGTAGTCCATGCTGCCACATAGAGCTACTTGTTGCTTGACTCTTGTAATGGAAGTCATTTTTTGGCAGAAATGTGGGTCCCAGTGGCAGGTATGAAGTCCATCTTATGTTGTCTCCTTACAGCTTCTAGTAAGGGGGACAGGTACAGGTAGATGTAACCCTGTACATATAGACTCCACCTGTTTTTTGGGTATACTGCAAAGACAGCACGGGAATTGGTGCCCACATTTAGGCACCTCATTGGAAATTCTGGTCAAAAACCACTTCATGAAATCTGGACATGGACCAGCTTGCCCTACATCATCTCGTTTTTGTGCTAGGTCTACAAACCCTACTGCTTTTCCCTTTTATCACATCCCTCCTGTTCTTCCAGTTACAGCAAATCAGCAGCCCATTCTGGCAGGCCTTGCTCAGAAATACTTTCAGATCCTGAAAGGAAGGAGGATGCAGCCATAAGGTCTCAAAAAAACATGTTCGTTTGTGAGCGAGAGCTTTTTGGATGCACTCACTACATTTTTAATAACGAGCTCTTTGGCAGAACTTCCTAAAATCACTGGTCTCCTGCACCAGAAAACAAAGGCAGCCAAATCCTTTCCATTGAGTTGCAGTTGATTGTTCTTGTTTCTTGCTCTGCTACAGGAAATACTAGAAGCCAATATCTGTAATAACTGAGATTCAAGCAGCTTTCTCACATCTGAATGTTTTGTTCTCACCAATTTATATAAATAATTTTGAAAACTCTAATCAAGTTTACCATTAGGAACAATGCCTATTATTCATTCATTGTTTTCCTTTGTTTGATTTCATCTGATTTCTTCTTATTCCGCTCAAGAAAATTGTTTCCCTTGTAGCCCTCATATAGATACAGACAGTTATCAAACCCTGTCTGAGTCATAATTTGTCCAATTTATCCATAGTTAGATATTTTATTCTCTTTTTTCCCCTATAATCACTCCCGTGCTTTTGTTAACTTACTGAGGCTCCCAGAATGGAGTGACATTAAAGAAATTAGAGCATCATCATTACCACACTCAGTAAAACTGTTACCTCTACGATCACTTATGCTCTACCTCCCTTAGGAAGTCCTCTTGTGTGACAGGTTTTCTGCTGTGATACATACAGCCAGCAGAGATTAAATGTTTTGCCCCGTTGGTGGTCACATATAGTTACCCTTACACGTGTGTCAGCTTTTCTGCTGGAGATGATTAGGACTGAGTTAAGTCAAGGCCTTGCCTGTAACTCTTTTTCAGTGTTCTTTACAAGTGTTTCCCACCTATTTGTGAATGCAACGATCATTTTGTTTGCTTCTTCTTTCGGTTAATGAATGAAGACATTAAACAACGTGAGGCATAATTCCTGTTCCTCTCCCACAAAAAACTCCATCGCCTCCTCAAAACCAACAAGTCAAAATTTGTCTTCATTTATGGCTTTTTAGCCATTGCATAGACCACAGTACTTATATCCAGGCCAGTTCGACTCAATCTTTCAAATAAGATTTTATGGTACTATCAAATGCTTCACTAAAATACAGACATATTTGCCCAGAACTTAATGTAGCTATTTTAAACTGCCTGGCCAAGCAATTAAAGTTGGAGTAGCTGGCCATAAGAGAGTCAGTACCTTTTATAGAGATCTTCTGCTAGTCTATGGCCAAAAGCAATGTTTTCTAAACTGGTTTTCCTCCCTGCTAAAATACTCTGAGCTCCAAAAGCTATATCAGCACATCAGAGCTGTTCGGCAACAGGAGTAAATCTGGGCACATCTCCTTGACCGGACAGATCAAGCCATTGCTCCTGTGATATTCAGATACAAATCCAGAGCCAGACTTCACACCACATCAACCATGTTCATGCACTGCTCTACATTAGCTAAATCACTTTGTGTCTTTGTTGATCTGCCACACGTATGCGGTGTTGAGAGGAAGCCAATGTCCCCTCATGTGGAAATGTCCTTACAGCCCTTTTTGATTGCTCTGGGTTGCCTGAGACCAGTGCAAAGGAGACTAGGAACTAGAAAAAGAGAAGCCCAAGACCTGAGGCCACTACTCATTGGCCTGTCAACACCTGACTTAATAGTTAACATTACAGTTAGATTTAAGAGAGAACATAAGGAGTGCATTTGTCTGGAATTACTTATCACTTTGATGCCTCGGCTCGCAAGAAGAAGATATGAACAACTTTAGCAGGTCAGTATGGAAGTCCATGCCAAATAACCTCCTATCTGCAACAGTAGCAAGAGCCCAGGAAAGAGTACAAATGTAGGTCAGTTATGCAGTGATACTTCCTCAAAACGCTTGCCCAACCTACAGTGGTTTCTGGCTCAGGCACTTTCTGAACCAGACGTGGCGTCTTTCAATTTAATACAAAACACAGATGGATTTTAAAAAACCTCGGATGGGTTTTTCTTTCCTGAATATATCCAGTAATTTTTTAGCACTCCAAGTATCCTGTGGCAAGGAGTTCCACAAGATGACTAAGCATGGTGTCAGGAAGGATTGCTCCTTTACAGTTTAAACTGCCAGCAACAAGCTCCACTTCATCCTTCTGAGCTTTTGTATTAGAAGAATAAACAGCAGACAGATCTTTGCTGTTCTGTCCTTGTCACTCACAATTCCAGCACCCTCCATCATATCCTCTTGGCCATCTCTTTTCTGGCTCAATAAACCTGGTGCATTTAATCATCCTCAAACTGGGTGCTTTCTAAGTTCCTGTCTATCTTTGCTGTCCCCCTCTTCCAGTTTCACCAGTTCCTTTACTAGCTGGTTAATTTCAGGTATTTCAGGTGCAGATGCACCAAGGATTTACAAAATAACATAGTGTTTATGCTATATTCCTAAGAATTTCTAGCAACAACTTTCTGAGAGCCACAGATACAATATATTTTATGAGATAATCAGTTTTATAGGAGTCTGTATTGTAGCTCTAATTCTCCACAGTGATTATCATTTGTTTAGAGCACAGGTACCATCAGAATGTCAGGACTCATCTCTCCCGTGTATATGACTTGACATTTATCTATCCTGAATTTTATTTGATGTTTTATCATCCAGCCGTGCACTTCTGGATGAATTTTTGGCATCTCATCACAGTCAGCCTTCACATTTAGCCACTGAATAATTCAGTACTATCAGCACTGTGTTCACGTAAGTCTGTCTCCATTCTCATGTTATGACTTCTTTTCGATTTCTCCTAGGACTGATGTGAGATTCCAATCCATCTGTTGAGTGGACTGAGCCATTCAGACCTACAGCATTAGTGACTGTTGAAATGCCTTGGAAAGTATCTTTCCCTGCTAGGATGAGCGATGTGGGAAGAGGAATAGGAAGAAATTTCCCCTTATTCCTGGAAATAAATCACAATTGTTCTTAAAGTCTGCAGATGTCTGGCTGTTACATCATCTGAGGTTCGGGTGTTTTTAGCTAACGATCACTAACAATGAGATGCATTTCCTTCAAGGAATTTTACCATTCACACATCTGATGTTAATTCTCATTGGGCCAAAACAAGAATAGGAAAAAACGACTTTTTCAGTTTATGTTTACTTTTTCCCAGGCCACAAAATATCCATTGACTATGAAGCTTAAATTTACAGCATAACAAATGCCCTCTTTCATAATCAGTTAATAAAGCTGTTTCATAAATAATGGCACGAGAAGCTAGAGATGGCAATCTAAGAAAAAAATAAAAGCAAAGTTTGTTTTCAATCTGATTCTTTATTAATCACTTATCACAGTATCTGATAACTGAAGATATTAAGTTCTCCCCAGTCCATCATTTGAAGATGTACCATGCATGGGGATGGCATGAGGGACATCATCTTCTTCCTCCAGGTAGCTATAGATCACATTTTGAGACTGCTGTTTCTTCCTATTTCACCATCTTTAAGGTGGAGAGGATGTTTCTTCGCTCACTTAGTGTTTTAGCCATAAATAAAACAACCCAGGAACAAATCACATGCCATAGGGTGGCAGCACTGTAGTAGCCAGGTCATCGGGATCATACCTGGGGCTGCTTTGTTCAGGCATTGCCTGAGATCATTGCTCATCCCCGTGTATGCTTTGGACACATTGAGTTTTCTGGATGGACGGAAAGAGTGCCTGAGCAAATAGACACATCGGGCCAGGAAAGGGAAGAAAACGCGATGTTGATTACTATCTAAATATTGCCGCCTTTGAAGTGAGCAGGTCTGTGTTTGGGGAGGATCGAATGCGCTTTTCTCACAGTTTGAGGCACATTATGAGCTATTTTGTGTTCTTGCCATTGTGAACATTATTTCGTGATGGCAAAAAGGCTAAACAAGGTAAAGGGCAAGGGGAGCATTAGGATATGGACGCCCCGTGGTGGATAGCACAACACAGCTCAGCAGCAGCCCAGAGGGAGAACAGGAGGGACAGGGTGCTTTGGTTGTTCCCATCTACACCACCCTGTCCAAGGAAGAAACAGAGTGCAATAAATGACTGGGGAATATCTCTCTGCATGGCATTATCCCTCCTTGTTCCTTCTTTCTGTCTGAGAAGCTGAGGTTTGACTTTTACTCCTCCCTGGGAAATATTTGCTCTTTCCCATTCTCCATATTCTCTGCCGGGTAAAATATCAAGGAGTAACCTCATGACAAGTGGACTCACATACATGAGGAACGTGGTCAGTTTTGCATTAAATCTTTCCCACACTAATACTATGGTGTCCTGTATTGTAGATCTCATTTTTTTTTTTCATATTATTTACTCAAATTCTTTCCTTTCTCCCTAAGTATTTGTTACAGGAAAAAGTCAGAGGATGTCAGGATCATTCAGGATCAGGCCGGGACAAGCAGGACTCTCACATCAGCACCATTTGAGGCTTCACCACACTTGGATACAGTGTGGAGTCAGAGCTCTGGATTGAATTGTTCTCCCCATCTTCTGTTTGTGCCATGTAGAAGTAAAACAGAAAGCATCAGCTTGCAATAAATCCACAGATGTGTTAAGTAAAAAACAACAGAGGTCCTTTCAGCAAATTGTCAAGGAGAAAAGGCTTCACTGGGAGTATGAAAGGGCAGGCTGCTCTCCACTGAATTTGGAGGATTTCATTTTACATTTGCTCTCCAATCTGTTACAACCTCATTTAACAGCCCCTACTCCATCCCCTGTCCTTGCTGTGCTGCAGGCAGTGGCTGTGCTAAGACAGCGCTGTCTTCTCCATCTCTGCCTAGGGACAAGGAGTTGCCAGGGGTGCTGGGGCTGCAGTAACAACTCCAGCACTGAGAGCCGTTTTGGAGAGGTTAAGGGTTTAGGCAGGTGCTACAATTAAAAGGAGGGAAGCTTTCAGCTCGTGCAGGAATCGTTTTCTTAACCACAAATAAATCAGAGATTTGGCATTTTCTGCGTTGCCGCCCTTCAGAAAGAACAACATACAACTGACTGGATCAAGGTCAAGTGTAAAGGATAAAAGGAAGAATAAGGACATATCTATGGTTCAAGCTGAGGTATGCATTTCCAAGCCACACTGAAGACTTGGGCTCATGTGCCCTCTGCAGAACAACCAAAATAAATGGTGTTTATGGCCGCTGATCATTTTCTTCAGAATATGAAAACCTAAAGATAAAAAAGTCTCTATTTACCAATGTTGGTGCACAGGGAGTGCTAACTGCTTCTCTGAGCCAGCAGAGATTTCTGCAATGGGATGGGTGCAGAGTGGAATATCCATGATGTTGAGTATGGCTTTGGGAATGGGCCACAACACTTCACCCCAACAACTTCAACCTCTTCTGAGCTTTTTGCTGCCTGAAGCATGTGAAATATGCTTGCATAAGCCTGTAGAAAAGAAAACAAATAAAGCAGAATCTATTGTTTCACTTTCCCCTTCATACGAGCCTGATCCTCATCTACTGATTCAGTGATCCTTTGGGGTGACCTGCCTAGGTTGAGAAGTTATGAGCAGGGGTCAGGTGATCAGGGAAAGGAGTGCATAGAATCACATTAAGGTTGGAGAAGATCTCTGAGTTAATCTTATCTAACATCCACCTACCACCAGTATCACCCACTAAACCACATTCCTGAGTGTCACATCTCCATGGTTTTTGAACACCTCCAGCAATGGTCACTCTACCACCTCTTCAGGTATCCTGTTCCATCTGTGCCAGCTTGCACATCAGGAATGAGATCTCTGTTGTACCACCAGCTGTTGCAGAGCCCAGAAGCCTTCTGTGCTCATAAGTGATGTTATCTGCTACATGCATATAAAAGTACATCCACTGATTGTCCACAACTTTGCTGCCTGAAGATAAGGAGTGTTTAAACCAAAGCTGTATTTTTAAATCTTTTTTTATTTAAAATAAAAAATAAAAAAAAAGAGAAGAAAAAGTAAGAAAGAAAACGAAAGGAAAAAAGAAAAAAAAAAAAAGATCTGAAGAAGGTTCCTTTTACACAACTCCCTAACAGGAGCCGTGCTTCAATTATTCCTCCACACTGAGACGACAAATGTGTCTAGCTGGGAGCCTTGCCACTTCACTTCCTCCCATGAAGAAATAAGGGAAAGGTTGAGAACCAAGGTTGTGAATCCCTGCTGTACCCCTGTAAAGTAATAATAGCAGCATCAGTAATAGCTCTTAAATCAGGAGGACTTGCTGCAGTTCGCTCCCACGAGGTTTGCATGACAGCATTTAACGTTCACGGGAATGACATGTTCCCAGCAAGAGCACTCTCATTTGCATTATGGCAGGACACGGAGACCCAAGGCAGATTTTAAGTGTTGAGCAAACCTGATGTGACAACATAGTCCTTGTTTCCATACCGCGTTTAGTCTGAGCAAACCCTTTTTGGACCCTACTCCTTGCTCCAAATGAAAGCTTTGTGAAAGGCGTGCACAACCTAACAGCAAGCAATATAAAGCATAAAGGCAAGGGAAATGGAAGTAAAAAGCACTCGGATCTCCATTGAATCCAGAATTCCTATAAGCACTCACAGTGCTCCATTTTGTAAGAAAAGTAAAGAGATTTAAAACTGCTCTGATAATTACCAAAATGAAGAATGAACTTTTATACGAGTAGCGTTGTCTTCTTTTGTAAAATGTTAAAAGCGACTATGGGTAAAAAATCCATTATATTCACTACGCAAACACTGTGTCAAAGCAAGTTCTTTGTTAACCCATGGGTGAGAAATAAGCAGACACGTTTTGTCAGAGACGGTGCCAGTGATAAATCCAGATCACGTATAGGAAAATATCACTGTCAGACCAAGCCACACTCTCCAGCTATAGTCTAAACTATTCCATGGGTAGCTGTCTGATTTTGCAAAATGATAAAATTAATGTTCTGACAGTTTGTAGGGAGTCCGGTGTCTGGACCTGAATCCCTTCACAGCACATAGAAATGACTCCTTAACTTCAGCATGGCTTGGATCCCTCTGCGATCTGAGAAAGTCCTTCAAATTATGGTGAGATCTTGCTTATGTATAATCTATGGAGTTACTCTTTGTCTTTTAGTTGTAAAATTGTGTAGGTGAAAGTTGAAACGTAAGGGGGCTGAGCTTTAGCCAGAAGATGCAAAAATGATGAGAAAATTGCATCCTAATTAAAAATAAATAATTCCCCTTAGTGGATGAACTCTTCAAATCAGAGTAATAAATTTATACAAAAAATTTACCAGTGGATTAATGTGTTTTTAGGAGAACAAACCCTACAGTAGATAATAAAACTTTAATTTAGCTATATACCTTTAAAGTACTTCTCCTTGTTATTAAATTGCTCTTACAAGCATGAAATATACCCATCAGGTATACACAGAGGTAGGATATTGTACTATACTCATTAAAACTACCAGAAAATAGAATGTATTTTAAAGGAATAATTGAATGCATTTTCCTTGTATTCTTCTTGAAGGTTACCTAGTAATCATTTTAACGATGGGAAATTATAAATATGGTTGCTTTTTTTCTTTCTTTTTTTTTTTCCTAAAGCAAAATATAAAATTAAGATATATATCTTTTACTGCAAGCAATATGCCATTAAACATATTAATGTTGTACAAATTACAGAGAACTAAAAGTAGGTTCATAATAAAATATAAAGTAATAACTTTTATGTTTTCATAAATAATACAAAATAACGTAGTACAAAAATTTCACTATTAATGACGTTTTAAAGTACTCTGTGGAGATTTAGAAATGGAACTGATATCTGCAGCCTCGGCAGTAATACAATACCTTTACTCATGTTTGTATCATTGCAAAGCATTGGCAGTTGCAGTTATTTTGTACTGAGAAGAGTATTTAATAACGTCCAATTTGTAGATTGTGGTTGTTACTGTGTTCTGTAATTTATGGCTGATTTCATTTTTCAGATCCAGCGTCCTGTGCTTCAGAGAAGTATTTTGCCAGTGGCATTATTCAGTGTTTTTAAATCCCAATTCAACATTAATGCATTTTTAAAGAGTCACGGTACAGAACAGAAATAGATCACGTTTCTGAAAACTTTTTCATACACTACACAGCATCCATCATCATCTCCCTGCTGCTTAATAACCACTGCTGTTGTTCTTGCTTTATTTTTTTGCTAGGTGTCAACATGGATGAGATACCACTTCCCTGATTTGTAAAATCTCTCTTGCATTGCTTGCTCAGCGGATACAACTCAAAAGTCAGTAAGTAGTGAGACCACCGCTGAAACTTCATACTCTGCCTTCCAGCTCTGTAAACTCACAAAACAAGCCTCGCATTTCACCCTTCTTCCCTGGTTTTGCTTTAAAGTGCATTGAATTTCAGCAGCGGCCACACAAAAATTCTTCCCATCCCGCACATTCCCCATCAAAGAATCCAATACGTTACAACGGAGGCAGATCACGAAAAGCACAAACAAACAATCCCTACTGTACACCCAGGCAAACTGATTAAACACCAGAGGGGAAAAAAAGGTCTTAGACATCACATTTCCTGAGCTTTTCCCTTCTCAGTGCACTACTTACTTGTAATTACGTCTGGGGCCATTCCTTCCTATTCCACAGGATAAACTGGAATATACTGCTTGGCAGTTTTGTCTCTAGCTCTTTAAACACTAGAGACCTTATAAGCAAACAACCTTTCTTTTTTTTTTCTTTTTCTTTATTTTTTCTTTTTTTTTCCTGCCTGTTATGAAATTTTAATGATCTTCCAAGGCTCTCACAATCGAACCAACTTTCTTCCCTCTCCCTGCCTACCCCGACAACTTGGCATCTCTGTAACTTTTGTTTCAGAACTGCACCCAAGTTAAATATACCAAACTGGGAGGGAATTTGAGCTTTAAAATGGGGTTAAAGTGCCGCTTGTTTTCCTGCATCTTTTACAATTGTAGTTTTAGGCTTGGGGAGGGCTGAAAACACAGGTTGGGGATGCAGACTTTGGATGGAGAGTCCTCAAAAGTTGTTTCAAAGAGGAGATGAGAGTGCCAGCACTGAGCAGCCTTGTGATGGATGTGTTTAGCCTTGAAACTAAGCCTCCATTCAAGCCTGACCTAACTGGACTTGGGCACACAGATGGAGGAGAGGTGCATGGGATGAAGACCAGGGGATGTTAAGGAGCCTTGCTCCAGTACTCACTAGCATGCTAGTGCAATGGTTTATGCTAAAGGTGATCACCATAAAGGATCCCGATGGGGACGGCAAGGCTTTATTTTGCTATATTCCCCCTGCATCCTTCTCTGCCTTTGGGCACTGCTGGGCCACAGCTGGGCTTAAAAGACAGCAACAGCCAATGGTGGGGCAGAGACGTGGTGATAAATGCCATAAAGTGAGTAAAATGCCTGGTTAGTCCATATTGCTGGAATGTATTTTCTCTATTCAGTACATATCTTTGTCCTAAACTAGGCAAATCCTTGCGGTTTTATTGAGCCTCTTCAGCTGAATACTATACATTTCATAGTATTTGGAGAGGAGACCTTTAAAACACCTCCTGCTACAAATCCTGCATTGCTTAGATGGAAATTACAGCCTATCTGAGCATTTTCCAATTTATGCCAAACACTCTCAACTAGATGAGATGTTTGGGCAACCAGCTGGGAATCCTTCAAAATGTGGTTTTGCACATTCAAAGCATGGCAATGATGCATGAGGAGAAGGAGGACAAAGGCTGAGACCCACATGGCTTCTCTTCAAAATCTGACACCTGAGGAGTGCCAACACGAAATATGACCTGAGTGGTAGGAGATGTGCTTTGCTGAAAAACATTCAGAGTCCGCCCAACATCCAAAGACGGAGATGTGGTAGGAATTTCACTTCTGAGAGCACTTGTTGTCTCAAAATGAGGAGGTTTGGTTTTGCTGTGCGTTGTTGAAGAGAAGGAAAACATTTGCTGGCCATCCCATCAGCACGTTTTGTCCCCATCAGGCTGTCAGTTAGGGAATGGGGAAGAGGAGAAGAAATGGCTGTAAGAAGCATGAGGAAAAAAACATTTAGAGGAAGAAGGAGAGGAAGAATTAAAGATGGGCTACGAGCTGTATGCAGAGTGGGGATTTTGGGGGACTTCAAGAGGCCCTGGCACATCCCTGCTTACAACAGCTCAGGGAAACCCATGTCCTCCTGAAGGAGGGAAGAGGTTGCAGTGCCAAATTGCCCCCAGCCCCCTCATTTCACATTTAATGTGCTGCATAGGGCTGCACAGCTGAGCATCGCCGAGCGCTGGCCTGGGAACGGGGTCCGGGTTAGGATTCGCACACATCACTTGCTCACTCCCACGGCCCTGGGCAGCATTGTTCTCTAAAAGCAGACATGTTTCCTTCCAAGTAGCAGACATGGAAAGAAAAACACACACAAAAACAAATCATCTCGTCCTTCCTTCTCCGGATGGCGAGCAGCCCGCATGTCACTGAGGCTTGAGGTGGACGCGATCCCAGTCTGACAGAGGAGTTGGAGGGCTGAAGATGTCTCCCAATGCCCTTTTTCCCCTGCAAAATCCACTCCAGAGGATGGCTGACACTAAAAAATTCATCTCTTCTTTGCATGACTTCTTGTTGCCAGCCCTTCTGAGTACATCTCAAAGGCAGTTGTGGGCTACTCAAGATCTTTCTCCTTGTTGAACTCCACTTCTAACTATTAGAAAGGATGTGAATTAGCTCATGACTCTATCGGGTATCACGAAATCATAGAATTATAAGAATTACAGTGTCATTTTAGTTGGAAGGGACACTTTAAGGTCATCTAGTCCAACATACCTGAAATATACAGGGAAAACTACAGTAACTCTAATATTCACCCAGCGCTGCCCCCTGTAAAATCTAGAACTTCCCTACAGTCTTTCAGGATTTAGGGCTGCAGAGAGAAATCACTGCAGACAGGAGCAGAAATAGCCATGGGATATTTCACCTGGTTTCATCTGGTTGTCAAGCCAGGAAGGTATTCAACATCAGATAAAGCTCCAAAGAAAAGTGGTCCTGGGTATTTTGAAGGGGAAAAACACATCCTTCATGATAGAATCTCAGCCACTTGTCCTGGCTCTGTTATCTGACCCAATTTTTTTTTAAGCCTACTTACAAAATAATGGGTAAATCATAACAGGCTGAAAACATGGTTGGGTATCTGTCCTGCTGCTCAAGCTTTTGGCTGCTTTTGGGTCATTAAACAGCCCCGGCTCTACACAGCTCAACAAATATGACCTGAACTTTCCCCTGGGGTCTGCCACCTTCATACAACAAGGGCACATATTCCACAGCTGGGGAGCTGTTATTCGATTCGGACTGTACCACAGGTCAGAATTTATGACTTTGTTATTATTCTGTTTGTGAGTTTTACGGCCACATGGGTCCCGCGGGAACCCGGAGCACTTTCGCTTGGCCATGTCTGTCAGACATTCATAACGCACCGCAAAGGAAGTATTGAAAATGCTGGGAATATCCTGTGTAACACTGTCTCTCATCTCTCTGACCCTCAGGTAAGGGCCAGACTTTGTTTGCGCCCAGCAGCGGAGGAAGCCGATAAAGGGCATAAGAGGAACATTGAGGGGGAGTGGATGGCAATGAACACTCGGCAGTGCTGCTGCCAGACACCTCTACTGCCCTGTTTGTTCCCTGTAATGACACATGTCCCCTATTTCCTGATCAGAACCTCCATCGTGTTGCGCTCAGTGTTTTATTGCCCTCTGATGTTGAGCCAGGAGCTGCACAATGGGAGTTAACCTCATGGCGATGAGTTTAACCACTCCAGTTCATCTGCTGACTCTTCAGAGCGTTAATGGCTTTGGGGCACACAGAGGTATTTTTTCTCACCTCCAGTGTATAAACATACCATGCTACCCAGATTTTACTGCAAACAACTGACAGCAACAGTGACAACCTGAAAACACTGGATTTTGTCTTGCCAATGGTTTGCCAAGGAGGATGGCCAGGGCCTATCATTCACTCATCTTCACTCTTCTGAAAGTCAAAAGCTTCACAACACTTCCCTTGCTGGGCCCAGGGGATTTGATGAGGGTGCTGCATTCCTCGTCTGAAACCTCTGCAGAGGAATTTTTCTCTTTAAAGGCAATAGAGGCACTGTGATTTACAAGACCTGATGCTTGATGCTACTTGCATTTGGAAGCTGAAAATATTCAAGCAGTGTGACCCTTATCTTTTCAAAGCCAGACCATCCAGGATGGATGTGAAGATACATGTAATTAACATGTTTCATTTGCCAGCACCACACGTAAGCTAAGCTTGCAATTATACTACAAATACAGACACATTACCTAACAAGAAAGATATAACCCTCTGGTATCCAATGATAGATACTGTTATTCTGTAGCAGAGGATGAACTTTCTAAGTGCTTTTTTTTTTTTCTTTTTTTCCTTTTTCAGTCTGAAGAAATGATTCCATTCTCCACCTGTCTATGGAATATATCATCTTAATTCAGCATACCTCAGTGCCTGCTGGGCAAGGGGAATGGGATACCCAAAGCAAAGGCTGAGCTGGGAGCTCTATAACCTAATAAGGCAGGCAGCTTTACAAAGGCATCTACAATTCTCCTCAGTTTTTCTCCAGAGAGGCAGTTGCTGTCTATCCTCAAGGAGCACAAACATCTGACTGAAGTGTCCACAGCTGCATGCTGAGCACATTGCACATTTCTACATTATGGCAACTGCTGGCTACTCTCTGTGGATGCTTTGGTAAGCACTACCCAGTGCAGCCACAATGCTGGGGTAGTGAAACCAGCACCCACATCCTTTCTGCAAGATCCAATCTCTGTTCTTGGGTGCTTGTGTCAAGGCTGACCCTAAAAGCCAAAAATGAGCTCTAGGAAGTCAGAAGAGACCCACCTGCCTCATGTCACCACCTGCACATCCCCAGTGCCACAGAGCATCATGAGATTGAGAAAGCATCCAAGGAGGGCCAGACTGGATGGAACTCTGAGCACCTGACTGAGCTCATTGCAGGGGAGAAGACCTTTAAAGACCTCTTCCAGCTCAAATGACTCTGTGATTCTACTCCATGATTCTCTGCAGCCCACACAGGAGGACCACTGGTCTGCAGAGCTGCTGTCCCACATGTACCAGCCAGGAGAGCAGGCATGGGAATAAGGTGAGCAGTGCCATCTTAAGAAACATTACATCTGCTTTGCAAATTAAAAAAATAAATAATAATAATATTAATAAAAGCTTCTCTAAGCTAGGAGAATTTCTTTCTTTCAGAAACATCCGAATGAGGGAGCCAACAATTTGTAAAGAAAAACAAAAATACAGGGAAAATGTGGATAAACTCTGCCTCACTGCAATGCTGCAGGCAGTGCTTGCACAAATGCAGTCTGCTTTTCTGACGCTCAGCAGAAGGTCTGAGTAGCCAGCGGAATAGGAAAAAAAGAAGGAGAACCTGATTTCACATGTTTAATCTTAATGAGTCCAATATCACATGACACTTCCCAAAAATATTCTTTAGCCACTTGAATGCCTGCATCTGGACTTGTGCATACGTGCGACATACAGAAGAATTTCAGGGCAAAGCCTTATTAATGGAGCACAGCTCCCTGTTTGGGCACGTAAACTAATCCGTGCGGGTGCCTGAATTTGCACTTCACACTTTTAGTGAATTGTTATGCATTTGTACGGGGAAAAAGGCAAAGAGTTGCCTGGCAGTTTGGGGTGACCTGGCGTTGTTTCAGTCCTGGCACTCCCCAGACCTACTTGCATTTTTTTTTATTCCTCATGACATCCTGTAGAAATTCCTTCTGGTCTGAGAGTTTCCATTCTTGATCCTCATCCAAAGGTGAGCATTTGCTGTTGAAGGTTTGCTCTAAATTGATTTAACTATTTTTAAAAGTTACTCATTGCTGAATAAATATGCCTTTCCCCCTGCAAATGTATTTCCATCATTTCCTTCTCCGAAGGGAGCAGGGGGGATATAGTAAAACATTTTAGAAAGAATAGTCTAGTTGATACCGAGGGAGCTAAATGAAAGAGAAACAAAGAGAGCAAACAGGATATTTATGGCAACTCTAGAGAGCTCTCTGCATGTAGCCATTAAAAATAGCCCTCGAACGAACAATATTGGCTTTCTGCTCTATCCTTAAATACAGAGAACAACCTCTGACAGACTCATGTACATCCAAAATGCACATGGGTAACTGTGGATTGGCAGGTGAAATGAAAGAGTTCTGAGCATGTTTCCAACCTGTGCAAAAAGCAGTTTGACTTGTTCACAGAATGGGTTACACATGCTGTTCAGTTTTAATACGTAGCTTAATTATTTGCTACATATTCCCTTGGAGAAAGCTTATAATTCTTTAGGGGAAAGCAAAACATAGCAAAGTTAGGCAGCTCCTGTGCCTTTCCCAGCTTCAAACATTAAGTTGTTGCCCCCCCTTTTGAAAAAGTGAGAAGCTAAAACAGTCCCAGGGAAAAAAATAAATGTAAAGTTTATTTTCTAATTAAATACAGGAGGAAAGGTTTACATGGTTTGCATGTGTCTCTTAAAGAAAGGAAGGGAAGGGTAGGAAAGGGTAGGGAAGGAAAGGAAAGGAA
>JAPSGF010000045.1:5987450-6013537 GCA_035772895.1 Perdix hodgsoniae | reverse complement strand
AAAAAAAAAAAAAAAAAAGAAAGAAAGAAAGAAAGAAAGAAAGAAAGAAAGAAAGAAAGAAAGAAAGAAAGAAAGAAAGAAAGAAAGAAAGAAAGAAAGAAAGAAAGAAAGAAAGAAAGAAAGAAAGAAAGAAAGAAAGAAAGAGAAAATACTGTTTCCCTTTTGGTTTGCAAACATTTGTTACAAATACGACCTCAGGTCTTCCACTGTCTGTCAGAAACGTGCTGAAAGAAAGTATTGCCTGAGATATATCTTCCTTAGACACTTTTGTCCTTTCTGTTCTGTTCTCCAGCAAACATATCAAATACTGCTTTAGAAAGCTGGTTTGAACAAGTAAGCCAGTGTTTCAGCATTCTTTCTATTTTTCCAGCTGAATTTAAATTTTTTTAACATAAATGGCTTCATTAACGTCAATTTGTGGATCTGTTAAGATGTAGGTGGTCTGATGTCTTAAATATGACTGTAAATTTGTTCCACTCCACCACGCTGAAAAACGCTTCAGTGGAATACGACGCACGGGACTCAGCATTACTATCCAACTTCTTTTTTTCTCTCTGTTTACAAAAACAGCTGTGTCACAGATAGCCCTCCCCTCCCTTTGCTCCTCTGACCTCTTATTCTGAAATCCTCTTGGATTGCCTCCAGGGAGGGCAAATATTCTCTCCACCTTCCCCCAGAATTGTGTGTTCCTTTAACCTTGGAACAATCTTTATCCACTAAAAATAGACTCCCAACTCCAAACTTCTTGTGTGTTTTGACATTCCGTTCTCCTCGATGGATCACACGCACCATCCCAGTCCCCTTGCCAATGGTGACAGGACCACAATGTGTCACCAAAATTTTAGACAGGAATTGCAATGATCAGACGTTCCTGAAAAAGTGGCTTGAAGAGAAGCTTTTCATATGCAGAGTGGTAGAGAAAAAAGAACCCACAGAATTACAGAATCATGGAAACTAGAAATGGAAAACTGATGAGGTCACCCGTCTCTTTCTTTGCTGTTTCAGGATATTTCCCTATGACACTGACTGGTTTAAAAGCCCCAAATGAAACATCTGTTCAAATATTTGAGAACACTGTTCATGACCCAAGATATCTCCCAGTATTTCTGACATTTAGACTGAATTCCTGCTTTCAGAATAGCAACCTGTCCCTTCATATCATGGACCACTACTTGTCATTCCATCCCATCTTCAGGGAAGGACTTGAGGAGGTACTGACAAATTCTCCATAAGGAATGCTTTTTTTTTTCTTATCTTCCCTTTGGGTGTCTTTGGGATAATATTCAACAAAAAGTAGATAATTAGGATACAGTAGCTTTTACATTTTTCTTTGGTTTCAACAGCCCTTCTGGTGACTCTTCAATCCCATGCTGCCTCGAGTGCCAATCCCACGGACTACCTGTGACCATGAGCATTTGCAGGATCAACAAATTATCCTTCAACCCAGGATATCCAGAAGCAAATATGCATCTGAACTATTATATGAGAGGAAGCTGCCTTAATCAGGAAAAAATTAGGGGAACTAGACTAGATGTCCTTTGAAGATCCCTTCCAATTCAGACGATTGTATGATTCTATAACTGTTGCACAGCCAAAAGGTATCCATAAAGCATACACATACACTCTGGTAGTTTCAGAGAAAATTACATTAATGCAGGGATTACCCCTTGGATTGTTCAGATTTGAGGCATGTATTGGAAGTGAAATTGAGCTTCAGAGGGGTTCCCTTTGGCATCAGTATTACTGTACCCAACATCACCATGTATTTGCTTGGAATCAGTCGTTTAGACACATCATCAATCGCTTGTATTTTTGAGACGGAAAATACTTGCGTTAATTAAGAACACCACAGTGAAAAAGGGGTTGAAGAAAAGCAAATCTGAAAACTTAAAGCAATGAGGAGCTCCAACAGGTTGGTGGTCTGGCATGGTTATAATGTTCTTTTTTTGGGTTTCCTTGCTGGTAGGAGAAAATCCTCAGGGCTGAAGGCCCACAGCTCCAAGTAAAACTTTTTGCATCAGCGTCCTGGTAGTGCCATATATCACTTTCATTTGAGAACTGTCCTCACAATCCCTGCTTGTTCCTGATCAATACTTCACTATGAATAAAAGTGAACAGAACAAATGGAAAAGATTTATTAACCCTGCTGATATGTTAAAAGCATTCTGTCAAAGAATTTGAGAAATGCTTCTCATATTTAGTGTTCAGAGACAGAAAATCCCTTTTGAGAAAGGCAAGGTATGTAAAATACATCAGTACCTCAGTGTGGAAATCCAGACCTGGCTCGCTATATACATTACTGATGAATAGGTATTATTGAAAACTGCATGTGGTTCTTAGCAAGGAGAGCAGCTCCACATAAGAATGAGAAAGCAATTGTCAGCACTCAAGGAGAAACACTGGTCACATCTTTAAGGGAGTTGAGAGAATGGGAGGCTTTAAGATGGTAAAACACAAGATTAATGGAATTGGGAGAAGCTGTTGACAGAATTTCTTGAGGGGAATGAAATTGGAAAGTGATACTTGTTGGGACACAGCCCTTGGAAATTTGCAGCAGTCTAAAGCTATATACAGATCTACTCACTGTAATAAAAGTATGGTCTGAAAAGAAATGAGTATTTGAACCGCATGTCAGAAAGTCACTGCTGGAGTGTGATTCCAAAAAGCACGTTGCAATGCAGTGAATGAATCACAGACCACAGGGTACATAACAGACGCTAAATGAATCCAACATGATACACTGCACTACAGGGCAATCATCACCTTCAGCATTATCATCAGAAAGCAATAACCAACTTCAATATGCCACCTTCTTCCAAAGCATTTTTCAAAGGTTAGGACAACATGCAGTGAAATTAGGGATGTCTACACAGGAACAAATCACACCTCCAGCCAAACCATTTTCCAGTTTGTGCCTCCTGGGTTTACTGGACTAGCATAAAAGGAGTAGCTTGTAGTCCAGATCAGACTAATGTGCGGCTATTGGGATGGAGGAAGAAACAGGAAAATGTATCAAAGAACATATTGGTTTTGCATATAGATTATATTCTGGTATTTTCTTCTCAATGTTTGCACTGAGAAGGGAAGGAGAATGGCAGTGCTAAAACATGCAGCAAATTCATGGCCAGGAGTTTGATGGCAAGCCTTTTTTCTTCTGTGCCTGGCAAGGAGGAAAGGAGTTCTATTGGAAGTAGACATAGTTTCCATGCCTCTGTCAACTCCAAATTAGACTGTACTGCTGGAGAACACCTTTAATCAATTGGAAGCTGGTCAACCCTCTTCATGGGTTGGGCATGTCACTGGAATAATGCAGTAACATCAGAGAGCTGTGCTCCAGTTGGAGTTCTGACTGTTAAAGCTCTAAATGGATTAAGTGGTGCTTTTGCTTTTTTCTTTTTTCTTTTCTTTTCTTTCTTTCTTTTTTTTTTTTTTTTTTTTTTTTCTGGATGGAAACAGCCTCAGATGCTGACAGGAGATTGGAGTGAGCAGGCACAATGCTCACACAAAGTGATTTGTCTAAGGAGTGGTCAAGATCTTACTAGCATTCAAAGAAAGCAGACGCTTCCAAGGGCAGAACACTCTCCTGGGACACTAACTGAAGGCCTACTTGGACCTAAGAAGCTATTTTCTGTCTGAAGGGACAGCATGCAAAGATGATAGTAGGAGGTCTACCCTGTGAGGTCTTCCAAATCCCTTGAGGCCCCGTTGATTGTACCCAGATTGTGAAAGTCAAAGCCATTGCAGGCAAATCGAGTACAGCAGTAGGAAAATCAGCTGGAAATATGCTTTTCAAAACTTCCACAACATAAAATGAATAGAATTTGGTCACTTCTTCCACACCTCCTCACCACCACAGTTAGAAGAGGTTGTTTAAATCAAAACAGAACAAACCAAAGTTTTTTTTGTTTTTTTTGTTTTTCTTTTTTCTTTTCTTTTTTTTCTTTGTCATTTGTTTTAAACTTAGAGCTAAAACAGATGAAACAAACGGCAGGACCTGGAGATGCATCTGATGATCTGGATGCTTGGGTCTGAATCTTATAATAGACCTTGGAGGTGTCCAAGAAAAGGGTTGATGTCGCACTGAGCGACAAAGTTTAGTGGTCATGCTGGTGATATGTTGATGACTGCACTAGATAATCTTAGAGCTCTTTTTCAACATTAACAATTCTATGATTCTATGATTTTATGATCTTGCACTTAATCTCTAACTCTCAGTGCATACCAGATAAGGTAAGAAGTATTGTGGAAGAAGCACTTGTATCCATTGAAGAGCAGGGATCTGTTTTCTTGAAGGAGCTCATGTTTGATTTTTTAATGAGGAAAATAAGTGGAGGATTAGAATGGCTAAGAGACAGAGATTCAAGGGAATCTCAAACATTCAAGTGACACTTCAGTCTCCCATCACAATCTTGGTCGCCAAGACAAAATTTATTAATATCAACCTTCCAAAATGTTTTGCTGGAGAAAGGTGAGCTAATTTCAAACAATGAGTTGTTGGACTTGGGGTGCAAACTCTCTTCTATCTGTTTTTATCTATTGGCAGGTGCTGCTGTGGTTCCACGTAAGGAAATATTAATTAGCTGATCACACTGTCTGTCTTCCACACAACTCCTTGCTTCATTCAAAGCCTCGGATAGAAAGTACATGGGAATGAATCCAGGCTGTGCCTCAAAGCAGACTCTTTTGCAAGTCTCTCACCTCTTTTTTCACAGTAGTTGGAAGGGGCATGAACTTGTAGCAATTGGATATTTAAAGGCTTTATAGAATGGGGCCAATTTAAGGGTATTCTGGATCCAAGCACTTCCTAATCTTCCAAGAGATCGACTTTACAACTTAGACATCTTTTAAATGCAGATTTTAGATGTGCTGCACTGTTAAAAAGAGGCTGGCACAGTAGAAAGTTCTAAGTTGGAATTGTATAAAAATGACAAAGAACAATTATTTAGGAAAGCCTGCAGGAGTTATACTGAGCAGTGGGAATTAGCACTGACTGTCTTAATGTGTTGTTACCTTAATACCCACAAAGAAGTGTTCATATAAAGGAGATGGAGCAAATAACCTGAAAGACTTCATTGTACGAAACAGGTTTACAATGATCCCATTAAATGGCAAGGAGAATATGTACCATCTATTCGCTTCCCCTCTCAGATAAATGAGCCTATCCCCTACTTTGATCCCCTTGCTCCTTATGACTTTTTTCCTTCCACATAAAAAATTCCTTTCATAACATGGGCACTAAAAGTCCTACCTCATCCAGAGTGTGAAAAGATGTCAGGAGCTGGCTCTGTAAGGTTTACAGGAGCAATTAATCAATCACCTCTACACTCGTGGTGAGCTGGGCTTGCACCAACACTGCCTGCCAGGTTCAGCCAAACAAGTATTTGATCTGAATATGCTACAGCAAAACCCAACATTTGTGTATGATTACCCAAATTACAAAGCCATTTTGTAATATGCCCATAACAAATTAAATGAAAAAATATGTACAATAATGAGGTCTTTATTTTCCAACTTTTATTTTCTATAGCAAATGAATAAATTGAATGATTTGGGCACTGAAACCTCCAGTCCACCTTGCCCTAAACAAACTCTGGAGTGATTGCAGAAATGAAGAGGTAATTAACTGGGAGTTAGCTCAACCAGCTGCTCTCTGTATTACTGAGGCAGACTAAGCTTTTGGCAACTTGGTTGGGTAACACCCCTCAGCAATTTTCAGCATGTCTTTTCTCGGAGTCTTTAACGTAGCCAAAACCCCAGGAATCCACAGGTTTTAAAATGATCAAATCCACAATTTTGCCTGCCTGTCATGTTCATGCTGCAGACTTAGCGGATCTCTTAGAATAAGGTTTACAGCACGTCTTCTGGATTTGATTAGAAGAAAATCTGTACTTCATCTTAACTCCTCCACTTTTTCTGCCCTAGACCTGAGGAATGCAATATTGGCTTCTCCCTTGGCAACTCCCACGTTTGTAGCAAACTTTTTTGAGCTGGGTTTCTATCTAGATTTTACTATCTTAAAATGTTCTACCTGAACACTGTGGCATCTGTAGCATAAAAAAAAAAAAAAAGTATTAGTACATATATATGACTACTAATTATCTACATATTTAATACTTTCCCTTTAATTTGGGAACCTATCATGCTCAAAACCATGTGGTCTTTCATGCTGCATTTATCAAATTAATTTACTACAGTCAGTAAAGAAGTACCAGTGGCAAATTCCCTCCTTACATAAGATAAAATATATGTGATTGAATGAAAAGTCTTACTCAATTGAAATTATTTCTAGAGAATACACAAGAGTTTTCCAGTTTGCTGAAACATGCACTACAATGGAGTATGTTCACTTTTTTTCTCTTCATTTTTTCTGGACCTCGTACAACATAATTCAGAAATTGATTTGGAATTGAAAATTAATAGCCTATGGCAAGTCAGTTTCTCCCTTTTTTAATTTCACTTTTACTATAATATATGCAACCCGTTTAGCAGCAAATGTCAGTTTTCAAGCAAATACTAACATGGGGCTTTCAGCTGAAGGCAAGCTTCCTCCTAGCAAGTCAAAGGAAAGTTTTTTCCTGCTTTCTGTGGCAATATATTTTGGTGTGTCTCATGCAATCAGAGCTTTGAGCAGTTGTTTCATCCTTCCTCCTAATATTTTACCTGCTACATACTTTATCTTAATTAAACTTCCATAATTAACCCCCATATCTTTAGCCTTTGTAAATCATGTCCTGTGTGAGCAAAGAAGAGAGGTGAGAAGGTTTCCCACAAAGAAGCTGCAGACGCATTGCTTGGGAAGGATTTCTCTGCTGCCTGCTGATAGTAGCTGCTGGAAGTGAGCGGAAGGGGATGAGAGGTGATATTAGCAAAATGCAAACAGATAAGGGAAGAAAAATGGGTTTTGTTTATCGTTTCTGGCAGGGATTCAGTGCTCTGTGCTGTATGAGATGGCTCAGATTCCAGAAAAACTCCTGCATAGGTATAGATTGCTCTGAAAATGCAGACCTGTCATCTTTGACTTTGGTTTGCGGTGTATCCAGAATATCAGTTTCATTTACTCACTGCAAATGAATTATACAACAGGGGTTCCTGGAGTCCACTGAGCTCTGCTACCTCTCTACTCCTTCACATCAAAATTAGGAGAACATGGACACTTTAAATCGACCCACACACATCTGCAACTGAATTGTGCCTGGAGATGGTTCTTGTTCTATTGCTCAGCTATTTTAGTGGACCTAATTTGTACCATCTAATGCTCATAAGTCCTTTGCTTAAAATAGGGATTAACCGTTCAAAATGATGCTAGCAGAAAGGAGAAGAAGGAGACTACTCAAGGAATTTTCTGAAGCTGTAAGTATGGAAAAAAAAGTAGGCATACCCATTTATTCTTCTTCTAAATCTGAAAGGTGTATAAGCTATGCTTCATCAAAGCACTTCACCAAAGAACAGCCATTCACTGTGAAATACTGATCAGCTTGTACTTGGAAGATTCAGAAGATTTTAAATGAGATAATTGCTTTAGAAAATAGTATTATTTATATCACATCTAGAGGAAGTGTTGAATCATTGGCGTAAGCTAAGGTAGATTCCAGTTCCCCGTTTAATCAATGACCAAATGAATGACCATAATACAACCACAGTTTCATTTCTGTGTAGGCTGTTTTGTTTATTTATTTTTTAATTTTTTTTTTTTTAATCAACTAGCTGGGACAGTCTTTAGTTAAAATCTCAGTTTGTTTTTGGTCCAAATGCCATGTACCTCAGAATTTCAGATTTGCTTGCAGAAATGAAAGTGAAACTGAGCTGAGTCCACGTGGGTTAATCTGGCTTTTATAAGTAGGTCTAATTTCCCTCGAGGCAGTTTTCTAGAAGTTCAAAACCTGTTGCGATGAACCTCGGTCAACATTTCAGTCTAAAAAAAAAAAAAAAGAAAAAAAAGAAAAGAAAAAAAGAAAGGAAGAAAGAGAAAAGAAAAAAGAAAGACCATATCAGGGCAATTTTTACCTGGTTTCCAGTTTCATAGGTATGGCTGGCCAAAACAGTTGTCTTTTTTCTAAGTACTTGTATTTTTTTTCATGCACAAAAAATCGTATTTTGACCTCGCTACTTTCTTTGGAAAAAAAAAATTCAAAACAATTTCTTTGAGATCAAAAGGGTAAAAAATAAGGGTCTTCTCAGTGGCCGACAAAATACATGTTTAATTAATTTCTATGGTTTTTTTGTGTGTAAACTGGTCACCTAGGACTGTTGTGTGCTTTAAATTTCCTCCCATTCATAGCTGAAACACTTGGAGTATGATTTCCCAATTATGAGGCCAAGAAAATTTTACTTCTGAACATCATCTCCTGGGTTTTCTGGGGAAATAAAAACTGATTTATCATAAAACCAAACAGGCTGAAAAACTTTATCATACTTGTAAATGTCCCAGTAAATATATAAACCTCGCTTTTCACCCTCTGCTTTTAAGCAAATCTTTTTGAAGTATAAGTCAAGGAGGTCACAGCATATCATCGTACATGGCTTAGGCAAAGATTAGCTTCCCCTTCTTGAAGAGCTCATTTTAATCAGGCATTCAGGTTATGTAACAGATGCTGCTGAAAATCCAAAAGGTGCAATAAATCCCTTGGTCTGACACAAGAGAAAATAAGTTGAGTGACCACAGAACGTGGAGTGAAAGGTCTCTGTGTTGCTCAGCTCCCCGACTCGAGCCTGGTGGTGACTGCATATTGTCAGGAACAACCTCTCCTCCCATGAAACTATTCCTCCTCCTCCCTCCATGAAGTCTGCAATCTGCAGATTTTACGAGCCAGTGCCCAGACCCCCCAACATGGGACTCGATCTATCCTTCAGGGTCCAGTTGGAACATTTTTCAATTAATGGATCCTTCATAGATGGTTGACACCTCCGCGAGTAAGTTCTCTGGAACTGCTTTTAGCCAGAGACACACGGCTTAAGCTTTTCAACAGCTGCTTTATCTCTGCTTCTCACCCCTACCCCCACCCCAATTTAAGTTTAAGATGAGCCTCCACCCCTGAAACCCACGATATCTCACTCCAAAGTCCTGTCAGAGCCACAACCAAGGCTATAAATTTCCCAGCTGGGTCACAGTACTCCCTATTCATTTACTGAAACATTATAAATGTGTCCAGGCTCTGAGTGAAACCTAATCCTGACATTCCCCGCATGGCAATTCCTGCGACTGATGGCAGGGTCATCTGGAATTACCATCGCCTTATCTGATTACAAACTTATCACCTGCATTTCAACACCGAGTGCTCAGCGATGCCGGGTAAAATCAAGCCCTCTCCTATTCGATTGGCATCAGCCATTCACAGATACAGGGTTGCTTGGACATGCTTTGCCAGGGAGCAAAATAAATGAGCTGGATGAGTACTCTAAAGACATCCAAAGATGGACCACAGTGGGGAAGGAAAAGTAAATGAAGACAAAGAAATTTTGCAGACTGGGGCTTGGCAAAGCCAGAGCTCTTGAGGAAGGGGAGAATTTGTAGCTGTTGTGAAATAGAATCTCTTCACTGAAACTAATAATCTCTGTTCAATTACAGTTTGTGTAGGACCTTTACCATGTCATATTTGAACATATTTTAGTAGTGGTTATATGACATCATGCAAAATATGTCCTGCTTTTCTCTCATTTGTCCTTGAGGGGAATTGAATGTGAAGTGCATTGTTTCTTTGGCCTCAGCAGGAGGAAGGCTCAGATATTTTTTCTAGGCTTTTATTTCTGTTTCACCCAGAGAAAATGAAAAGCCATCAGGAATCACACCTTGAACTTCACAGTGCGAGTGCAGAAGCCTCCAGGTCAATTATATTTTGAACTGTTTGACTTAAACCCACAGTTGAACACTTTAAATGCTTTAAACACCACCCGAGGTCCCATGCAGGTGCAGAAATTTGCTTCAGGTAACAAAAGACTGAGTCGCAACCCTTCCATCTTTTGTGCAGTGCTATCTGCACTGCTTCCATGGGTAGATATGAAACAGCAAGTGCCTCCGAGCTGTATGCTAAATAAACACAATCCAGGAAAAGCTCAAACCAAAAAGCTTCACTTTCAGCCAACATTCCTTCCCCAGTGCCAGCCATTCATTCCTGTAATATTTAGTGGATTGCAAAGAGATTTTGGATTTCCTGTCAGGTTTCTGTCCTTCAGGGAGTTAATTATGACCTGGGACTCAGGGAACAGTCTCCACTGCAGTGCCACACTTGTGGCTAGGTTTGTACACGTGTTGCTGGTCTGATTTATCATTGTGCCCTTGCTTCTCTGAAAGATCCTGTTCAAACCTCCAAGGAAAATCAATGAATTCACTGAGCTTGATTGATTGACTGGGAGACCAGAGTGGACAGGCGATTCATGACTTGGTCTGGTCTGGTGGATGATTCTTACACAACTACAGGGGAAAAGGAGGCGAGAATGTAAAAACACAGAGCTTTTAGCGCCCTTTAATACATTCACCTCATACCCAGTTCTCCTCACATAATTCAGTGATCTCAATCAGCGAGCCACCGGAACAGGTTTTGGCCACAGAGGCAGATCAGCTCTTGAGACTGCCCCAGACTCCCTGCATCACCTCGAGTGAGTTGTTCAAGCCCTTTCTACCCTGCAGAGAGTGCAAGTAGGTGCACTTAAACCTGTTTTCAATGAATTAGCGTGGGTACTCCTGGCATTGACCGCCGAGCGACTTGCCCAAGTATTTACCCAGCTTCTCAGGTGGGTTTTCCAGCCATGCTGAATTCCGTTCTACTCAGTGACTGCCATGAATACATACACTTAAGTCTCTCCATGAGTAACTTCCCCAGCTGTAAAATAGGGACAGTGTATCTCTACGTTGCAGGGGTGAAAGGAAAATAAATACGCTAAAGCTTCTAAGGGGTTTAGGTATTAAGAAAATGAGATACATCTGTGGCTAAAATTTATAGATCAACTGTTTGGATACTATCTGATTAGATTTATCCTGTAGTAAAGTATTGCAATTTCTCTAAGTTCAAGAATGTTACTTCTGTCCCAGTGAAGCAAATCCTTGACAGTTCCTAGGCTTAGGCTATGTCAGCTCCCAGTGAGGCATCTGAAGGAAACAGCTGATGCAGGCAGCCTCCTGCACTTGTTTTCCACCACTGTTCATGCCTAACTTCATCTGCAGAAATGATTTCTCCATAGGGTTGGAGAGTGCTGATGGCTCACCATGGGTCTGCATGTTGCAGATGCCTTCAGCCCGCAAATAGTGGCACCTCCATATGGTGCTCTCCAGGATGCCATTCACACATTGACAGATTGCAGTCCAAGGACTGTGTTGCTGAGCTGAAGGCAACAAGCTCCTGGAAAAAAAATCAGGCAGCACTGGAAGGACATAGGCTGTTTGACTGAATTTGTTGGCCATTGCTGGCATGCTGCTGTTTCCTTGCATGTAATCATTTTTATGAGCTCTTGAACAGCATTTCCTAAAACACTTCAGAATCTATCATCTAAAGGCTTCCATGTAGTTGAAAATACATTGTAAACGTTATTTTTAGACCATTAACAAAGGAACTATCATCTCTTCAGGGAAAGCAAGGTGCAGTAAGACAAGAATTCTAGCCACGCTCACTAGGAAACTCTTTGTCAACACTGAAATTAAATTTCCAAGGTTGAAGAATGCCTCCTTTTCCACGAGGCCATGTAGAAAGATATAAGCAGATTTTAGCTGGAATTGGATGTGTAATCAGAATCTGTACCTTCACTTAGGCACATCCTTGAATCATCCCAACTACTGAAAAAGACTCTGGAGAACTAAACTTCAGCAGCAGCAGTAGAAGGATTGAATCATCTCTGTATAACCAAGCCACACTCCAGCAAATAAGATTAGTCCTTAATTGCTTTGCCCTTACACAAAAGCCAAAGCCTCAGCTAAAGTCTCAGGCTAGTTGATTAACATTATTAATTTAAACTTGAAATGATTATTTTTTCACCAAAAATTGCCTGAATTTTTTTGGTTAAGGCCCAGAGAAGGTCTGGCCTGCCTGATACATGTCCTTCACATCCAGAGCAACCACATTAATAGTATATATTTCCTCTTGCCAAAACCTTGCTTTGCTTTTGTCTTGCTCCCATTACAACAGAAAGACGCCAAAATTTCACGTCACTAAATAAACTCATAATCCAAATCATCTCTGCTTGAGAAAATGGTTGATCAGACAAAGCCCTGCCAATCTTCAGATGCACCTGATACACCAGGTGAGCAGCCACAGCAAAGAACTACAGCATCATGCACAAGCAGGGAGGTTTTGACAGTTCTGCTTTTCACTTTTCTGCCCTGTAACTCATCCACAGCAATGCAAGTCATGCAACTCTGCCCACAGCATGCTTTGGGATCGCTGCATGTAGCCCTGCCATTGTGTTACCTTTGTTTTGACACATCAAATTAATTCATCCAGAGGAGAGCAGGGAAATGTCCAAAGGACTCATTTGGGTTTTCTCAGTACCAAAGATTTCACTGAACTCCCACAGAGCTGAGCACACCACAATGTAGGAATTTTTAGCAACGCTACATATAAAATTGGAGCAGGTGCTCTCAATAAAGAAAATTCTTAACCCTGCTCATATTTATTTCAGTTCCTCTCTGTCTGGGCATAAAGCCATCATTTCAGTTTCAAGCTTTTCTGGCTTGCTGGAAAGGGTGAAGGATAACCTCTTTTTTTTTCTTCCTCTCCCCAAGAAAATGTGGAAACAGATTTTAACATCAACCCTGGAAGAAGGTTAGGTGATTTCTCAGCAGTACTTCTGAAATGAATGGCTGGGACACCTAATTAAACAAACTCGTCCCATGTTTTATAAATCCCTCTGTTCCAAAATGGACAGAAGAACTATTTTGTTCCTTTGAAGGGTGGCATGAGGAAGGGATCTCAAACAGACTTATCCTACATGACTCCAGATGTGGATTTATTTAAGCAACGAGTACCACCTGCAGAAATTACTTCAGGATCCAGACACTGCATCCTTGAGTACATGTGTAAGCAGAGTTTGATATGCTGCTGATGGGGAGGGATTGTGCATCTAGGTTACACTGGAAAATGCATGTATCCATTATCTAATTTTGGCCAATTATTATTCCTGTTGAAGCATATGCAGTGCCTGGAGTCAGGCATCTTGCACTACAAACGTTTTCCGTTTTCCTGTCCTCTACCTTTCCACCAAGAATAAATTTTGCAGTGAAAATAAAACCCGACAAAGCAGCAGTACAGGGCAGCTGAGCCATATGCGCATTTCCATAATTCATGCAAGCTGCAATATCTGCTAAACTGCTTTGGGCCACTGGACAAGTGCAGGGTGAAAAAGGAAGGGGAAAAAAAAAGAAAACAACCCCAAAACGGGCTGCCAAGGGAGAAGGAGACAAGTGGGCCATTCATAGAGGCATCGCTGCAGTGCTTTATGGCATTTCACACTCACAGTGAGGACTCACTGGGAGCACAGAAAGAGCTCCGTGATAACCACAAAGCAGGTCTTGAACTCATCTGCTGCTTAATAATGAATGTCTGCCCCCAGCCTATGGATGGCCTCTTGAAATAGATCCCACCAAGAGATGCTCTGGGTGGGCATCGAATGGGAATGTTTTGCTTTTCCAGCTTTGTTGAGCATATTTGCAGTCAAATCATGCTGCTCTTTGATTATCTCTAACTCAGAGAGAAGAAAGAATTAGACACAGAAATAAAATCATTTCTATTGAACTGAGGTGCTGTGTAGGAACACTGAACTATCCTAGCAGAACTTTCCCTTGAATTTCCAGTCACCACACTGGGTGACTTAAAGGAAAATATTCCTTGCTTGAAATTATTATATTTGAAGGATTCCACAGATATCCTTTTCTCCCCCTGAAAGGATGGGCAAAATACCAAAGCAGTGCTATCAGCTGGGAAAGAGATGAATATCATTTTAGTCAAATCATTTAGTAGAGACACATTGTAAAAATCTGCCAAAAGCATTGTCCAATGGATTTATCCAACTGAGTTCTCACTGGTGGAAATGATGACAATAAAAATGCTGCAATATCATCTTCTGTCAATAACGACTCAGACTTTTAAAACAAAAGATTAAGTGCTACTGAAAATGGGAATCTGCTTATCTGTGCACAGACGAGCTTTATGGATGCATAGATCCATATTGCTTAAAAAATTTAATAGGAGAAAACCAAAGTATTCACTCATGGAAAAAAAAAAAAGACAATCAGATACAGATTCAAGAGCAAAGCAGAATTAAAAGTTTTGTCTGTGTCTCTCTAGTTCTCTACATCACGTTGCATCATTCAATCTTACAGATTATTATTTATAGCACAGAAATATAACTCTGAACATGGACCATTGGCTGGTCTCCTTTGATCAGAGAGTGATGAACCACCAGAATAAGCATCTAGTTGATTTCCTCCTTCCATTTACTTTTTTCTTCCCAAGTTCAGCCCCTGTAAGAATGCATGTTGCTGAAATGACATTAACTTCTGAATTTCATGTGGAATTTAGTTCAGAAGTGTACTTGTAGCTTCTGATACAGGAACTACATTTTCAGGGGGTCAAATAATTTGTCACTGCTTTTTCTATTAAAAAACAACACTTGCAAAACCCATAAACATGCAAATAACTGAACTGTGTTGATTTAAAACATGAAACAAATCTAACTGTCAACTCCACAGTGATTGCACATTCCAGTAGGCTTCAACACCCTCCCAAGCTGCAGTCTGTGAAATTCTGTCCTTTTGGATATCAGTTCTGTTCCTGAGAAAAATAAAGCTGAAACTTATTGCTCCTACTGCTGAAAATTCAATATAACCTTTGAATTTCACAGTCTGGTTTTTAATAGCAACCAAAAGCCCTCTCCTGCTAAGCATTGCAGAAGTTGTCTCATTTCAGGGTAGGGGCAGCCTGGTCATCTATTTATAGCATTGAGATGAACATTTGCTGACATACACATGGAAACAATTGCGAATGCAAAGTGACTCAAAGGGTCACAGGCTGACACACATTTGTTAATCCCCAGTTTTGCCTTCACCTGAAATTGGAAAGAAATGGTGATCACACTTCAAGCTAAACACCTCCAGCAAGCATTTCAATTAGGGCTGATAAGACACTTGACAGGTTTCAGTTAAATAGTGAAGGCTCTGTAAAAAAAAAAAAAAACAACAAAAAAACCTAATGAAGTTTAATTGTTATGCAATGGCTTAATCAGTGTGGTTGGTAATTAAGTGCAAATTATGCACATAATATATTACAGATGTGGAGCTTTACTTTTGAAAAATAGAGGCTGTTATGGGATGTAGGAGAAGTTTAAGGGAGGGATGACAGTTGTTGCTGGAGTTGCAATAGAGGTTTTTGTTACCCAGGGGTGAGGTTATGTATCTCTGTTCTGTATATCTCCAAATGGCATTGCAGTTTGAATGCTAGAGCCTATTTTATCAAGAATTTTCTTTGTTGTTTGGGTCTGAACCAGCAGAGAGCACGGAACTCTTGAATCCTAAAATATAGGATGTGATTGAGATTTGTGATGGTTATTAGTTTCCTTAGAACTTGAGTAATACTGTAAACACAATAAACTCAAATTGAAAGAGTCATTCCTTTCTAACCCACTGTTTTTATATCTTCCCACATAACTTTCTCAAAAAAAAAATTCCTTTCTGGCTGTAATTTCTCATGTTTAGTCTGAATTCCGAGGTGACTTTTGTTTCCTTTAAAGTTGAAATAAAATTGGATTGGCTACCAGAAGATTTAAAACAGGAGGAAGAAGGTGGGTGGAATGGACTACATTGCTCTGTGTGAGCTCCTAGCATCAAAAGAGATAAACAGGATAAAACAACACTCATGGGTTTTCATTTTGAATTCGGACTAAAAGGTATCAAAAACTTTTTGGAAACAGGACAGCCTGCAGTGAGAAGTTCTGGAGAAACGTGATTAAACTCTGAAGAAGCATTGATTAATTCATTGTTAGCATTAATGGCTGTGAACATAGATAAAGTAATTAATCACATTTCTAAGGCAACAATTCCAAATAGCTCTAAAGTAGTAGGAAAAAAGAGCCTTCTTTCACTAAGAGGGAGTAATTTTCAATTTATCTGAAGAAAAATGCCATTTACATCTGACTGTACGCTCACAGCTCTTGGTGAAGGGGAGGCTTTATAAAGCTCCTTTTGTAGATGGGGAAACTGAGGCACCAGGAAAAAAGCACGAGTTGGTCATGGGTTCTCAGGAGGTCTACAGTAGTGTCAGTCTGACTCGGCAAACTTTTGCAGCTTCTTACCCTCAACACCTTTTTTCTCCCTATATTATTTTCTCTTCTACATTACTTCATCTTCCTTTTCACCTGAGCTAAGCCAAGTGAGTAGCATACATGCATAATTTTAATTTGACCACAGGACAGAGTTGTGATTTTAAGCTTTCTGTCAAGCTCCATCAGATTTCTTTAGCTAGAATATGAGGTGTGAATAAAAAGAACTGTTAAAACAATTGGGGTCAGAACCTGCCCACTGGATACGAGAACTCCTGTGGACTTTAATGGGATTATTTGCGTGAATAAAAAGAGCAGGGATACCCCATGGCTTCCTCATTTATTCTCAGCAAATGGAAACCTGGTGTTATATGACCAGAAGAAAATGAAAACGAGGTGGTTGGAGTGTGGTAGTTTGCCAGTGATTTTTGTAAGCAACTGGAAAACCCTGAATTTCCAGAGAAACCTACTTGTTTACTGATAAAACCCCCAAATTTAACACTTTTCAATTTTTTTAACAACTGTTATTCAGTTACTTCTGGTTTCTGAAAATTAAAACATCTTCATCTCTATTCATATTTTTTCCCTCTTTTGGTTTTCAACTGCTCCTTTCCGACAGCATCCAATAACTAAATCATCTTAGCAGAAATCTAAATTTTAGCCAAAAAAAATCAGTTAGAAAAAACAAAATAAAATAAAAGGGCCTTTTTTGTTCCAAAGAAATACTGGAAGACAATTTGACCTGTGATAATAATTGTAATATCAGACAAAGGTTGAAGACAAAATGTCACTTCAGCTCAGCCCAGGTAGAACCGTGCAGATTCCATCAGTAACATGGATAAGTATGTACCCTGGGCTGTGTAGGGAAGGGTCAGCAGGAAAGGTATCCTCGTGCCCTCCTGGCTCTGCAGAACAATGAGGTCCATATGTGGTTTGTGCTCCCGAGACCGCTGCGACTGGAAGAAGGTCAGCAATGCAGAATTATGGGGAGGAAAGTGAAAAAGCGAGAATAGGTTTACAGAGGCCAAAAAGCAAGGCTTTCATTTTATATTCAATTTATCTTTTCGCCTCTGAAAAGGGCACAAAGGTTGGAAATTATGATTGAGTTTTTTAATTTTATTAATGGCAGGCTTTGCGGTTGCTAAGGGAACTTGACCCAACCGGGGGAAAAAATGGCCCAACACAGTATTATCAGGATTAATCTGCTGCCTTGAAATGGTTGGATTTCTCTCCGCTGGCCTCCTGAGCCCTTCCTGCTCTGCCTGGATCTCCACCACCGCCTTGTTGATACGAGCCTCCTGCTTAATCCTTTGGTGGAAACCTAACCCCTGGCCTCAGAGAGATGTCCCCAAGAGAGGGTGAGCAGAGTGCAGCCGTGCAGGGGGTGAACCCCCCCAGAGATGGCCTCGGGGTGGCCGATCCTCTCAGACCATAAAGCAGTGAGCACAAGCGAGATGTTAATTTAACAGGAGGCTTGATTACACCATGATAGGGCTCTGCTGGTTGTTTCCAACAGACCCCTTTATAGTATTAGTATTTATTACACCCCATATTATAAGGCGGGGGATTTGCTTCTGTCGGGCAGTTTGGCTGAGCAATGAAACATAATGTTTCTTTTATTGCTCAATAAACACTGTTCTCTCTTTCACTGCCACTCCAGCCGGGCTATTTCAAGCCTGTTAAGATTCTAACTAACACAATAATCTTACAGCCCAAACTGAGCAATGGCAGCTTCTCACCATTTTTTTTGCTAATTCTGAGGCCTCCTAGAGGCGAGCTTCAGAGATAATTTGGTTTTGGGGACTTTTGTGATCTGTAGCTGTTGGTTTTTTTTGAAAGAGTTGGGTTTTCCAGATGTGGAGGTTCAACAGAGTCTCCTCATTCCTCAGAATGAAGGAAGAAACCTGCAGAAAAGCCATGTTCCTCAAATGTCTGTGGAGCATCTAGCTCATATAAACTCACTTGTGGATTTGCATCCCATGATTTAACGCGACTGGCCAGTGCCAGGCTAAGTGCTGACAAGCAACCTACAGGCATCTTCCACACTTCCCTGCCAACAAATCTAAATCTTTTCCTGTAACATGCCCACCTCCAAGCTGCTACTGACCTGGCCTTCTCCTCTGAGGAGCTCAGTGTCTGTAGCAAATTAATTGATAGCGTTATGAAGTGTTCAGTTGTCCCACCACACTCAAGAACAAGACTTTCCAGTGTCGACTTCCCTTCTGCATTAGTTAATGTTTGGAAACTTGGTACGTCAACACACCTAACTCTTGCGCCAGCCTCTCAGCACCTTGTATGGCTCCTAACGTGCCAGACCATTATCCTTCAAGCTGTAATGAGTTCCAGCCATGCCAAATACGCCTCTTTGCAATAATACTGTGTGGGCAGGTAGCATTCACAGCAGTGGAGTTGAGCTGTTTTAGACTTTGGTTGCATTGGGTAAATGATAAAGAACTTAAAAAAAAAAAAAAAACAACAAAAAAACCCACTAAACACATTTTGAGGGAATGACCAAACATTGCAAGCAAGGGCAATATGACTGATAGAAATATTTACAGATCAGAGTAATGTTTTTAATGCAAATTTCACTTTTTTTTTTTTTTATATCTATGGAATCAGAGAACTTTGGATAAGATTGTGATGAAATCTTTGCGTGGAACCTGATTTATTAGGTATGTGCCATTGGAAACCCTGCTGCTAGCTCTTGCTCTGAAGTTCTCCTTTTAATATAACCTTTGGTTTTTCCTTCACATTGAACCATTCTAATTTTCTCACTATTTATATTTGTCACCTTAAATAATTACTCCTGAATGCTCTTTTTCACCTGTATGTAGATCAATTTAATGTCCCTGTAGGTCAATGCCAAGTATGGCTACATTTAGTGGATTCTGTCCTCTCTCGTGGGTTAGTACTTTTCACCCCATGTAGCCATCCCAGCAGGAACCTTAACCAGCTGACAGTGTTTTATGATGCTGTCCCCCTCTTCCATTGAATGACAGGGGGGTTTACTTAATAAAATACCAGAAATGTGAGACAGAATTATTTTGCCTTGAACTTGAAGGCAATTTTCACACCTGACATCACAATGACAGTATTTTCTATCTCAGAAATTGTCAAGATAATGGATTTCTCTTTAAATGCACAAAGTCACACATTTATGTAAAAGACCACTGCCACATATAACAGTTCAAAATGATTTCAAAGTTCTGATATATCTTAAAACAGAAAGCATACCATCAGCACTAAAACAGTTCAGGTAAAATAGATATTCCCAGCTACTTGTTTTCTGCCGCGTCCTCACATCAAAGGGTTAAAAATTGCAGTTTTTTTTCAGAATAAACCCTTTGAATTGTGACACGAGAGGGAGACAGCTCAAATATTTTTTCAATGGATAGTTAGTGGAATTTTCTCTAGATCTGGGGTGAAAGAAAAGTCTTCAGAAAGTCTCAGAAGAAAGATCCTTTGAAATGGCCCGACTTGTGTTATGATAAGCAGTTCGATAAGCCCACCCATGGTAAAGTTATTAGGAATTCATATCATATGGATCCCATTAACCTAAACGTTTGCTTTTAAAGTAAACTTCTCGGTACATGACTACCACTAAGTCCAAGCACTTCAGGTTTGAGGATTGTGTTTTTACAAATGAATCTAGGGTTATCCAATCAATTAGCTGAATTCCCTGTGTAATTGTGCTTTAAATGAATCACCTGGTACTAATGAGGCTGCTTGCCCATTAAAAATAGACAAAGGAAAGGAAAAGAGGAAAAGAAAAAGCATTACAGCTTTTAAGAGAGAAGCTTTAAAATTTGTTTAGAAAGCATCACACAGCATATAGTTAATCTTTGGCACTTGCTACCTTAGGATATAACCAAAGCTGGTAGATTTGAGAGATTAAGCAGAAGGATTTAGGCTATGGAAGTCAAAATATCACTCAAGCTACTTTTGATCAATTATTACAAGAGTATTGAGATCGAGGTCAAAGAATTCAGGAGATAATAAAAACTTATGGTGAGAATAAGGTTATAACTTATTCTTCACATGCAGGAAGCACATCAGTGCCATCAAGATGACAGACAGAAGAGGAGGAAGGAACTGGGGCTCACTGAGGCTGAATGTCTCATCCAGTTTATGCAAAAATTCAGCTTTAGAGCTTGGAAGTGAACCCAGTTATTTTAATCACCTTGCCTGCTACACTCTGTTGCACTTTGGAAGAGTGTAACACATAAGTTTTGCTATGAAATAATTTATCTCCATGTTATATTATTGCACAATTTGGACATATTATAGCCCTTATAGGAGCATAAAAGATTCCAGACTAAATGGGCTATTTGTCTTTCCCAGTCAGGCAACACTTAGCTATCAGTGGTTTAGTGAAGGATTTTATCATTTACTTATATTCTGTTTCTAAATGAATTCAGTTGAGCAAAAAGAAAGAGAGGGAAAAAGGAAAAAGAAAAAAGAAAGCAATTAAGGCCACACTATAAACAGTGGAGTCCGCAGGCAGGAGGCTGCAGTGAATTATATGGAGCATACTTCCCCCAACCACAACTTGATTGAAACAATTTACTGGATGTGAGCATTGAATGACAGAGGCTCTGAGTGACTGACGGGTCAGAAATGTCAGCCCTCTTTCCTGCCACCCTACAAACACTTGGTTCTCCCATTGAGGAGAGGTCGCCCCTCCGCTTCATCCTGCTGGTTGCTGAGAAGTGATGCAATGCATCGGATCCAGAGGGGAAGAGCAGCCCCCCGATCAGATATTGAGCATATTGTTGAAATTATTGCATGGGCTATTTTTGGTTCATTCAGAGGTCAGTGCCCTTCTGTGAGCAGGGAGCTATTAGATATTCCCCTGGACAAACAAAGAGATAATTGCATGGCAAAACAAAAGAAGGTGCTTGGAAGTTTGCAAGCCAGAGAATATTTCTGTTCTGATTTAGAAAAAGTTCTGATGCCTATAGCTGGGATTTCTGGCATGCAAAAAAGTCTGCTAGAATGTCTACCAACTGTTCCCAGTGAAGTGGAAAAAAATGAGAAGCATGCAAGAAGTACCTACGTTTGATCACCAAGGTGTTTTGATCTCATAAATTATGTCTGAAATAAGGCATGGACTGGAAAATGTGAGTGTGTTTTCTCTCGGTCTGGGAGCTTCTGGTTCTGAGAGAAGGAGCACTGTTCCTCTACCTTCATCAAATACCTTTATTTTTCCACCTCTGCTTTCTAACAAGTAGGCTTCTCTTGCCATTTATCAGAAGTGTCATGAGTTTAGGATGGAGAAGAACTGCATACCTCCCTTTCTTTCTCCTCTGGGATTTCCCCAGTCCAAAACTCAAGCTTAGATCCAGAGAGACCTGAAAATGTTCCAGTCTAAAGTGCAGGTTGACCTGCAACCTAATCTCATCCCAACTGTCATAACACTATGCTAGCCATGCACAGCTCATAAATCATAGTAATGCTCACTTAATGGACCGGGTTTTGACAGTGCCAGGATTAAAAGGGCATACAATAAACAAAGAGTTTCAGAGTAGGGAGGTACAGCAGAGCAGTGAAAACCACTGCATGATGCAACAAATCTTCTGCTGGTATTTCCATGGGCCTCCCTCCATGCAGTGCTGGGGGGAGCTCGGCTCCCTCCTGTTGTCCCTCCTCTCTCCTTCTGCCAGGCACTAAGAGGAGGCAAAGAGGTTTGGTGGAGGAGCTCAGCCAGGTGTAACGTGCAAACGGAGAGATGGGATGGGCTGTGTGGGTTTAGAGGAGGGTGGTTGGTGCTCTCACCTCAAGCAGAGCTTTATGGCACTCACAGCAGGGCTGCTCACCAGCAGTGCTGAGAGTTTGCAGTGCTGGGAAGGAAGCTTGGTCCTTCCAGCCAAGGTGAAGCACTGCCCCTATGCACACAGCCAGCTTAAATAAGGTAGAGATAACGATTAAGGAAGGATAATCCCTTCAGCATAAGATGTCCATTTGCTAAAAATTTTGGGATACCTTACTGGGTAGATGTACGTCTAAAGACTTTTCCCTCTAATGTCTACAGCTTCTGAAGTAAATACATGTACAGATAGAAAAGCTATAAAGAAACTATCTATCTGGCACTGAATTGTGCATCTCTTGGATACTGAAATAAATTTTAACATTGTTTTCTTAACCCTGTCATGGGAAAGAGAGTGAATTTTTCAACCTTTGTTAAAGATGGACAAGCCTGAAGACTTCTGATAATTTACTTTACAATGGGTAAATAGCCAAAGTTACCTTATCTGAACTAGCCAGGATCACTTGGTCTGAATAAAGAAGATGAAAGTCTCATGAGAACAGGATTTCTCACAAGATTTCCTTTATTTCCTCTTTCCAGTAGGAAAAGTGACACAAAGAGGATATCCTATCTTGCTGTATTTCAGCACCTCTGCTTCTCCTCAGAGCTGGAACCAAGAAACTGCAAAGTCATGTGAAAGCAGAGATTGGGAATCATTTAACTGACCCTCTGGAAAAGATTAAATGTGGCTTGTAGGTTTATCTTCACAACCACACAGTGGCAGAGAAAAACAAAACAAAACAAAGCAAAGCAAGGCAAAGCAAAACAAAAATCAACCCCATGTTTCTTTGATGTATTTCTTCTGTTGAAGTTTATTTATTTCAGTGGTCAAATAAATTCAGAATTTATTTCTTCATTTACATATTATGTTAATGGAATCATCAGATTTCCCTTTTTCCTTATTCTTAGCAATAATTTTTGCTGGTAGAGATGGAGGGATGGAGGGTTGTTTTTTTCTTTTAGCAGAGAAGAAATCTTAATGCTAGTTGGAGTCACCGAAAGACGTGTGAGAAGGATCTTAGTTTAGAAGTTGAATGAGCAAATGGTCAACTCAGAGGAATTGATCTTAATCCCTAGTGAGCAAAGTATGGTACAGCTTTCAAACACGAACTTTTAGGATTGCTGGAAACATGCCTTTGCTGCAAATTCTTGGATTTCCATGAGAAAAGTTAGAACAGCCCCAGAGTTACATTTTGCCTCACTGGTCTGCTAATATGGAAACACACCATTTGTAAGAGGTCTGAGCTAAAAGAGTAGAGAACCTGACTTCAATAAAGGTGCATATCTCTAGACAGTAATGGGACTTTATGCTTTAACTCAAATAAATAAATCAATAGATAAACAAATGAAATAAAAAGAAAAACAAAACAAAACAAAACAAAAAACAAAGAATCTGGTAAACTCAAAGGGTTGAGATCCTAAGAATGAGTGTCTGCAAAACTCCCAGCATTCATGCAATACCTGAGAACCTGATGAGTTCTTTGCCCATTTTATAAGCTGCCATGTAGACTAGATATGTGTCTTAAATGAAACTGAGGTTTTACTGCTAGAACAACAGCTTCTATCTACCTGGGTACTGAAGCTATCAGTTTCTCAATGCTTTCTATCTTTTTTGTCTATGTGTTTGTGTATTTACTGTGATTATGGATCTGATGAGCAAGAAATTGCAGAAGGCTTTATGACTTTTTGACACTTGAAATCCTTGTCTATCTGCTTTCACACAGATCCACTTACACATAGAAAATAGGTAAGGGCTCCAAGTTGTGCCAGGATTGATTCAGATTGGATATTAGGAAAAATTTCTTCTCCAAAAGAGCAGTGAAGCACTGGCACAGGCTGCCCAGGGAAGTGATGGAGTCACCATCCCTGGAGGTGTTCAAGAACCTACGAGGTACGGCATTGAGGGATGTGGTTAGTGGGCATGGTGGGATGGGTTGGGGTTGGGCTTGGTGATCTTAGTGGTCTTTTCCAACCTTGCTGATTTTATGATGGTGTGATCTGTACCCCTGCAGCCCTCATCTCTGAGATTGCTGCCACTGAACATTTATCTGGGCTATTACATGAGGTGCTGCAGTGCCATTCAAATCACCCAACTCTTCTTTTCTCAGCACACATCTTTAAGTGATCTTGACCCTTTTGGCTCTCCCTCACTTCTACCTGCAATGTTTCAGATTAATGTGACTGGCGGACTCTTCCCCCTGTTGACATTCTGATTTGGGCTGTGAAGAACAATGTTTTTCTGCAAGAGCTGGCACTTCCACAGGCAACTCGCTGAGCTTGTTTGTTCCCCCAGCGTCTCAAAGCCTGCACTGTCCCATGGCTCCACATCAGGGCCTGACAAAAGGGCAGAGGAAAATTCCCTTGAGCAGTGGATGTCACATCCTTCTCCAGAGGAACAGCCAACTTCCTCAGCCTCCCAACGCTCGCCTGCCAGACCATGCAGTGCTAAGATGGTCAAATAAGATCTTTCCTGGCAGAGCTCAACAACTGTCAATTTTGTGGGAGAAGGAAGTTGGCAGAGCTCTGTCCATAGAAGACTTTGAAATATTGTGATTTTTATCAGAAATGACAACAACAAAAAGAGCACAAGGAAGGCATGCTCCAAAAGCTGCATTTCTCTGCCACTTCCCTCCACCCCCAACCAACACCATGGAGATAATTTCCTTAGGTATTCTCCAGGACACAAGGAAGATTCTGTGCAGATGAGGTCTACCCTGCAGTCATCTTAGGTCCTTATGTTTCTAAGGGACAATGCACGTGTTGATTAAATTATTTTAAAATTTAGTGTGATTCTTCCGAGGTCGTTTAAGTGCACGAGGCTACATTCTTTCTTGCAGAGCTGGTGAAAGTAAACAACATTATTATAGATTTTGGTCATGCCCTGGCATCAGTAAGTATAGTTTCTGTGTTTGCCATATGCTCGCATTGAACTGGAACAGCAACGCGTACACAGGGAAATTGTTTAGAGAGCCAGTTCAACCTCAGTGCTTGCTGTCAAAATTATGATGTACACGATTCATTCTGCTAACCACAAAAAGAGTTTTTGTTTGTCAAGTGAAATAATGTGTAATTTGGTATATCATTTAGGAAAGCTTTCTTTTTTTTTTTTCTTTCCTTCTCAATATCCGACCACAGGGCTGGAGACTGCAGCATCAGATTAGTGGAGAGCATCCTGCAGCTCCCCAGGATGACAGCAGCTCGATGTGAGATAGGAGACAGAAAGAACATAAGCCAAGACTTTAAACTGTGATTGCAGAAGGCGGCTTGCTGAGCCAAATAAAGAGAAGAGGGAAAATTGACACCCCACAAGACATGGACAATTGTTGCCACCGGCTGGGAGGCCTTAAATTACAAACCCATTTTGTATATCCAAAAGCTTACACTTTCTATTTATATTTCCCACTTCTTCTGTGCACCAAAAGTTGGATTTGGCAAATGCAGCTATTCCCTGCAGGCATATGGGTGAGGTTTTCTGCAGAGAAAATAAACTTGATTGTTGAAAACCTGTGTTTGCAATTACTCTGAGTTTCAATATTCTGAGGTCAAAATAGATCCTTTAAAAATCATAATGCGTTGAAACAGATTTTTTTTCTGAAATGGTTATTGGACTAAAATGAAATATTAAAACATTTCTGGTAAGCAAGTAATAGCAAAAGCTTTCAATAGAAAATATGAAAATACGGAAAGGAAATACACAAAGTCAAAAGCACACAACAAAATTTTGGGGGATAAAGAAGACCACTTCTTTTAAAAATCATTAGTTCTAAAAATGACATCCAGATACATTAATCCGTTCAGCTACAATGAGCAGCCCAAACCAGATTTCCAGTATGACTTTTGGGAGATCATTCTATGGTCTGAGAGATCTTTGCTTGGCAAGGGAGCAGGCTGAAAGAGCAAGAAGTGTTTTCTTTGGGGACTTTGGTTTGCCGGATGAAAATCTTAGTTCATAAATACTGTCATGGAAAACTATGTGATTGTCTTTAGACAGAAAGGGAAAGGAAAGGAAAGGAAAGGAAAGGAAAGGAAAGGAAAGGAAAGG
>JAPSGF010000045.1:5953012-5983390 GCA_035772895.1 Perdix hodgsoniae | reverse complement strand
GGAAGGAAGGAAGGAAGGAAGGAAGGAAGGAAGGAAGGAAGGAAGGAGGGAAGGAGGGAAGGAGGGAAGGAGGGAAGACAGAAAAGGAAGAAAATTTTTATTTAGATCTTTGTTTCATTAGAAGCCGAAATAAATCTATAAAGTGCAGGAGAGCTGTAAAAAAGAAATCACTGAATGCACAAGCTCTGCTATACAACCCAGGCTAAGTCCTCAGTTGCACATTATGTGCCTCCTGATGACTGATTCAACTCAAATCCTCTGAGCATGATTCTTGGCTTTATTGTATTTTATTTTTTCTGTTTAAATTTACACTGGAAAAGCTCGCAAAAAAATCCTGAGTGGTGTCTTGATTTTTTTAATTTTTTTTTTGTCTTCCTTCACATGGTTTCTAAAGCTTTCATTTAAAATAAGAATAATAAAAGTCATGAAGATGATTTTAAAGATATGCCTATAGCAGCTTTACTTCAGCAGTGCACCAATGTCAAAGTGCCATTTTTAGCAGTCTTCATTCCCTATCACGTGGTTAAAGATTTTTTGCTTCATGCCTTTCTGGTTAGAGATGTCTTGTTGAAGAATTTTATTTCATGCATGTCATAGAACAAGTATGTTTTTTATGACATTTATGAATGTGACCAGTCTGGGAACATGCTGTCTGTCTGGTCGGTATTAAGCCAAAATTTAAGTCATTATAACTAGAATTTCCAATTTTGGTGATAGCTGATACATCAGCTGGGGTCAATAAACTGGCAAAGTCATCGTTTACAGTATGAAAATGTAACTTGTCTTCATCTTTCAAGAACTGTCAGGGCAAGCTTTTAATTAGGTGAGATACTAATCAGGAAGACTCCTACCCTCTCTGCCTTTTCTTTCCATTAAGAATTAATCTAGTCCTATGCAACAAACAAATGTAGGATTAAAGGAAAAAAAAAAAAAAAGAAAAAAGAAAAAAAGGAAAAAAAACCCAACAAAACAGATTCTAGATGGCATAGAAATCAGTTTTATCCTGAAGTAATGCTTAAACCAAGTCTGTTGCATCAAAGTATAAGTGATTGAAGTTTTATGTTGTATTAAGCCTGCCTGTCTTATTTCAGCTCTTCTAACACTCTGAAATACATGATTGAAAGCTGTAAACTCCCAACGATACGCTCCTGGCAAGCAGACTTGAGGTTTTTTTAATATTTTATTTTAATTATTTTTAGTTTATAGCTCAGCAACTTGTCTGACCCAGGGGAACACTTAAACTAAATTTGATAGATGTCAAGTTAGAAAAAATAAAGACAGCAGTGTTCTTTCTCTCTGTAATTACAAATGTTTGCTGGAGACTTTTCTGACAGTGTTAAGCATAGCAGAGACCGGGGGAGAGTGGAGCGGGATGGCAGACCCATGCACCAAGGTCAGTTTGGCTGATGTTCTCCAGAACCTGGAAGGGGAGGAGAATCATGGAGGACTATGACACCTACCAGTAGCAGTTGTTCCTAACTCCTGACCAAACTCAACGGGTTTACTTTTTTTTTTTTCTTTTCTTTTTCTTTCCTTTTTCGGTTCTACTTGAGCCCTGATGTGTCTTGCATCAACTGGAGGAGCTAAAAAGAGAGCGCTTGTTTTTTCAGCTGACATTTGGACCTGTGAGATGCCCCATCGATGGGCTGAAAAAACCCCAACAACAACAAAAAATGGAGCTTAACGAGCTGCAAAGAAGCAAGGAAGTGCTCCAGGAAACTATGTGAAAGGCTGCTTTTGACAGTCTACCTGAAAAATAAATATCAGAAACATCTAGAAAAAAAAAAAAAAAAAAAAAGGTGGACTGTTTTCTAGTTCATTTTTCTACCTTGTAAATCGAAAGATACACCGATATTGTAAAATATACTGATGCAGTCGGTGAGAAAGGGGTAAAAGCTAATCTTTACAAAGTTCTGTAGGAATTATTCAGAGCGGAAAAATGTTACATATCTCCAGTATAATATGCTGGCTAGCTGCATCAGGGAAAAAAAATGGGCTTTCCAGTCTTTTATCATTAGATCACTGGCTCAAATCTCTTCTAGGGACTTCATCCAAAACTCAGGAAAACCAATGGAAGTCTCATTGCTCTGAATCAGTACTCAGAATAAGAAGGTAATTTAACTCAGTACAATAACTCAGGTACAGAATAACGGAAATGACTGACAAAAATTATTAGAAAAAAAAATGAATTTTCATGTGTTATTTTGAAATACTCAGAGTAGGAGGAGAATCTGGAAGCCATGCCTTTTTCAGCTACTTTTTATACTGAATTAATCAGAATTATATCTATGGGAGCGGGCCATTTTTCCCATTAAAAGAAAAGTCTGAACAAGAAACACTGCACAAATTGATATCATATGAAGCTGCCTCATGGTTCATGCGAATTCATCTGGTGCTGGCCCAAGGTGGTGAATTTTCTGAGTGAGGTAGGATCGCCAGAGAAGTGTCCACAGCATAAAACTCAGCGCTGAAAGTGCTCTGAATCTTACATCTCTGTTAAGCATAAAACCTGAACTACATTCTCCTGCTGGAAATGTCCTTTCCATAGCGGGAACCAAGGGTGGTACTACGCTCATTCACAATTTAGTGTTTTCACAGTCTATTTTCTAGACTTGATTTAAAGAAGAGACCTTTGATGAGTGTATAGGTATTTTTCTAACACATTAAATATATTCTTAAAAGGAAATACAAACTGATTTATTTTTATAATTATAGAGGGTAAGAGTATCCCCTCTGTATTTTTCTTCCCAGATGTCAGACAAATAAATCAACACATCTACATATATATTTTCAATGATTGGTAACAAAAAGAAGTTGAGGTCATCTGAATTATTTCGTAATCCCACAGGTAAAGTGGCTTAGCAGATTATGAAACAACGCTGCTGCCAAATTGTTCCATGATCGTAATTATTTGCTTCTGTTCTTTTATTCTGGGTGGGCAACACTGCTTTTCCTCTGTCCGCTGGAAAAAAAAGCAGGATGGCTCTCCCTATGGTTTTTGGCTTAACTGCTCACATCTGGGTTTCGTATCAGAAGAAATAAATATCAGACCTAATTAATCCTCCGAGGCTGCTGGGTACTGACTCCTGAGCAACCCAGACTTTAATTACGGCTTTAACCAGGCATAGTGATGGAGGCAGTTCTAGATGGCTGACTGTTGATATAACACAGTATATCATGTCTAAAGGTATCTGGAACAACACTGATTTACATCAGTTGAATATCTGGCTCATTTGAGACTCTCTGGGGAGAGAGGGGTGTACTTATATACATATATACACCCTAATTTGTTCAAACGTGGACTATGGCAAACTGCATAGCAAAACACTTTTGAAATCTGGGGAATTTTTATAAACACAGTTCTTAGACAACTTGCTACAATGGATACGTTGAAATTGCCTAGTTGGGAGAAATAATCTGATTACATATTCTTTCAAGAAATGCAAGCAACTTGATTTACTAGATTATTTATAACTGATAACACACGTAATGATTCTACCAGAAAATAAAGTTCTTATCAGACAAAAGATTATCCAGACAGCAGTATTCTGATTAGTTTTACATCTTTTCTAATTCAGCTAATTTAAAGATAGACTTGAGGGATTTAGTTAAATAGCAATAAAACTTGTCGGGAATGGGGTCTGTTATATGTTTTATAATTCTAAAGCTGTCTCTCAGTCTCACTTTTACTCTCTCCTCCCTTTTCTCTCCTTTTTTTTTTCTTTTTTCCCCGAAGACTTTAAAACCATTTTGATTGCAAATATATGAGTGAATTCAGAGCAAATGGAAGTAAAGAGACTGTTAACACTGGCCCCGGTACAGCCAGGCTTTGTGCAAACTTCCCCTCCCTGCCAATGCACCTCCAGTCTAGTTTGCAGTAACTCTTGTTATTCTAGTCCTGGATTTATCTAGCAGAGGGCTGCCAACGGTACCAAATCATGTGGTCAATCTTTGTAATGAGGACTAATGAGACCACCATACTTATTTTCCCTTCCAACCAGATTTTGAAATGGAACCAGCATACCCAGAGGTGCAAACCTGGTGTATTAATTCCCCACAAAAGTCCTCCTGCCTCCCCACCATGCCATCTGAAGTCATACCCATGAATCTAGGCTGGTCTTGTTGTGCTAGGCAGAGCTGTGTTTACATGACTATCCATCTACTACAGGATATTATTTTTCCAGTAGAGAATATTTCAAATATTTGCAATGAAGATTTTTCCCTGTTTTTTTTTTTTTAATTGGAATTATAAAAAAAAAAATTAAAAAAAAAAAAAAAAAAAAGGAATGGAAAGGAAAGGAATACCACAAAATCTACAGTAACACAAGGAAAGCAGGGAAAGATGAAAATGTAAAGATCAAGCACTCTCCTCTCTCCTTTACAAGATGGCCCTGGTTGATATACATATCCTAGTCAGAAGTCATTAATTACATGCAACGTGTTCTATAATTCCTTGCATTTGCCTTTATTTCACACTCTTTTTTTTCTTTTTTTCTTTTTTCTTTTTTTCTTTTTTCTTTTTTTCTTTTTTCTTTTTTTCTTTTTTTCTTTTTTTCTTTTTTTTCTTTTTTTATGTCATTTGGGGATAAAGCAGGAGGATCTTCTAAGCATAAATAAATGAATAAAATAATAAAATAATGATTATTAGTTTTTGTATAGTGTTTTGCTTTCTGAGGGCATTTCATAAACACTAAAGACCACATTCATTGGTGTAACAAAAGGCTGCAGGAACATCATTACTGGGAAGAATACATTTCTTTCCTTTTTTTCATCTACCAGTTCTCCCCAGCTTAAAAAACTCTCATTAAAGTCTTAAGTCAAATTTTCTCTCACTCTAATATCTTTAAGTGGTCGCTTACATGTTTGTGTTCCTCACATCTACCCACAACCCCATTTTATCTCCATAAGGACACCATAATAGCGCTTGCACTCTACTCACACCCAAAAGCTTGTGGACACCAATGCACATGTACTGGCCTGCAATGTTTCATTTGAGATTGCTCAGGTTCTTGTCTCACCACCTACTCGTGGAATCAAGCGATGCAATATAAAGACTTTTAAATACCGGGTCCTGCAATAGTTCATTTCACCTACCCTGTCATTCTGCAGAGCTAAATGAAAATCCATTCTATTAATGAATAACTGAATTTAGATTCTTTCAAGCTCCCTATTACAGAAAATAGTTGTAATATTATATTAATATTATATTATATAAAACAAAAAAAGTCAGAATATCTCATTGCTTCTAATCATGTACTTGCCCTGAAAGAGAGCTGAAATGGCCCTGTTTACAACTGGCATTGAATATCAAAAGATAATAGAAAGACAATTAAGCTAAAAAACAGATTTGTGAATGAGATTAGCAATACACAGTGCATGTACTATTGCTCATGGACCCATAATTTAGGTAAGTGCTTTGTTTGGTCACCAAAAAGTAAATCAAATGATAGCAGAGTTGGAAAATACATTTTTCTCAACACCACATTGCAGCCTCAACTTCTTGCTCTCTCTGATCCAATATGTCATTTTCAACAACCACATGGTTCAGAAGTGGTATGAATGAGGTCCCCTATTTTTAAAATGTGTTTTGAGCCCTGTTTTCATTTTCTCTTTCTCTTAAATGACAACACTGAAAGGAGAAAACAAATTAACAAGCACTTTCATGCAAAAAAAACAATGCATGCTTGGCTTGCTTAGAGAAAAGTTATGTTTAGTGCAAGGAGATATTCATCCAACCCTGTATTGCTCAGAGCTGCTTGAACAGCTCAGAAAACCCCTCTGATTAGGCACTCTGCAAAATGAAAAAAACAAACTGTTTTGTTAAAAAAGACTTTAAATGTCAAAGTAAAGATTTATGACTCGGAATTGAACACAAATAAATAGCTGGCTGCATACTTGGAAAAAATTCTTTTTTTTTTTATTGTGCAATTAATAATGCTGAGACTGCTATTTAAAATGTGAATGGGTTTGTCTTTCTGGTTTGAGCATTATTGGTAGCGAAGCTGAGGGCAGCACTGAAAGCATTTGCTGGGACGTAATTTTGGCAGAGGGCAAACCCTGGGATGCTAGAGGCTGGTTTCATACCCAGCACCTTTGGAACCAGACTTACGGCACTGAAAGTGTTTGAATCTGCCAGCAGACATGACCGTCAGTCCAATTTCATCCTGTTTATTCAGCTAGCAAATATGTAGTTAAGGTGGGACTGGCTGTGATCTAATTCTTCTGAGAGAGACTCGCACGTTTTCTGCCAAAAGAAAAAACTGGAGGCATTGTTATCATTAAATGAAGTCCTCTTGATAGTGCAAAGACCATCTTCCTGAGTGAACACATGTGCCAGGTGGATGCTTCCACCAAGGTCCCGTTTTAACAACACCCGTGCACATATCTGAAGTTCAAGAGCATGAGGCTGCAAGATGCATTTAACCATTTGCTTGCATTTAAACACACTGAAATGGTTTTCCACACAAAGGCAGCTTGTTGAATTGGAAGCTGGCTGCATTTCCAACACGATTCTAGATAAATTATGCAGGAAATTAATTGGTAACGTCTTTGGAATCTGTAGTCAAGGACTGCAGCTGATGTAAATCAGCATTGCTCCATTGATTTTGAGAGCGGAGAATTTGGCTGTGTCTTTCCACCAGTTTACTCACCAGGGATAACTCAGAAGAAAATGGCAATGCTGTTCAGTTCCTCGTGTGTGAACATACATTTTCTTCAGATTATGCCACATCACCGTAGGGACTTTACATGTCAAAGTGCAACTGCATAATAAGGTTTAGAGCAAATACAGTCTTTCGCATTTTCATTTATATTATCCTTATGGAAATTCATCTCAACCAGATGTAATTTGGAGACTGGAAGAGGATTTCTTGGTTATTGATTACATCATGCAAATCCATTTGGGAAACTCTTGTGAACGTCAGAGTTTGGCACAGATTTGGAAAATTTCATATCCCGCTGGCAGAGAAAGTTGAATAGAAATAGTCAACGATCAGATTTTCAAAGAAGTTGAATGTCTGCAGCTCTTCACATTTCCATAGCAGGATTCCAGGTTTTGACACAGTTGAGAATCTGCTCGTTATCATCTACATGTGTCCTTTATGACGCTCTTAGAAACAAACGAATCCCTGCAAATACATCTCCCAGAGAAGGAAATATTGCCAGCTCTGCCTGTGCCCTTTAGAAGTGCACAAAACTTCATGTTCTTGAAGGCCTATGTTGCCAGCCTGTGAATAATGGAAACCCCAAAACACTACCTGCTTTCACAGCTTGTACCAGTCATAAACTTGCAGGTCTTTCTGCTCTCATTTGTATGGCTGTATTTTAAGCATGAGTTTTATGAGAAACGTTAAGGATTTGTGTTGTAAACTAAATTCCTGGTGCTGTAGATTCTTGTTTGATTTCTCCAACATGGACATCCACTGCAGCTTTCCCTTTAAGGAGCACATCTACCAATTCTCTACCTCTAACTATTTAATGGAAGATGTAGGAAGTTAATATTTTGAGAGGTTGACTCATTGATCAAATTTGATAGATGCAACACAGACACAATGGCTGAAAAGGCCTTAAGTCTCTGAGGAGACCTGCTAAAAATTACTTTGTGAAGAGCAGGCTTGCTTATTTATAAGCAGTTGCAGAATTTCGATGGACTTCATAGTTTCTGCTTCAGCCAGGAGTATTTTGTCTGCACAAATGAAAATCAAAATAGAAAATAAAGATGTGTGAAATAGGAAAATCAGAGCTTTCAGTAATTTGTAGTTAGCTCAGAAGAGATGATTGCACACGTCCAATCTGCCTGCTCAATATGCTATGTGTTCATATTTCATTGACACACAGAGGAAAAAAGCAATGATTACAAATGTCCACTCATACATTTACTTTTTTTTTTTTTAATTTCAATTTCTCGTTCATCATAATCAATTCATTCTTTTCTATTATGCCTTGATTGTAAATATAGCAATTTGGCGATAGGCGACAGAAGCACTCTGGGCCAGATGTGCTGGCTGCCTATGAAGGCATTGGCCATAGGATGTTAGTGGTTTAAAGTAACAGGAAACCTGAGGAATATAATAAATCAGGCTTTTCTGACTAGGTTTTTTGTACAGAGTATAACAAAATGTATTGAATAACTTAAGTATGTGTGAGCCTCCTGCCTACCAAATTACTGGGGTCTGCCAGTGGAAAGCACACTAATTTGATGTTGGCCTCAAACAGAAAATTGTTAAACAAAAATTAGGCTTCAGCATTTTAACAAAAAATCAACATGGAGCTCAGTGTTAACAGGAGCCTAAGGATTTAAGTAACTGTAATGAAAATAAAGAGAGACAAAATTCTTGACTTAGCCTCAGTCTGGAGAACGGTACCCTATTTCTGGATCCCAGCAAGAGCATGAAAGACAAAGCGTGTACTGAGGGTGTGTTTTCATTCTTCTTTCTCTACGGCCGTAGGTTTCTTGTGATCATAGGTTGACTTTCTGCACTTCTCCTCATTTGTATTGACTTTTATTAACAATAAGCAGAAGGCAGAGGGCCAAAGTCATCAAATTCATGAGTGTTTATAAAGACAAACTTCCAACAAACACAACATCAGAAGGGGTTGAGACCAGTGGTCCTCTCACACGGTGTTCTAGTCCTGCCCTGCCTGGTGGAAGGCTCTTAAGAGACATTTAGGAACCACATCCCAACTATTCCCTGTTAGGGAACTTCTTGCTGCCCTAACGTAAGCAATCACATTTCAGTGATACCCCCAGAGATAACCCTGCATATGGCAGTGTAGCTCCTGGCTGAATAAGCTTCTTTCTATCCCATAGCTGCCATTTTTTTGAGGGAAGATGTGTCTCTAGACTTCTTCCAGTTTCTTCCTTTTGGTTGTTTTGTTAAGAGTAGGGACATGCTGATGTATTCTTGAGGGAAATATGCCCCTCTGATATATGAGATCCACATCAGTGCCTTACCACCTACAGCTTCTCAGACACCCATCTCTTCATTTTCAGAAACCACTGCAAGGTCGCTTTTAAATCCACAGGTTGACACAGTTACAGTGATATGAAACTGCTGTTTTTGAGGTAAAAAAAAAAAAAGGCTCACAATTTTCCATTTCCTCCATATTCTTGATGAGTTTGGGTCAATCTAAGGTGCTCTCTTTCCTTCTTTTCTTCTTGCTTTCTTCATTGTGTCACTAAATGATATACATAATACGGATTTCCTTCTATGCCAACTTGTTATGACCGTGAGTGCAGTTAATGCTTCTAATGTTGTAAAGAGCTCCTACTTGAAATGCACCCACAAACCTTAGTCCTGGGCCATATTTCTTATACTTTTCTTAATATATATTTTGGCTTCTGGCAGAGCTACAGGGAGTGAGTGCAGTGTGCAGCACGCAGCATTTCCCAGACTGTGTAGCTTGGCACCAGGAAATAATTTCTCCAGATTTCAAAACCTGTCGGGATGCTCTATCTAAACTGCTCCACATTTAAGATGTGCAACACTAAAATGTCACTTTTGGAGCCCAAACCAGAGTGCCTTCAGCTTTCTGATTGGCAGAAAACTGACAGTTAAGCTCCACGGAATTTCTACAACAGCTGTAAACTCTCAAAAATACTTTGCTGCTGCAAAAACTATACAGTGTAGTTTAAACGAACAATATGCCCTCTTCATAACTCATCACCAGAAAGAACATGCTTTCCTCTTGAGCATGAGCAATCCATGGTTTGATTTTTACTTTTTTCACCCAAGCGAAGCAGTGGCTCCTACCTGCCACACAAAGAGGACTGTATTCCAGACGTCTCTGGGAGGAGGAAGAGATGATACAGATGCTTGCGCAGATGTTTGGATCCTGTTCTCTTAATGTTCTATGCAGGATAAATATAACCTCCTTCCATGCATTTCAGAAGACCAGATCACGGCCTTATTCCATCTCTGGGATCTTGGAGAAAGCCAAGTCTCTAGCTAATATATTTATGCGACATTCTGAGCTTGGCTTTCCTCCGCCCTCATGGGCCAAATCCTAATATGACCCAATGCTCTCACATCAACTGGAGTTTTGCCTGAATAAAGTATAAGTCAAAACTGAGCAATGCCTCCAGCTTTCAGTCCAGCACTTCCATTTCAGAAAAACTCATTGTGTTATAAAAAGATACATCAGCTTCAGCCCATTGCATTTTTTTTTTTCTCTCTCTCTCTTTTTTTCTTTTGGCGATGATTTTGTAAAAACTGAAATAGGAGAAGGCAGGTCTCCTCCTTCCACTGCTGGAACTACACCCTTCCCTGAACAAACCCACTCTCAGCAGGACGCAAATCCTTCCCCAACCACTCATGTCTCCTGGTGCAGAGCTGGTTGGCTCCCTGTGCTATCGCAGTCCACAGAAAGGTATCTTTACTTAGGAACAAACCACAACTTTTACTCCAGTCTCATTTTAACATTGACCCCTATACTCTCTCCTTGCACTTCATTCAAACTCAAGAAATGGCAACTGGTTTTGTAGGATCAATTCTGACAAACAACATGGGAAGATTTAAATGGTCTTGGAGAAGGAGATGAAAGGTCTCCAGCTGAAGAAAGACTACTGGAAAATGCATGGCTCGGGGAGAATCCTCGGGAACAGATTCTTGACAAGGACTGTACATCTTTGCTTTACCTATTGCTTTCATAGTTTCCACACTCGCACAGGCAGTTCCAGGCATGAATCTCATGAGTCCCAATACTGAGGCACTCTGAGGTCCCCTTAAGGCAGCTGGGGAAGCTGTGAGATGTCTGTGCTGTTGCCTGTGGGAAAATGCAAGAAAATGTGCAGGAGGACTCTCTAGCCATGATTGTCAGAGCTTGCATGATCCATCATTCCCTTATCAAATTAGCAGTCCCCAAGATTTTACCCATTATTTGGATGAGCTTCTTTAGGATACAAGGGTAAAAAGTGGAGATGAAATCACCTCTCTGTGTGGACCATGGGCCATTGGGTTAGAAAACATAGTGTGAATGGAAATACCCCTGACACGTTGGGTGTAGTCCTGCTGTATGGCCACTGTGTAGGTATAGATATGCCATACTGCATGGGGGTTGCTTTCCACCAAGGCTGGGTGATGAGCAGTTTTGCTGCTTTCTGAGCTCACTCATCATCAATATTTAAAATAATGGTGAGCCCTATGAAGACAAGAAACCAGTCAAATTCATCTTTGATGTCAATCTATTACAGCCAAATTCATCCATGATGTCAATCTATTAAATGTATATTTTAGAAGTGCCTTTATGTCTCTAATCACAATGCTTCAGTGGTTTCTGCTTTTGAAACATATTACAGCCAAATGACTGAGCAATCATCACAACAATCCAATGAATGAGCTGGATAAGTAAGATTACGCATAGCGAAACTGAGAGAAAGAGACCACACAGCAAGTAGTGTGAGCCATGGGATTTGGAATTGGGATTTCAGTTGCTCTGAGCAAAATCCACTAGGCCCTGCTGCTCTGTATGATCTCATGAAAGAAGTATATTTTCCATCTGCAAGGAACTCCTAATAGTATCAGCTAAGGGCAAATTAGTATGATCATTAGCTGCTCTTTGAATGAGACAGCTGCCAGGAAGCCTGTGTGCATGTTTGAGGAAGAATTCCTAATGTCTGTGTCTGGAGGAGTATAAATACTTCTATTCCCCTCCAGTAGCCTAATTAGATTTTACTCTGTTTATTAGAAGTGTTCAGTTGCCTGCTTAACGTGAAATAAAATCCTCACGATTAAGAAGTCATGAGCAGCAAAGCTTACAGTATGCTTTGAGAAATTTTCCTTTCATATCAGCAACGATGAAATCCTCCAGTGTTAAATAAAGTGAAAGCAGAAGTGTGTTTAGATCCAGCGGTCAGGATCAAAACAGTCAGGGGTAGAAGGAGGGTGGGAAAGGGAAATCATGCCATTGCAGTGATGCCTCAAATAAGATAATTACTTGGAAATTTGTATTTTTAAGCACATGGCAGGCTGGAGGAAATAACTTTCCTTTTGGATCTTTACCGTGAAACTAAAGGAAAGAGACTCTTCTGTTACAAAGATGCTCTTCAGGTCTCCTCACCTCCTTCTGTAGACATAGTAGTACTTGTGCCCAAGCATCACATGAAGATGGGCTAACGTACAGAGAGGTGGTGGATGTTCATCCCTGGAGACACTCAAGTTCAGGTTGGATGAGGCTCTGAGCACCTGATGGATCTGCGGGTGTCCCTGATCATTGCAGGGGTGTTGCATTAGTTGGTCTTTAAGGGTTCCTTCAGATTCAAATGATTCAATGATTCTATCCCCTAATAATCTGATAAAGCAGGATGCACAGGTGCTGGGGTACACCCACCAATACTGAATCCTGACTATCCCATTGCTTAGCAGAAAACTGATATACAGCCACAGGCATGGTGAGGTCCTACTTCTCACGAATCATTCAGAATGACGTTCAAACTTAGTCAGATCTAAGGACAAGGAAGGAAGGTTGGTGCAGAAAGCAAGTTCTGGAGCCTTAGAAAGAAAAAAGCAAGCAGGAGGCTAGAAGTCAAGGGAGGAAAGAGGCTGAAAAGATAAAGCCTTCTCTAAAAAGCAAAGGGATTTGTGTAACCTAAGGGACTAAAAGTGCCTTTTGGCCCACAATCTGGTTTTCCTCGGCACGTGCCCAGCCACAAAAGTCCGTGTGGTTCTTCTGTTTTCCCAAGTCTTTTGAAATACAGATGCAAGAGTCTCGAATCCCTGCACATCCCTGCATTCCTCAAGAAATTGGCCCACCAAGTAGTTGTAATTCAGGATACCACCATACACCCACGTGTAAGATTCCTTAACAACTATGCACATTTTTAGGCTCAGATATTTTAGAATTGTTTTCACTGTGCCTGAGCTGTAATTGGCTCAGCTTCCCAAGTGTTGGATCATCTAACTAGAGTGATTTTTGACTTGGAGCCCAGGCACCATATCAAAACATTTATCAATTAATCTTAAAAAGTAACTAACATTGTTGTCCACCCAAGAAAAACTGTCACTTACAGACTCATGTATGTTATTGCTTATGAAAGAGCTGCTATATAGAAGTTGATTTCCTGCACAGACCAGGTGGAAAATCTGCTAAAGGCAGAGGTCAAATCTAGTTTAATTTTATACCCTTTGTTAAGAATGTTCTCTCTCTCTCTCTCTTTCTCTCCTTAAAAAAAAAAAAAAAGAAAGAAAGAAAAATGAAAAAAAAAAAAAAGAAAGAAAACCACTCTTGTGTTCCTTTCCAAGTTTTCTAAAGTTAATTCATGTGGAAGAAAAAAAAAAGATTAGGATAAAATTTCAAATATTAAATTCAAATGCAGGATTAATGAGTTTTATTTCAAAACCCAAGAGGTTGTCTGGAATTTAGGACATTTTTTTAGTAGCAGACACGAGACATAGCCAGATGCAGTCGTTTTTTGGACCAGCTCAGCACAAATTTAGCACCTTGAAGGAGAAATTTTATGTCTGTTTTGTAAAGCAAACATTTCAACTTCTCCAAAATCTGTTGTCTAGGAGGTATTACCATTTCATTGGATGAAAGAATGAATATAAAATAATGCTGACTGGTGGTTCTTGCACATAGTAATTGCCAACCCCTGTCACCGTCACTGCAGGTGATGTAGATCTCTCTCTCTTTTTTAAATAATGTAAATCAATCCAGCCAAAAAAAAAAAAAAAAAAGAAAAAAAAAAGAATTAAAACATTTCCTGAAGCCAAATTCAAGACAGCCTTTGCAGCACATAGCATGAAGGAGCTTTTTGCAACTTGGTTCCTCAAAGACCAGCAGGGAACAGCTTGGCAGAGGTACAAATGCAACTCTTCTCACGCCCTTACAGATAGCATGGCAAACCCATGGATCACAAGCTGCTCCACTTCACACCCAGTCCCCAAGGCAAAGGTTTTGTAGGCCAAACCCAGCCCTTCATGAGAAGTTTATTTTATTATCACAAAAATTAACAGCATTCAAATTCCTTTCCAAGCATGGGTGCACCAAAAAATAGCAATGTTTCAGGTGAGTGTTGCTACTTGGTTCAATAAAGAAAGAATAGGTTTTTTTTCAGTCAAGACTAACTGATGAGTCAGTAAAAGCCAGTCATACCTGCAAAACATAGCCTGCAGTTCTAGAGCAGTTTATCCAGACCACAGTGCCTCTTGGACTGCCAAAAGTATTTAGCATTGGCCGGACAGTGCTCCACTTGAAATCAAAGAATAAAATCCCCGTTGAGTTCAACAGAAGGAGACCGTGCTCCATGCATCAGCAACGAACTCTTGATGGGAAAGGACCAAAACCTTGCAGTGAATACCTTCAAACATTGGATTCTTGTGTTGAAAGATTCCAATTATTGCAAGAAAACACCGTCGTTTCAGTTTCATGTTCTGGTTTTTCTTCAAATTGACATACCACAGTCTGTAAATAGCACCAAAAACTGAAAAATCATTCTGTTTAAATTCCTTCATAGAAGTCTGCTTCACCTATGCAGAATTAATGTAATTAGCTGTAATATGAACAGGTAATTAGGGTCTGGTGACAGGCATGCTTTGGATGAACCATTCCATTTAGATATTTTTTTTTTTTCTGATTTCTCTTTGAGCTGGAAATGCTACAAGAACAGGTTTCTTTTCTTTTTCTTTTTTTCCTCTGTAGTTCCAGACAAGTTTCTTGTCAACTGTGACTTTATCCTACCCAACTGTCCAGGATCACATCCCATCTTTAACAGTGATGAAGATTTGGATTTAAAGCTTCCTTTTCTAATGGATGTATGTTATCCATCTGATTTTGCACAAGACGTGTGTAGTTGTCAGGAATTTTAGATATAACTGCTATGAGCTATTCTGGCTACAGTGGTGAACCATTGTCTGATGAAGTGAAAAGCTGTGAAAAGCTACAGTAACTGCAACAAGATTTTATTTAACGTGAGACTCATGCCTCTTCTGGGTTGTTCTCATCTCTGAAGTCTTTTTGTTAGCACTCTAAAACGGAAAATATCTTTAAAACCCTAAGTAAAATTTGGTGAAGACTCAGTATTTCACTCAGTTTAACAGAAAAATCCATGCTTTATGGTATCAGTGGCATGTATCTATGTTTCACTCAGGGTAAGCTATGGGAAATTTGTTTCGTAGACTCTAGTTTACACAGGTATCAATACTATGCAATTTGACCCAAACCACTCTTGTGCAAAAGTTGCCCCCAGATATGTTGTATCACCGTGGCTCATTGTTCAATCACAGCTAAAGGAGGGACTCAGCCAAGGGAAACGCTACCCAAAGGAAGGCAGCAAGAGCAGAAACGTAACTGATGCACCAACAGGATGTGAACCCTACACAATGTCTTCCTTTTATGAGAATGCGTACTCTTAACACAATAAAACATTGGGCTGTGATCCCACCTGGACAGTGCATGTACCTCATAAGGCTGCTTAGCTGAATAGGTTTGATAGTCTTCCTTTCTTGGCCTGAACCTCAGTGTGAAATATTCCCACAGTCAGATGCTCATTTACGTAGTTAACAAAAAATGAGGTCTCCCAGTGACCAGAAAACAGACATGCGAGCCAAAACCAGGACTGGGTGGAAGCCTGCACAGTGACCAGTTGCTCCACACCTGGCCTGGGGGCTTGGAGATTTTTTACATGGTGCTGTGAGTCTTTATGGGCACTCCATCTATCATTGCACTCATTAAAAAAAAAAAAAAAAAAAAAAAAAAAAGAAAAGAAATAAAAACCCAGCAAAAATTAATAAAGTGAAGATTTTTATGGGCCTAGGAGGAGCTAACCTGGAAATATCATTGGCACAAATAGAGCTGTTCAGCAGACAATAGCAGTCTGCTATTGCCATTGGTTTGTTTATCCAAACGCAGCCATCCTCATTGTGAATTCCCCATCCTGCTGGTCCCCAGCGTGGTGAGCATCACCACTGCCCTCCCACTGGTGGAACTCAGCACGGCTGTGATTGCCATGCTGACAGCTTTATTGTCTCCTCGACCTTGCTATTTTTAAAGAAACAGGTTATCTCAGTGATGTAAACAGGTCTTCCTCATCCAGTTATGTCATCCCCATTGCAGGGTGCTGGAACCTTTGCTCCTCACTCACTTGTGCTGTTGAGTCAGCTCTTTCAGGTGCCTGGCAGTGTAAGGCTCTGGCTGTACTGACAGCTGCCTAGAGAGGTGCAATGTTTTCTTTTAACTCAGTCAGATAATACGCTTTAGATTTCTTCCTCAGACCTGCTGCATCCGAATGCCAAAATGACATAGTAAAAAATGGCACTGTTGTTCCTATTTGAAGGTATTTGTTTTAAAAAAGAGAGTGGATAGAATAGCGAGACCCTCAGCTTGGGAAAATAATGCATTTTAGATGGTTTAGTGATACAAACTTATTAAAGACTTAGTACCTATGTCACTTTTCTGGGAAAGAGGTGGACATGGTTTCAGAAAAGGTTAAAGTTGTGGTCAACTTAGAAGAGCACTTAATGATCTAGTAACTATCTAGGGTTCACCATATGTAAAGTATTTACCCAGCAGGACAAAAATGAAATGGAAAATGTCACTTCTCTAGTAGTAAAATTCCTGCCTTCAGTCTTTATTCCATGACCAAAGCAGTGTCCACAGCAAGAGTTAGACCAGCTCTATCGGGAAGCCTTTTCCTAATTCCCATGGAATGTGAACATCTTTTTTAATCTCATCTGGAATGAGGAAATAAAATTTTAAAAGTATATATAAATTGAATTATTCTTGGATTAACGCAGTCCAAACATGGTCAGAAGTGTCTATGCAGCTTCAAATCATTTCACCAACCTACATTCCTCTTGACCCCCAATGTCAAGAGTGTTATGAGACTATCACAAAGCCACCTGGAAGGCTTCACTGTGTCCTCTTAAGCCTACAGGTGGACCTTGAGTGACACTGCTTAAAATAAACAATGTTTTCTCCTACTCCTCTACTACTGCTTAGACCCTGGGAATGGGAAGAAGAATTTGTGGGTCACTACATTCCCTGTTAGATTGATATAGGTGCATCTGGGGGCCTCCAAGGAGCAGCCAATGGGTGTAAGCCATGCAGTGATGTTGTTCCCATAATGTCATAGCAGGAAAAAGTGGGTTGGAATGAAATATAACTCAGTCGCTTGCCATTCACCCTTCTATTTCAAAGGAGTTCATTACTGCAGATAAGCAAATTGAAAATGATGTCACGGATCCCATAGGACACAGCAATACATCGCCATTTGTCCAGTTGGAGTACAGCTCTTATTAGTATGACATAACACAGTAGTTGGGACTCGATAGAAGAAAAAAAAAAAAGAAAAAAAAAAACAACTGGAATTCAAGAAAAAAGACCTATTGCTTTTAACTTGTTGCCCTGAACATGCAGAGCTACTGTAAATGAGTGTCTTAACATGAAAACTCTGAAGACCAAAGAATTAAAGAAAATGCAATCAGCAGATTACTAAATACCAATGGGAAATTTAGAGCTATAGAACAAAATCCCAGAGCATTAAAGGATTTAGTGCTTGGCATTGATGAGAAGCAAATCTTTGGATTTCCATTTCTATCCTTAATTAGTAACCAAGGTTTATTTTAGCCTAAACTAAGTCACAAAAGATAACACGCCCTAAAAGAAAATAGAAAGTAGTGCAATAAACTTCATAAAATATCTTATTAAAGAATAAGAAGAAAAAGGAATCGTTTCTAATGGAAAATTAATTTCCAGCACTTCCATTTCCTTTTGTTTTCTTGTCTTCCCACCCATACTCAGCTCTTTTCTAATAACATTAATCTATGCTAGAAAGGTTACCTAGGGTGGTAACAAAGATAGCATTTTAAACCCAAAAGGGAGGCTCCCTTTTAAAAGGGACATTTTAGGAGTGTTCTTGTTCTTTCACAGCTTGGTTATTGAAAGTTTGCTGTCTCTCTGCCCAGTTCCCAGGGCCCCACGCTGGATGTAGGACCTAATATAGTCGATCTGTACCTCTAGATGGATTCAGTTCTGAAAAGAAAAGAAGAAAAAAAAAAAGAAAAAAAAAGCAGCTGTGTCAAATGGGGTATTTTTTTATGTAGGCACTTTGGGACAGAGGAAAGATAAGGTCGTTCTGGCTAATCAGGAGACCTGCAGCTTGGTTAGCTGATGTCCCTACCAGCATTCTGGCTGGACTGGAGCTTGCCCAGCTGCATAGACACATGGGGGATTTGGAATCTGATTTCCTGAGCTGTGATACAGACTCCCACTGCAAATCCTGCAGCGCTTTGAGCACTGCTCTCGCTGTGGCTTCAAGTAATGCTGTGAAATAGAAGATTTATTTCAGAATGGGGAAAGCAAACGACACTCTGAGATGACTGAATAGTGTGCTAAGAGAGGAATGAGATGCTAAAGCTGTAGAAACGGATTCATGGGTTCACAGCTTCAAAAGCCCATGAGTAAAATCTGGAAAATGTGGAAAATGAGAAAAGCTGGACATGGAACAAGCAGGGACTTTGATCACCTTAAGTGAAGATCCTTCTATAGAAGATGATATGTCAAATAATTCCCATCATAAATTTGCTAAACTCCCCTAGAAAAAGCAGTTCAAGTATTTGCTCTGACTTTATATACTGCAGCTGCTCCAGAACCTCATTTCAACATCTTCTGCTGATTTCTACCCACCTGTGGAGTCTTTGTTAGGTAATATGATAGAGACATGTGGGAATCACAGATAAAAAGGATTAAAAATGTGCAGCACAAAAGCCAAGGTCAGCAAGCTTGGTCCAAGAGCTGAAATATTCATAACAGGCTCATATGTTCAACAACATAACCTCTTGATTCAGTTTTAACCTCTTGGTTTACCTTCAGATGCATCACGCAGAGTGCCATTGGGGTCACCTCTGTGCTAAGCCCAGTAGATAAAAGATCATCTCCTGCATGGACTCAGCCTATTTAGCTCTGTTGAGCTGTACTTGCTGACTTCTTACCATGGCCTTAAGTTTTCTGGAGCTTCAAAAGGACCACACCACAACTGCAGTCATGGTTATGAGGACATTTGTCCACATTTGTAGGCTGAAGTGAGGCAGCATGCTTTCTGCTGCCCATGTCCTTCTTTCCATCTCCTGTTCTTCACTTTTGAAGTCCATAATGGTATGAAGGAAGGAGCAATGCTGGCTCCACCTGAGAAATCACATCTTTGGCCTAGCGTTGAGCCAAAGTTCAAATATTATTTCCAGAGGTCTTGCCTAAAATTCAACTCCACCTTGCAAAATGGGGCCATCAGTTTCTGTCTGTTTCCCTTAATCTCCCACAGGATTCTATGCTGAGCTCTCTCAAAGCAGAAATTTGCCTAGAGCATGGGAGTCCCCACTGCAAACTGTATGATGGTGAAGAGATTTGATCCCACATCTTGCATTTGCAGTGAGGGGTGACAGCTTTGTGCCCTCCAAGGGCTCTCAGTGCCATAAGAGCCCAAGGCCCAATCTCCAGAGTGTCCATCCAGCATCGTGTTGCTTCACATGGGGCTCCAAGCAAAATCCAAACCTTCGGTCTTCTAAGCTCACAACAAGCAGAACTGCATTAAGTACAGCCAACTCCAAAAGATTCAAAGTTATTTTTGGGGTCTCAAAAATTATGCTATATCTTAAAAATGATGAAATGAGAAACAATCTACTTTGAATTAGTTTTATTTGTCCTGTAGTTTGCAGACGCTTGAGTTGATAACTGAACACTCATTGGACATTTTCAAAGTTCTAATTACAACCTAAAGGAGATGGGCATCTAAAAGGAATGCTGAATTTAATCAGGTAATTGCCCATAATACCATGCAAACTAAAATCACAATTAGCTTCCTTTTGACTAGTTCTTACACTAAACAAAAAAGAAGAAGAATTAGCCAAAACCACAAGCTGTTTAATGCATTACTTAAAAACTTGTGAGATTTCAATTATGACTGCTCACTGGATCTTTACATTCAGGGTAGACCTCCGCCTGCTCACTTTGGGGCTTTGATGGATATCTGCCCATCCGAGATAAGGAGTCCTCTGATTTGCAGTGCTTGAGCAGCTCACAGATTTGAATGTGCTTTGCCCTCGTGACATTTCTGCCATTGTGAGAAGGAAAACAGCAATGGGGGAAGGTGATGGGTGAGCATGGCAGAGCCAGGAATTGGGATTTCCATCTCATGGGTGCCCTGTGCTAGCTCGGAGAAGAGTCAAAGCAACTCCCTCCCTTGTTTTTTTAATTTGTTAAAATAACAGCTCCATATTCCCAGGGGCAAATGTCAGGAATAATTGCATGCAAATTGCACTGGATTCATGCTAACCCACCCATTGCCACCCAAGGGTTCCTGAAGAGTTAATATTGAGGGCTCACAGGAGTCCAGTTAATTTACAACTGGAGACCTTTATCATCTCACACTGACATTGAGGGCTCACATTTCACACTTAATTACTTGTTCAGCAATCACGCCTGGAAGAGATAGATGTGTTTCTGTGTTTAGCCCATGCAGCTGTGAATTGTTTATTTACTTATCGTCAGGCCGGGAATGACTGTAATTTAAAGGTTCAGATCTCTGCTACCCTGAACAGTGCAGGCCTTCCTTTAAACACTTCCATATTGCTGTGGTGGAATTTCACTGGAAATGCCCATCCTCTCCTCCTGTTCCGGGTAATGGGCCAGCAGGTGTTACTGGTTATTGGTGACTGTGAGTATTTACGCCAAACAATCTCTGCCAAGTTCACAATCATAACGAAGATCCTCAGAGATAAACTTTGAAAGGTAAAAAGCAGGCCAAGGAGATGAAGTGAGATGAATTCCAGTAACTCGGCTTCTGGGTAATGATTCCTATCTTGGCGCTGAAGGAGCTGAATCCCAGCAGCTTCAAACAGTGGCTCACAGCAATTCATAGGCCAAACGGTGCAATTACAAGTTAAGCTGTCAAATGGTGACCAGATGGCTTTATCTTTCACACCAGAGGCCTGAGAAGTTGGTAGGTGTGACCTTTCTGCACGCTCATCCACCTGCATGAGGTCTGCAAACACCCACAGCCCATCGCACCCCACCGTGTGCCCACCCTCAGCTTTCATAATTGTGGAGTAAAGCTGTGTGAAATGATCACAGAGTCATAGAATCATTAAGACTGGAAAAGGCCACCACGTCCAACCCCAATCCACCTCCACCATGCCCATTGACCATGTCCCTCAGTGCCATATCTCCATGGTTCTGGAACATTTCCAGGAAACCTTCCTGGGCAGCCTGTGCCAATGCACTACCACTCTTCTGGAGAAGAAATTTTCCAAAGATAGGAAAGGAAGGGGAAGGGGAAAAAGGAGAGGAGAGGAGAGGAGAGGAGAGGAGAGGAGAGGAGAGGAGAGGAGGAGATGTCAGAAGGGTGATGAGCTGCTTAATAGAACATTCAGCCTTTGGGTGCTTTCAGGCTTGTGCTGGCAGTGCATCCATGTATGCACTGCAGTAAAAACAATGCAAAGCAGCAAGCCTCAAAATGCAGTTTTCACAAAGGACCAAAATTAGCAGCTTAGAAATGTTGCAGGATTTATAAATGCATGCTGCAAAGCATAAATAATTGCAAGCAAAAACTAAGTAACAGGCTGAAGCTAAACAGAAAATTCATGGTGAGGAAAAAGTGATTTACAGGAATCTGGAAGAAGTCCCATACGTTCAAGCACACTGTGCAGTATGCATTAGTGCAGGTGGCATGAGAAAACTGGACCCAGCCTGGATCTGGGGCACCCACCTCCTCCTGACTATAGGAACAGAAAGAAATCCTTAAATTCTTATTTCTTTCAGAATTTTGCTATTTTTTTTCATCTTTCTTTCAGATGTTTGGTTCTACTGACCCTGGCCCCATGGTTAACAGCAGAGTATATATTTGGGGTTGCAGCCTCAGCTGAGGTAAAAGGGGGAATTAGCTGAGGAGTAATGGGGTGGGCATGCAGAAATCATCCCTTCCGCTGCTGCTTTGGTGGGGCTTTTCTTTTCCCACTTTTCATGGAAGAAATTCCTTATCAATGTGAGGTGGGCAGGGAAGGATGTGGCACAGTCCTGCAATAGGATGCTGGATGCAAATAGTACAGGGAGAGAAGGAGGACATTGTCCTCACACCCGTATTGTTTTTGTGACATACACACACAGCAATCGACTTAGTGGTAGTAATGTGATTCCCAGATGCATTTGCTGCACTCTTGTAGAGGAGCATTGGTACACTTGGGGCAGGGCTCTGCACCCCTACAGTTGCTCATCATCACCCCATGTCTCAAAGAGATTTTATCAGCCTGGAATGGGAGAATTCCCAAAATGTTTTCATTAAGAGCAGCTTTTGATGCCAGCAATGAATATTACTATATTACTGAAAGGAATCAAAAGCTGAAGTGCCTGCGTGTACAGTTAATCTATCCAAACAGAAAATGTTTCTTAAAAAATTACGGTGCTATTTTCATAGCAAACCTCAGCCAAACTCAAAACCGAATAAATAGAATATGTTCTTTTAAAACTAATTTATTTTTTTTTTAATCAAGGGCAAAAATACTTTCTTTGCTTTCATTCACCAGCTAATACTCCCCCCCCCCCCCCCAACCCCTATCTATGCCGGCTGCTTGTTGGAGCCCAGAGATTAGCACAGATGGGATTTCTACTTTGAGGGTATTCACACTGAAGCAAATTCCAAGACTGGTGGGAAGGTAGATGTCAAGGTACCATCATGGCCAGGCTGTGGCTTGTTTTAACAGAACTGTGAATATGGCAAAAATATTAAAAGGGACAAGGAGTGTTTGGAAAGGCAGCCACCCCATTGCCCCAGCCTACTGAAAGCCCAAATAGAGGCAAAATAGAGATTGCCCAAGGAGGTTGTGGATGCCCCATCCCTGCAGGCATTCAAGGCCAGGCTGGATGTGGCTCTGGGCAGCCTGGGCTGCTGGTTGGTGACCCTGCACATAGCAGGGGGATTGAAACTGGATGAGCATTGTGGTCCTTTTCAATGCAGGCCATCCAATTACGATTCAGAAATGTGTATATTTCTATCGGATTGTGCAATTTCTATTCATATATAACTAATGCAAGAATACAGAGCTGCCATTTTCATGTTATTAAACCCAGCCTGTGTGGCCATTGATACAGTATAATTTTCATTAGATTGGCTTATAGAGGAGTTTGGCCCTTCTATGTTTTTGATTTTTTTTTAATTATCATCAGTGCTATATTTTCACTAGAAAAACCACGCAGGATTTTCACAGGGGTTTTGAAGCAGTGATTTAGGCTTGCATCACTGCCCAAGACCACAGTTGGAATCTCCCAAGCATCATCCCACCATCTTTTCCTCCCCCAAAGGCTGCACACGCTCCATTCTCTCACTATAGAGTCTCCAACCACACCATATGTGGTGTGTGAGGACCCAAAAACGCCTTTAAAAATGACTGGTGGAAAGGATGCTTGAATAGGCAAAGATGGTAACCTGACCCCTGGGAGCCTGCAGTCCCCTTTTTGTTTGTTTGTTTGCGCTGTTCGACTTCCCAGCTGCAATCCAAACCAGTGCCATGAAAATGCTCTAACGCATGTCAACACTTTAACTCTTTCTGTAGGTGATTTCCTACAAGGGGGGTGTCACAGAAAATAGATTTCTATTTCTCCTACCTGACTTCGCTGTATGAAAGGGAAATTGTGTTTGGGTGCCATTCCCCCCACATTTGTGTACTGCTAGTGGTTAGGAACAGGTAATGCCTGTTGAAATTTCCACTGACCAGAGGCAAGCTATACAGCTGTTGGCTTTGATATTTTCTTCCACCCAAGGGGAAAAAAAATCTCCCTCCAGCTTCTCATTGTTTTTTCATGGAAATTCACCCATTTCTCCCAGTTCAAGATCTGTTCTCTGATTTCTCCTTCATTATCATATCCCTTCGCACCCAAAATGAAGCCCTGCTTTGTCTCAGTTTGGGACGATGATTGCATTATTAGTGCAGGGCAAAAGCTCCAGTTTGCCAGAGGTGTCCTTGCGATGAATGGCAGAGATTATTTATGGAAAAAAAAAAAAAAAAAGTAAAGAAGGGGGAGAATACATAAAAAATATCGAGAAAACGCATCTTAAGACAAGGGAAAAGAAAAAAAGACAAAAACGATTTACACAAAACATGAAATCTGGTGTTATCAGCCGCTGTGTAATGTGACTGTGCCTTTGTGCAGAATGTGCTAATAGGCTCAGGGTTAGAGAATCAGCTGCTGCTAAGGCTTTAGGTTCTCCTTTTGAAAACCACACTTTGCTCTGGCTCTGTTTGTTTTGCTTTCGCTGACTGTCGCTCCCCTCTTCGGTTGCAGCCCTCCTGGGTGCAGCTGCGGATTGATACAGAGGGGGAGAAATGATTTGCGTTTCTGCAGCCGCGGAGAACGCAGCACGATATGTTGGAATGAGGCATGCAACAATAAGGTCTCCCCTGCAATTTGCAAGGGGAAAAAACGGCCTTTAAACAAACAAAGTCTTGGTCATCAGCACGCTCAACCGGCTCAAAATGGGATGAGAGCGTTCCCGTTGGGCTCTGGAGAACCAGAGCCATCTCTCTTCGGATATCTCGATAGAGATGTTGATTAATTCACCCCTACGTGTTTCTCGCGGAAGTGTAGAGGAAAAGAATTTCAAACTTATATTTTAAAATGTGTCTGGAACATGAACACTCAACAGAGCTCATCTAAGGTGTTGGAAGGATGGCTTCTGTACTCCTTCATTGACTCACGGTGTTAAAAAGAAAGCGTTACGTGCGCAACTTTAATTTAAAAAGAAAAGCCTTTGAAAGCTGTAGTTGTCAAAACAGCCACGATACATCCTGGCAAGAGGAGCACAAGCAAGCAGCATTGGTTATCATAAGAAATATCAAAAATCTGTCAAGATCTGCTAATTATCATCACTAATTATAATGATCATTAATTAAATGAAAGTGTGGCACCACGAAAAAGGCAAAAGTGAAAACCGCTTTGCTGAATAAGAAAACTTCATATCCTATGTGAATAAAATAATTTGCCTAGATAAACCTAATACAACTCATCAGTTGTAACTGTGACAAAATACACCCTTCAGTCCTTCCTTGTAAATCGAGATTCTTGAAAACCACTTAGGGAAACTCCTTCTTAAATCGCATTGGTTTGATATATAAAAGCACACTGAGCTCTTTAGAGCGTTTTCCTTAAGTGAGCGTAAGTGCAAAGTCTGCCCTTCAAATTAAATGACAGCAAGAAGTCAGAGGAAAAAAGACACAAAACAAACAATAGCAAACAGTTTGAGATTGGTTCTGCTCTTGCTAACTTCATTGTAAATAAGGGACTGGCTCTAATTTAGATAATGAAATTTCACCGGTGTGAATTAAATTAAGCTAATTTTTTTGTGGTTGAATCCGTCCCTGCCTTTGCAAAAAAAAAAAAAAAAAAAAAAAAAAAAATAAAAAAAAAAAACGGTCTTAATTTTTTGTTCACTAAAGAATAATAAAAAAAAATTGTATTTTTCTTAATATATTCACAACTATTTCTTCTTGCTTTTGAATTACTGTTTAAAATCCCACCTTCTCCCTCAGATCAAAACCAACGTCTGCCTTATACACCCAAAATCTGTTGGGCTTCTTCTTTTTCTCATTGCCCTCCTCTCTCTGAGCACTGCATGAAATACCCCAGCCTCTAAGTCCATTTGCCAACGTGTGCAGCCACCTCTCAAGATAAGAGCTGAGGTATCAATGTCCGAACTTTTGGAAAACAGGAAAGGATGGTGTATTATCTGTTGCGTGCTATGTGTGATTGTTATGTTTTCTGAGTGCTCTCTAGTATCCAATTATTTTTATAGTGATTCTAATTGCATGTAAAGTAGAAGCAGTGTGTGCTGCTTAAGGCAAGGAGGTATTAATTTGCTTTCGTGCCACAGAAACCCACCCGATAAAAATGACGGCGCCGTGTGTTGATAAAGCAAATTGTACCGTGAGCACAGAACAAGTGCTGAAAAGATAAATACGCTTTCAATTGCAATGCAAATACGCGGCCCCAGCAGCAGAGCTGCCCCGTCCCGAGTGCACGGAGCCTTCTCCCTCCCGCACTGCAAAAGTCGCAATGCCACCTAATGGAGAGAGCCCGCACCTCGCAGGCATTTCCCTGATTGCGATCTTTGCTCAGATTTAACAGCTTTAAAAAAAAAGATTTACAAAGAGATGGTTTCGATGGAAGAATAACAAAATCTTGTAGCAAAGGCTGGACAAATATTTTGGTTTCCTTGCTTAGATGTCAACAAGTGAAATGAGCAGCGTTGTCCCGACCCATCCCTGTCTCACAGAGAGATGCACGTGGCCCCTAATGTACAAATCGGGGTTTTCTATGGGGTGCGTGGCTATGGGGCACTAGCTCAGATTTATCCTCTTCAGAGAAATCCCTCCTTCCTGGTTGGCAGAAAACATGGAGACGTGACTTAGTTTGCAGGGAAATGAGAGCACAAGCTCAGCTGCACCACGTCCTGCTCTTTGGGGTCTGCTCAGGACACACTTTCCTTTCCCCACAGCTCACCCCCAGCATCCCAGATGTGCACACAACCCTGAGAGTGCCCGTGGAGAAACCCGGAGCAGAGCACAGAGATGGGAGAGAAATATGTCCATGCCTTCAGCAGTTCTTGGCATGTTGCAGCTGGGTTGGCTTGCTTTCTTTTTTTCAGCATTATAAAAATCTGTATGCGTGCACTTCATGGGAATACTTTCAGTGCATATACATGGGCACACATGCATCAGTGCCCAGAGGTGGGTGCATGGAACTTTGTGCATGAAGCTATAAGCAGAGGGGGAACTTCTTGCACTGAGCAGACCCCACTCAGCTCCTTAAACTCTTCCCAACTCACCCAAATCTTTGCTGGATTTCCACTGGTGAAACACGTAGAGTGTGATCAGCTTTTAGGACCAGCTCCTAGTTTGAAGCTGATTTAAGATTTTTTAGCTTAACCCTGTCAGATGTAGGGCTATGAGAGAGTAGAATGCCTTTTGCTCTTCTCCTTTGCACCCGAACAAAGCACCATTCTCTCTGACTCACTGATATTTTCCTTCATGCCCAGGATTTGCCTCTAATTTATTTCTGTAGGGCCTGATCCAAAGCTCCTGCTGATTTTGGGGGTTTGGGATAGGGCCATGGCCATCCTTAGCTCCTGACTTGTTGCAGCCATCAGGGCTCGGGATGATAAGCAGAAAACAGCATAGAAAGGGGAGAAAAAGTTTTGAGTTGTATTCTATACAAATGGTTCCAAACACTGCAAGCATCGCATCCCCCCCACATCCTATTTAAACATATTCTAATATGTGAGAGTAAAAATAAACCATTAGAAAATAGCATAAGGCAGCATAGCTGGAAAAACACTAGAAAGAGCACTGCTGCTACTCTTAAGAAAAAGAATGAAAAAAAAAATAATAACAATAAAATAAGAAAAGGGGATAATAGTGAAATAAAGCCGGAGAAGCACAACAGCAGAAAACTCGAAGCAAATGAAAGAGAGTGGAACAGATTTCCGTGTCTACTTTTCTTTCTGTAGTTGGATCCCTGGTTGCAGCCGCAAGGACCGCGGGGATAGGATGCGAAGTGGGAAAGAAAGGACTGGAAAAAGAAAAAGAAAACGCTAGCAAATTAAAAAGCAAAGGCAAAGGAAGCGAAGGCAGAGAGGTGGGGAGGCTGCAGCACAGAGCGGTGCCGCTGCCCTGTCCCAGGAGTGCTGCGTAACGCGGGGATGGTGCAAAGCCGCGCTCGGAGGGAGGAAGAGGAAGAGGAGGAGGGTTTCGGGATGGGGAAAGGGAAGAGAAAAGTGCGGTACATACAGCTCGATGAGTCCGCCAGCCCCCAGCCTCCGCTCCTCTCCCTCCTCTCTCTCCCTCTTAAGTCAAAAAGGAAATGCGGTTCTTTTCGCAGAATCACAAAACTGAACCATCAGGAAGTTGGCAAAATCTCTAACTAAACAATCAATCGAGGAAATGCAACAAATTTCGAGCGAGCCGGGAGCTTCTCGGGGAGGGGAGCGAGAGGCCGGCGGGATGCGCGCAGCACAGCGCAAATCCCGCGCAGCGCAGTGCGCTCAGGGTACAGCGGTGCGCGCAGCGTTGCGCGGGATTTGCGCGATTCTTTCTCTCTGCGGCGTTTTTTTTTTTTTACCCCATGGGAACTCATCTCCGGGGAAAGTCCGGGGACAGGCTGCGTCTCCGCGGGTGCGCTCGTTGAGACCTGCGCAGCACTTTCCGAGGAACTGTTTTCCCTTCCCACGGGCTGGGATAAGCAGGATGGAGAAATAACAAAACCCTGTGCTGGAATTTCTCCCGAAAACGCGCTTTGCACAAGGCTGAATGTATCGAGGGATGAAGCTTTTTTTGCACAACCCCGTTTTTTTTCCCCTAATTTTCCACCATTCACCCTTTTCTCCTCCTTTTCTTCGAAGCGATGGGCTCTGCTCGGTGATAAGGACAGAATGGTTCCCCTTCTCACACCAAACAAACAAATAAAGGAATAAATACAAACTCCGGGAGCGGAGAAGCAGCATCGCCCGGGACGGGGGCGAGGACTCTCTCCAATGGTTGAAGCCCAGCAAAACCCTGCGAAGGGTTTTCTCTGCTGGAGGGGGCTCCTCCAGATGCAGCTAAAGGCGGCTGCACCACCCCCCCCAGAACTCTCCTGTCCCTCTTGGAGGGTGCAGGGCCGGGGCCGGGGGAGCCGCCCTTCCCCAGAAATGCGGGACACGCTCCGGGGTCACTGCTAAAAGCAACACAGGTCCGTATTTTTTAATAAAGAGCGTTCTCTTGCGAGCTGGCTGCCTTCCACCCACCCCACGGATGAGCTGGCTCTGTAAACACTGAATAGAAGATTAACACTGCTGTTATAACCTCATAGAGAGATCTGTGCCTTATGAAAGCTTTTACTGCTGCTGATCTATGGGCTTCATAATAGGGCTTTTGTTTTAAGGGTGACAACAGCCCCCAGCCCTGCCATCCTCACGTGGCCCCGGCCCCAATCCTTCCCCTGCCCCGGAGGCACCGGGTGTCCCCATAGCAAAAAATCCGCCGAGCATGTATTACTATTACTGTTATTATTATTTTGAAGGGTGATGTCTTTCGTTTTGGCAAGGTTTTGCGGCAGATATCGGCCTGTTCGCGTACAGCTCTTTACTGCCCGCCTATGTCTCGAGGGAGGGGGGGACGAAAGCGATGTTATCTGCGAGTGGGAGTGAGGTAATTAATTATGCTGCTTCGCAGCGATGTTAATTGAGCTCTGCCCCAGCACTGTAGTTGCGAAAAGCGGGGCAGAGCTGGCAGCGGCAAGTTCGTTAGCCCACGAATGACACGAACGCGCACCTGGGGGAGCTGCCTGTTTTTCCCTTTTGCCAAAATAACACCGGGCTGAATTGCAAATCGAAGGAAGAACCGAGTGCTCCGGGTTGGTGAGGGCTGAGAGCAGCCGGGACCCACCGCAGCTTTCCCTCCATCCATCCCTCACTGTCAACCTCCGAGCTCCGACGCAGAAACAGAGTTAGCCAAAACGAAGTTGAAATAAAAACAACCAGGAAAAGAATTAAAAAAAGAAAAGAAAAATAAAAGAAGGGAAGAAAAAGAGAAAAAGGGGAAAAGAAAAAAGGAAATAAGAAAAGAAGAAGAGGAAAAGGGAGAAAGAAGAAAAAAAGAAGGGGAAAAGGGGGGGAAAAAGGGTAAAAAAAAAAAAGGAGAAAAAAAGGAAAAGTAGGAAAAATGGGGGAAAAAAAGAAGAAAAAAAGGGAAAAGGGAAAAAAGAAAAATGGAGGAAGAAATAGGGGAAAACGGAAAAATAGGAAAAAAAAAGGGGGGAAAAGTTAGAAAAAGGGGGAAAAGGAGAAAAAAATAGAGAAGTAAAGAAAATATGAGGAAAAAAATGGCAAAAAGAAAAATAGATAAATAAAGAAATATAAGAAAAAAAGAGATGGACAAGAATAGCAGTTCTGCTTTCCTCCCCATCTACTTGCAAACATATAAGGCAAAACTTTTCCTTGGGTAAGGATTTGTAAATCCTTCTTTTAATGCCCAATACCGTTTTTTGTCATTTACCCACACTGGGGAATACTGGTATGAGCTTGCTCGAGGATGATGATTTGAGTTGACTACAACTCCTATGACAGAAAAACTGTGGCATTGGAATAAAATAAGGATAAAACACCAGATCGGGCTTAGAGAAGCCGGAAAACTGTCAGACAAAATACACCGTAGTCAGAACGGGCTTTACCTTTATGAGACACTACAAATTGCTCCTATAGACACTTTGGAGACCTTTGAAATCCCTTCATTAGCAATTGGATGCATTTGACATTCGAGCTCATTGTATCCCCGAGGCACCCAAAACCTTGAAAATCAAGTTTTATGAAAGCTAATAAAAAACATGCACAAAAAAAAAAAAAAAAATTAAGGGGGGGGGGGGGGG
>JAPSGF010000045.1:5925038-5938012 GCA_035772895.1 Perdix hodgsoniae | reverse complement strand
CCCCTCCCCTTCCCTCCCCTTCCCTCCCCTTCCCTTTTTGTCTAAAGATGTTTCTTATTTTTTTTCTCCTTTTACAAGGTCTTCTACACAAAAAGTCAGTTGTGTATGGTGCTATTTCCTTTGGGCGACCTTACAAGAAATGTTCCCAGCTCACTTCATGCCACTACAAATACCTCTTTACCTCAGAGAAAAGGGCACATCACTCACTTCACAGGCCTAAGCAAATTTGTCTGCTCTGAGCTCTAACAGCTCTGTGTGACAAAGTATGTCAAGGAAAATATGTCATTCCCCCTTCATCATTATTCTCACTTTCATTATTCATAAATATAGGATATAAATCTTTCTCTATAAAAGGGCTATCTGTCATGGGAGACAAGCTAGCTGGTTATTGCCTCCAACCCAAGCCCACCCTAATGAGTTTCAAGATAAATTTCCAATTGAACAGAAACTTGAAGTGCTAAGGAGAGAGGATTTAGAAGATCTTGTATGTTACACTTGCAGACAGATGGAAAACAAGCTTTCAGTTTCACCTACAATGATAAATAAGGAGAAATGGTTTTGAACCTTCTATGGAGGCTTTTCTGGTTTTCACATTTACAATGGCTCCTTGCTGACGAACATAACAGACGCTACTGAAATTTAGTAGAGATGAGTAAAATGGTTAGAAACACTGTAAATGTTCATCAAAAACTCCCATAAATGTTCATCAAAAACTCACACGAAGACTGAAATTAGATTTCTGTCGAGGTCCTCAAAACTGGCTTTTTAAATTCCTCTTCACCATGTAATGGTTCTGGCCCCACTTTCTTCTCTGGATTTCATCCAGGGAAAGAAGTCAAAGAAATTTCTTCTGCTGAGATATTTATTGCTTTTGCTTTTCTAGGAAGTATTTGTAGCTTGTTCAAAGTTCAAAAAATCACCTCCAGTCTTACAGACTGACCTGTGAACCTACTACAGATTTACTTCTGAGGGCGTAAAGTACAGGTTTGAAACTTTTACAGTTATTTGGGAAGGAAGAAGGATATGAGTAAGTGCTCCTACCACTAATTCTCATTTTTTTTTACTGTATGTCTAAAAACAAATAAATAACTCCCCCAGGCCAATGATCTTATGTTGATCTTTTGCTAAAAGAAATGAAATCTTTCTTTTCACTGTCTCCTATAATTACAGCAGACTTCCACTTCCCACGGGGGATCTAAATGCCAGTTGGGATCACCCTATTTTTTACATGCTGATGGATTGTGCTGAATCCCACTGGTAGGGTACTGGTGGATTAGCCAATAACAGCAGCAGACTTTTTATGGCACATAGCCCTTGACTTAAATAATAATTTCCAAAGCAGGTGCGATAGAGTTTTCCTTTTTGCATTTTCTCTGTTCCAGATTTACACTTCACGCTTCAATTTTTTTAATTACCCTCACCCAGCGTAATTTAGTGGCATGTAAAGTACTTCCAGTGGCCACAGATCATTTACTTGGAAGAAGCATCTGGGGACAAGGGGAAAATTCCTCCATGAATTCCAAAGCCTCGCTTTTCACTGCATCCCATCCATCGGGACCCAACTGAGAGGTGCTGAAATAAGGAAGAAAGTGTCAGGAGGAGGTCTTGGAGCACTGTGCTGGGTGGGAGACCACCCCGTCAGCATCCAGAGGTCAGCCATGAAGCCTAGGAAATGGAAGTAGACCTGAACATGTTCCCAGGCAGAGAGCACCAGCAAGGACTGTGTTTTACCACAGCCTAATTAAGACCACTTTATCCAACGCCGTAATGTGGTGTTGTTTGTTTTTTTTTCCCCCTTCCTTCTTGAGTGAATAATAAGGAGTCATTGTATTCAAAACACAGACACAGTTCTAACAATGGTGACAGTGTCAGCAATGATAATTGTGGTTACAAATGACATATCCACCACCAACAGCCCCACACTGGTTTTATCTTAGAGATTATTTATATCAACACGCATTGCGATAATTTCTTATTGTGTTCATCTTCCTCCCCTGCACCACAGCATGAAAAGCACCTTCCAACGGGTGCTGTAGTTTTGCTGCAGTGGCTCATGGCTCCTTCGTTAAGGCAGAAGAGTGGTACTTATCTCTGCTGGTAGGTTTGAAGGATTTCCCATCATCAGTGCAAGGAGATGGATTCTCTTTCCCTAAATATGAGCACTGCTTGGAAAGATTCTTTCCCACTCATTAATATCTCCAGTATGTTGTCTTTAACGACCAGAGCTACCTTTTATTTTTTGCAAATACCATTTATTTGAAAGTTTTGATGGCTCACAGGTAAGTATCGAGTTGCAAAGGGGAAGGAAGTGAAGAACAGAAGGACTGAATAGACAGAGTAGCGGAGATGAGCATTTACTGCACAACTAGTGAAAATTTCTTTATCAGGATGCATTTTAGCACTGTGGTTGTGAAAACGTGGCCATTACAAAAGGGATTATCTCGTTCTTAAGACACATTAATGTGTAGCATGAAAATGCATAGCAGAGAGTGAAATGTGGTGGCAAACAGTGAAATCATAAGATGTGGAGTATCAGAACAGTTACATACTGCTCCACTGGATTCATTTATTTATTTCTAGCATAACAACTTAGATCTGGAAATATGGCTTCAGTTTGTTTCAAAGGTGCACTGAGAAGTTAGAGGTTGAAAATAGGCATTTACAGTTTCAAATAAAAGATTTTTTTCTTTTAAGAAACTTATAGTTTTGTCAAATTACACAGAAAATGAAATTGGAGGAGCAATAAAGTGCCTGAAATGAGGTTGTGAAAAGCTTCATGATGAACACCCATATGTACTGCATGCACTAAAACACGTTTCTGTTGCCTTCACTCAGTTCTGTGCATTTCTCCAAAAGCAATAATGACACTGTCTTACTTTCACTCTTAAATGCACGGGTCTTTAACTGTTTTCATGTTAAAACTGGAGGATAACCATTCTCAGTTGCGTTTTGTCTTTCCCTTGTACTGAACTCTTCAGATTCATAAATAGATCATTTGATACAGACAGGTAAATAATCCTAATTCCTACAAAAAATAAAATAAAATAAAATAAAATAAAATAAAATAAAATAAAAAAATAAATAAAAGATAATCTGTCATGAATAGAAACCCATTTTTTCCTCTACATTAGTCAGCCTGTATTTGATTGTACTAACAGAGTTGTCATTTCAGATACAACATGTAGGGAAGTTTTTTTTCTGCCGGCTTCACTGTAATTCCTTGGATTAAACACACTGTAGGTTTCTGATGGCTTCATTAAAAATCAGAAACCAAACTGATGTGAAGAGTTTGCAGTGCAAACAGGAAATAGAACCAACATGCATTGCTGGTTACACCATTTTTCACTTGAAAACAGTTCCTTTTTTGCATACAAATGAAACATCATCACTGTGTTGTAATTCAGGGTTACAATTTCAAGTACTAAAGTATTTATTAAATTTATTTTGAGTTTCCCAGCTACAACTGAGATGCATATGCAATATTCCTTCTCCCTCATTCACAGCAAACCCAGAATAAATCTGACCAACTACTTAGGTTTGAACTGATTTTGCACTGACACGCGAGAAAACTCAGGGAAGCTCAGAACTGAAATCCTACTAACTGAAAAACAAGGCCATATCTCCAAAGGGGAGTTTTATTTCACATAATCACAATGTATACTTAAAATGTCCTAATGCAGAGTTATAGTCACTTTCATAAAGTGGGAGTTTGAGGTTCTTTCTTATTTTAATCTCAGAGCAGAGCCAAACTGAGCCCTGAGTGAGGAAACATGGCCAACATGATTTGAAATTACTGTTTCTGAATGTTTTTTCTTGGTAACTGTGAAGTAAAAGCAAATTTCACTCTGAAGCTAAGGAAATCAGTACTAGGTGTCTGCTAATTGAAATGGGAATATAATCAGCCTCTTTTCCATAGCAGCCGTGTTTCAGAAACAGCTGTGGAGAAGATAAAGAGGTATCCTCTTTATGTTCATGGGCTGATGGGACAAGAAGAATTAGAGTTAGGTTACAGTATTGAAGGCTGATATTAAAAGCTAAAAATGATGGATGCAGAACTTAGAGGAGACACTAAATGTTGCTTCTCTGTTTGCCATGTCTAGATCACCACCTTTGGCTTGGGTCATTTTAGATCAATTTTACCTTCCCATTTTGCAATGAAGTGGCAAAACTATCTTAATATATCCATTGATCAGTGTAATAAACCAAGTTATAACTCATTATACGGGTTTCGATGGCAAATGGTCCTGACATTAAGCTTTGAAGGGATAAACAGTAGAGTGGAAGAGGAGAAGAAAGTGAGTAGAAGTTAAATGTGTAATCTTTTTCCACCATCACCTCCCCAGACCTTGTGTCCAGTATTTGTTAGCTCTTGTTTACACAAGGATGGACCCATTTTACTTTCCTTTTCATATTTTACCCTGCTGGAAGGTAGCCCGCTATCTTAGGTCAAAACTGACAGGATGTGAATTATCTCCATTCAGGCTTTGACATAACTTTGTGCATGGTGATGTAATGCTTCAAGAAGTCTGGATTTAAGGAAAAAAAAAATAGAAAGAAAGAAAGGAAAAAAGGCTGTACTTATTAACAGGAAAGGAAACAAGCCTCTGTTTGACAACCAGTGGTTGAATATCAAGGAGAGCTTTCTTGGGAGAAAAGGAAAATTGTTTATGACCATGTGAATTACTATTACTTATTCAGAGAGAAGAAATGGCTATTGCATTTTTAACTAGAATCAGCTGGCTAAGCAGCCTGCAAGAACCAGGCATTTGGATAGGACTTGCAGGTGGGCAGCAAACCTTCCAGAACAGAGTTCAAGCTAGAGCTGAAGCCAGCCATGCTTCCCTGAGCTGACCTTCCAGCAGTCCTCTTTCTATCCATTTTTTGCATCCCCTGTGGGTGTCCTATCCTCTTGTGAATCCCCAGCTCTGTCCCCTTGCTCCCAACACCCCCGCATCCCTCCCACTCCCAGCCCTTGCAGCCGGGGCTGCATTCCAGCGGTGTGATCTGAAACCATATCCTTCTAAGTTCATGAAGTATTCGACATGTGTGCACATGGACTTGTGAACTTTTACCTTTTACCTATCAGCACTGCAGCTCCTTCACCCTTTCCTTCCCTTGAACAATCTGGAAGGGAGTGGTGGAGACTCAATCTGTGCTGTATCATGGGAAGGTTTCCAGTGTAGCACCATGGCAAAACAGATGTCTATCTACATCATTGTCTTGCTGTGCAACTCGCTCTGCCACGACAATGGAAATATTGAAGGGTGTATCAGGACCTCAGATGGATCTTCAGATTAAAGCCCATTTTGCATGATGTGCGTTAACAGCATTCTCAAAGAGTGTTTGCAGTTCTCAAGGGTCAGGCCTGGGTAGCAATAGGAGAATGAAGCAGGCTAGAGGCAGCACCCCCTTTCCTGAGCTGACTTGCATGTTTTCAAGCACTTTTCTGTTTCTTTTCTAATGACAGCATGTTGCACCCAACACATCTCCCATGAGAGAATCCCACCAGAGCTTCTCATGGAGGCACAATGGAACCATGTACCTCAAAACACTCCCAGCAAAGCACCCTGAGGGCCGTGGAGTAGGCAAATAACAAATATACTTTGTAAAGGGCAGAGACATGTTTAAGATACACCTGGGTGCCATGGTGCATCACTACAACTGCCCTTGCACTAAGCTGAAGGCATCAGCTGTAAGAAAGTAATGCAGCTATCGGTGTTTCTATCCATGTCTTTAACAGTCACCAACTCAGATCTTTCAAATCCTTCAGCTAGTATTATAGCACTTCAAGAAAAGTGTGAGAGGGCAAAGAAGCTATAGACAGACATCTTGATATTTCTCATATACATATATCACTTCTATTTTCACATCCCATGTATGTGTGGTTTTTCCAGAAGAGGTGGCATGTGTGTCTGTATATATACACATGCATGATTATATGGTGGACCCTTTCTTAGCTGAAAACTTAGATGCCAGTTTTCTTTGACGTTACCCTTTTTAATTACAAGATGGATTTAGTTCCTGGGGAGGTCAGTCTGACTGCAATGGTTACAGCCAGACATATCGCAATGTCAAGCTTTCCCACGCATAACTCTGCCAATGTCTCCCTGCCTTGACCTTGAAACACACTCTGCCATTCCAAGCCCTCAGTGAAAGCTGAAAAATGTGCTGACATTGAAATCCCCACAGTGCACAGATATGCAATATTCGGGGACATTTCAGAGCATTTGTTTTGCCAGCTTCTAGGTCCCAGGTGCTGGACAAGAGTTGGGAGAAATGAGTGGTCACTAGATAGCCATTTGCATACTAAGAGTGCTTACATCCAGTTGAGCCTTATTTATCTATGTTATAATCCAAACTGGAAGTTCTGATCTTTTTGATCCCTTGAGAAGTAAAAAAGCTGCTAGCTTTCTCTGTGACTTTGGATGACTGCAGTGATCTGAGAATCTGGGCTGTTATCCCAAGGCAGTCCTCCACAAGTGCATTTGTAATCCCAGGGTCCAACTGGAAACATTTGTCAGTGCCCCTTACATAATACTGAGCATTGGGCTTCATGGAAAAATTGAACCCTGCAGTACATTCAGAGGAAATTCCAGAGCGAGCTTACTGACAGACACGTCTTGGAAGTTAGCTAGTTATTTTGGCTGAAACCCAAGACTTTTTTTCTTCCTTCCCCACCACCCTGATTAAAAAAAAAAAAAAAAAAAAGACATCTCTTTGGAGCAGTCCTGAAACCCAGGAAGTCCCATTGGTGCTTCGCTTCCATCTCTGGGGTATATTTGCGGTCTATCAAGATGCTGCATGCAGAATACACGTTTACGAGACAGAAAATGTTGAATCAGAAAAGAACACTAAAATATCTTAGGGAAGGCAGAGATCTGGTTTTGCTGTGCAAGAGAAGGGGCTGCAAAGCCTGTGACACAAGTCTTGGAAGCTGGTGTTTAACCCAGAAGCTGAATTGCTGCAGGAATGAAGTGCCAAGAGCACTGGGAAGATGTGTCATAACCAGCTTCAGTCGAGATGTGTACTAAATATTTGTGGATGAATGTCCAGTGAGGCTGTGAACAGTAAAAAACATTGAAAAAGTTGTTTTTTTTCAAATGGAGAAGAGACTTGTGTCTGTGTTAAGACTGTAAATCCACCAAAACTATATTAGTTTATCTGTAGGTGCTTTTCAAGGTGATGTCAATACAACTCCCTAAAAAAGCTCTTTCTTTTGACTGGACTTCAATCTGGCATCTGGCTGCTCTGTATCCATGGAAGAGTCCCGTCTTGCAGCTTCACATCCCAAACCTCACTAACCCAGGCATCCTCATCTTCAGGCTGGAGAAGATGTATGCACTATAGGTACAAATGACTTCCAGCTTAAAGGGATATCTCCGTCGTCTCTTGTTCTCACCGTACTGCCTATGCTATCCAGGAGGGGTGAAAGCAGCTTCCTCAAAGGGTGCCTATGATGACACTGCTTTGGTAGACATCCCTCTTCTCCTGGCACTGGGCATATAACACCAAGATTGCACACAGACAGGGATGGGAGACCACTGGAGGAAACACACACATGGAGGTTTTCATGTTTTTTCTCACTCCAGGCCTGCTCTGTGGCTTTTCTGAGTCATCTTGTAAATAGCAGTCCCTGCAGCAAGCGGGATCATCCAAAAGAAAATCAAAAATAAGAGAGAAAAGGAGAAAAAAGAACCCCTCCTCCTCCTGCTTCCCACCAACGCCCCTCACATTTGTTATTGCATAGGATCTTCCCGGCCAGACTTGACCTGCAAACAGTGGTCAGCAGTGAACCATCAAAGGCCTTTCACATCCCCAGCAGCTGCAGGGAGGTTCCTGTATGCGCTCCTATCACTTTGACACCTCTGAAGCGGACACTGCCAATTGTACGCCGTCACGGGCTGTGTTTCATGGACCACCTTCAATGCTTTGGCTCCGAAGAGCTGCTTTTTTCCAATTCATTGACACAGGGGGATATATATCTAAAAACTTGGCTGCGGCACTGAGTGCATGCCTTGAGGATTACATAGCAAGTGAACTTTGTCAGTGTAAGCCCTTGTCAATAGGAGGAATTAAGTAGAAAGACCTCTATTGTTCCAGCCAGCCTTCTGAAGGCACTGATTGGCAGTAAAATGTCTTAAGTGACAGATGTAAAGTAAATATTACCCACGCCAAGTCTCTATATTACTTTGATTACCTACCATCAATCAATTTGTTCTTTGCCTCGTAACAATAGCAGCTGCTGTTATAGTTTAGACCCTTCTGATGAAACCCGCAGTATAATTGATTAACAAACTGAAAAGAAAGGTTACACAAATCACAGTAAAATTTATCTCAGAGGGAAAATAAGAGCATTGTCTCTGTGCACACGTATGTGCCCAAAGTACTGTGCCTATTAGAAACAGAATGACATACGTTCAATGCAATATTTATGTATGCACACATACATATATCCCTTTAAGCCAGCCAACTGCCTGATGAAACATTAGGTCAGTATTTGTAATATCCCCTAGGCTGTAACAACAGCCAAATGTCAGGAAATGCAAGGAAAACTGCAGTACTGAGGTAACCTTGTGAATCAAGCCTAAACCTTGGGGTGAGTTACCTGGGGTGCACTGCAATGCCCCTTTCACCCTTCATTTGTTTTAAAATTAACAGGATCCTTTTGCTTACTTGCATGATAGGTGATGGTAAAACAGTTGTGAACCCCTCAAGGTGAAGGAAAACAACTTTCTTGGAAGAACACTGATGGTCTTTGCCCAGGTGACCCAGGTACAGCGGGGGATTCTCTGCACACACTGCTTTAACAGATGTTCCCCAAAGCTCTAGCTCCAACCTTTTTTTCCCACTGGACATGACAGTAAATTTAAGGTTCAAAGCATTTATCCATGTGCATGTGCAAGGATGTGAGAATGGCCACACAGAATCATGTTATCTTCCTCTGACATGACTAGTAACAGACACCAAGGGAAATACAAGAAAAGGGAAATACAAGAGTAGCCCTTCCTCTGAAATATTCTCCCAGTTTATGGCTAGTACCAGCACAGGGATTTCCTCATCTGGAGGCTGCATGTATGTCACTGCTACTAATGATCACTGATGGATACATCCCATGGGGATTTCCCTAACCTCTTTACAAGGCATTTCTGCACTCCAATATCCGGTAGTGATGAGAAGCACACAGTGTGAACAAAACAGCACTTTCTGGATTTGTGCTTAAGCCCTGCTATCTGCTGATGTCACTGCATGCCCCAAGGTCAGCAGGAACCCACAGGGTCCCCGTGCTGCCTTCACGGTAGCTGCATGTCGCCTAGTGGTGGGCCATCATTTGAACCACCTACAGAAATATGTGAACACTTGACACCTTGAACACAGACACCTTGAACTGTGTCTAAGTCATGGCATTCTTGCTCTTTTCTCTGCTACCTTTTAGTGTTCTCAGTTTGGAAAGACTTTTTCCATAGAAGCAGGAAAAAATCATGGCTGAGGTCCTGGCACAATGTCCCTCATCTGTCATTGACTTGGCAAGTGACACTGGACATGTCACTTCAACATTGTTGTAAAATGGGGATACTAACTCAGCCTTACCTCCAACTAGTGAGAGAAAGAAGAGAAATGAAATGCAGGGAGGTGCTCAGTTATCGTCTTTGATTGATAGGCTTCTTAATTTTCCCTAATACATGGTGGACCAGGCCAGGAACAGTATGTGATAAAATAATAAGAGAAATTTGGAAATACTGAAAGATCAAAGAGGAGGAGAAAATAGGCAAGGGAGAGCCATGTGGAAGCAGGAATAGATGCAGTCCTCCAAGTCATGCTCACCGCACGTCAGTGTCCCCATGGGGACATTCCACATGAGTTATTACCAGGATGGACCTTCAAGGTCCTTTCTGCCCTTAAAGTCTGTGAACCCCAGAGATTTCCCTAAATCTCCCCAGGTTCATGAGAGCTGTAGAAAAAACTTTATGTCACAGTGTTATTGCTTTGATGAGAACAGTGACCATATATCATGGTGGTCATAGGATCCTGTCCTATGAACACATAACTTGTATTGTCTCCTTGGCTTTTTCTCTAAGAGAATAGGTAATTTTAGAACTGGATTAAAAATCAGGCTTCCCGTGTGATTTTAAACAAGAATACCACACTGGCTTTTGTACCAAGACAATTTTAGTAGCATTAATGCTGTTGCTCTACCACTAATATCTGCCTGGTTACTATATTGGTTCATACATGACAAATCTAGCTACAGAATTAGCTGGAGAGCCTGATATGTGTATTTTTGGAATTACTTTTATGGTAAAATCATTAAGGCCACCCAGCAACCAACATATGATCTCCCTACTGGCTTGGCCTTTATTAGAGGAATTACCAAAAAGAAACTGAACATTTTCCTGAAAATAGCTATTGTTCAGTGGCCTTCAGCAGCAGATGGCCACAGCAGCAAGCATGTATTTACAGCTGCTGTGTGGTAGTTCTGCTTAGTTAACTTGCTGCTGAAAACTTATTTTCCATCCAAACCAGAGCCCAAGTCACCATAGAAATAGTTGATTAGGTGGCCCCAGTCTTGTTTGCTGGCAAATACTTTTAATGCTGCCTGGCTTGTATGGGTGCTAACCCAAAGAATGGTGAAGTTAAATAAACAAATAAATACTGAATAAATAAATAAATAAATCGTTGAACAGTTTTATTATCAGTGGATGAATTTCTTTCCACCTTTTTGTGGGGGGCCCACAGACCCATGGCAAATTAGGAAAGGGAGGAAACATGACAGTTTTCATCAAAGTTTAGACAGATTTCCTTCTGAAACAGACTCTCTAGGGGATGGCCCTGCACAGTGAAAAATGGCTGTAAGTTCATATAAATAAAAGGGCAGCATGCCAGAGCAAATAGAACTGCATAGTTCTGCCTGTGACAAGAAATTCTGCCCTGATTCCTGTCGTTCTCCTGTTAAAAAGCAAAAATCTGGTGTTGTTCTGGAAAATGCTGCCACTGAGCATGGTGAAGATGCTCTGCTGCATTCAAAGATCCATTTGTGCACCCCAGAAACAAAGGTGAACTCAAGCTGGATGTCTTTTTTCCTTTCTTCTTCCTGAAAAATGAATGCATAAAGAAGGATGTGTCAATATGTCACATACAGTGCTTCCTTTTTTCACTTCTGAATGAAAACTTCACTCAACAAAGGATGTATCTTCACAGCTTTTTCTTTGGAGGATTTATGTTGGTATGGGAAGATGTTCACAGAATAATAGAATGGCTTGTGTTGGAAGGGATCTCAAAGACTGTCCAGTTCCCACCTGTGCCATGGATAGAGTGGCCCAGGGCCACATCCAACCTGGTCTTGAAAGCCTCCAAAGAAGATGGCGGCCACAGTCCCACCTGTAAGGAATAGGATGGGATGATGTTAGTGGCAACATAATAAGAAATATGGTTGAATTACAAAATATAAAAGAAAAGACTTTCCTTTCAGTTTGCTTTCATATCCCACTTGACATAATGATGTTCAGTATCATGTCTGAGGCTTCTAGCATAATGAAAACAGACTGACTTGCTGTCATGAAGCACTAAATCACCCACGTGTGTATTTCTGATCTACAGTGAGGTGAAGAACGTTAATTTACAAGAAGTAAGGTTGGAATCGATGCTCCTTGGAAAGGTACTGCAGTAACAACTGCACAGAAAAACTTTAGCACTTGTCAAAATCCAAGGAAAACAGTATATTCCTGCTAAGGCTCAGCCCAAGCAGATGTTGGACATGAGCATGAAACTGAATTTTGAAGCCATAATCACCCTCAGATTTAGACTGAGGCCTATCTCTGCTTCCTGTAGTTGTAAAATGAAATAGCTCCTATGATTTAGATTTGGTTCTTCACATAACTTGAGATGATGGTACTTGTTCTTGGGCAGTGTAAGAAGGATCCATTTACTGCCCAAATACAGACAAGGGTCAATCCAGTGATAGATTCAGAATGGGCTCATGTACACTTAGGCAGTAATACATCAATATTTTGCTCCATCAATTACTAAGCAGTAATACATCAATAAAAGCTTCATCATTTTTTTCTTTCATATTCACAATCATCGTTGGAAAAGACTAAATATTTTCTTAGAGTCTAAACACCGAAGCACCCAGCTGAATTTCCAGAGTCCCAGTTCATATTCCAAGGTGATTACTGAAGATTTTTCTTCTTTTTTCCTTCTTCACGTCAATATAATGAGATGGATGTAGATGAGAAAAGGAGTTTTAAAAATCACAGATTTTGTTGTTATGGGCAAGTAATACCCCAGGTTTTGACTGTAACTTCATTACATTTGTGGCTTGTATCGTTTCTCAGTTTCTCTTCGTTTTGCCAGATGGCAATCTGTTGATCTCATTTTATGTTATAACCCTTCGTTATACCTAAATAGATCAAGAACATGGACCTCAGCATTCCAGAGTCATAACTCACGTCAAGCTAACCAAAGTAAGCATATTTAGCTTCTGGTGGCCCACAATCTCTCTAAAAGGTCACCACAGTCTTCAGGGGCTGAGGAAACCCACAGTTTCTGCAATGTCTGTTTTCTTTGAAATACAGAAAAGCTTTACTCTGAAAATGAATTCTTTTTTTCTTTCTTTCAGACCAGGAGATTTTTAATCCCATCCCCTGGAGGAAAAGTATGACCAAATGGAAGAATGGGTATTGGAAAAGTCAAGCAGCCTAGTCGTCTTTAAGGAAACACAGACCACTGAGTTCCCATTGTATCTACACCTTCAAGGGGCTGAAATTAAGAATGGCAAACTGGAAATGGAACATGAGATGTAAATTTACTTTTGGTGGCGATCAAGGAAATTGATACAACTTGGCTTGTCAGGATTCAATGTGTCAATGGCAATATGAAACACGAAAATGAAAATGTGAGCATGGACCAGAAACTACTTGTTTTTCAAAAGAAGGGAAGGGAAGGGAAGGGAAGGGAAGGGAAGGGAAGGGAAGGGA
>JAPSGF010000045.1:5870565-5924638 GCA_035772895.1 Perdix hodgsoniae | reverse complement strand
TTTGTGCTTCACAAGGTAAATATTTAGACCATATACATAGCAGTAGCTGAGAAAAATTGTTCAAGGGCTAAATAGCGTGACTATATGAATTAGGCTGACAGCTGTTCTGGTGGGCAAAGAGAACATTTGGTGGAATAGACTAACACTACAATAGATGCAGTACAGCAGCAGTGAGCTGTGGAAAGCATGCAGTTCTTTAAAAGAGGCAGCAGTACAGCAAGGTGAGTACAAATCTTTTGTAATAAGGCCACTTGCTACTGTGATTCTTCCATGTTTTTTGCCTATAGTAAATTATAAAAATGGTTCTTCTTCCTCTCACTGAGGTCTTCCTCATCTAGAAGAGGTTAGATGTTTCCTTACCATGTGCTCATGTATTTGTTTCCTTCTAGAGGAGCGAATTCCTTACAGTTCTGTCCTTAAAATGAAGATTTATTGCAGGCAGGGATGTATAAACTAAATGGAAAGATGGAGAGATACAAATTCAAGGTAAAAATGCTAATAAAATATGCAGTTTATATTACTCAATATAATCAGTTAGAAAATCTTCTTTGCTTAAAAATACGTCTGCTGATAGCAGTATTTTGTAGTACTGGTACTCCAGTAGTGTCATACATCAGATCCTTCACTGTCCTAGTGCATGGCCAGCAACAGCAGTGTGAGTCTCCTGCTGGACCACTTGGTCACCTCTCTCCATTGTTCCGCCAAAAAAGATTTTTTTCTTCTACAGAGTCCATTTTTCTTGTGATTTCCTACTATAAACCAGTCAAACCGTGTTCAGTGTTATATAAAAAGACATATAAATGAATGACACATCATGAAATGGTCTGAAATGGAGCAAAATTAAATTAAATTAAATTAAATTACAAATTTAACAATCTGGCAACCTCCACCTTCTGCCTTACTCTGCAAGTTGTTTTTTTGGAGTTAAGTCATGGATGAAAGCATTACCAAGCAGGAGAAAGGGAGAGAGAATTCTGTCCTGGTATCCTCAGGCAAAATATTGTGCGTGATACCATCACCAAGCATTAATGCTGTCATTTCTAAAAGCTTCAGTCACCCACTGTTCCTTCCCTTTTCCATCGTACAAGATACCCAGTTGGTATACCCTATCCTTTCATTCTCTAATAGGAAGAAACTACATTTTAAGCATTAAGAATGAAAGGCAAAGAGAAATCCAATTTAAATTGCTTTCATTATGTGTGCATTGTTTTTTAATTTTCAGTGCTGACTCAAACAGTCCCTGTAACTATGTGAGTGTAGTGGCTAATTTGACAAGCCTGAGTGAGTCATTTTACAAAGCCATTATTGTACAGACAGTAACATGGTTTGGAACTGTCTCCTTTCTTTGTAAAATGATATTGCTTCTTTTTGACCTTTCCTTGAATCAAAGGCAGATGCAAACATCAATGTTTCCCTGCCTACAAAACGCATGCATTCAATATGATCTCCTCTTTATGCGGAGGGATTTGCAGTTCAAGCTACAGACACTTTGCAGACAGTGATTCATAGGTAAAGGCACACTCAGGGTTCTCTTCCAAGGCCATCTTTTTGAGGAAATAACTGCACATGAAAAGCACACAATTTATTTTTCAGTGTATTTTCCCATTAGTACAAAAATAAATTGTGGTATATAAGTAGACTGGGTTGGAGAACAGGTGGTGTTGAAACAGCCAGTTAAATATACTGAATACTAAGAGGCATTTCATTGCTGCCAACCTATGACGAGTCCAACGCTACATTAGAGTTGTGTAGCTTTTGGATCTCCAATAGGAAGTGTGTAGCAAATTCCTTGTAAGTTGAATGGAATAAGAGGGAAGAAGAGGAAGTGCTGAGTGTTTGGTAGAGGAATACCATTTGTCCTGAGCATAAAAGAGAAGTAAACATGGAAAAGGAAAAGTGAGCTTGCACCTTTGCATTTCAAAGGAAAAGGTTGTAAGTCAGTGGACTTCTGGCTTACACATTGCCTGTGCCAGATGTTAGTGCAGACATTCTTAGCAGGTAGAGCAAGAAGTGTGAAATCAAAGAGGTGCTTAAAAGTTGGCTTTAAAGTTGCAGGTGCTGACAGAAGTGTTACACAGATGGAGGTAGAAATGGATTCCTGAGAAAGAGGAGTTAGAGAGAGGTGAGTTTTATTGTGTGGCAGATGACCAAGAGCTTGGAAGTGTCTGTTTGAAAAGAGCAAGTTGGACTTGATGAGCAACAGGTAAACGGGAATAATAAAAGGGAAAGAAAGATGAGCAGATGAGGACATCAAACCAGCAGAAGTGACTCTGTGGCTGGGCAGGACTTGATAGATATAAAGCGTGAAGAGAAAGGCACAGGTTCCAAGACCATAGTAAATGTTGTGATAGAGGATGCTGGGATCTGAAAAAAAAACATGAGAATCAGAAGAAACTAAAGAACTGGATGAGCAATTCCAAGAGAAACAAGTAAAAGAGTAAGCTGGGGGAATGGAGGAAAGGAAGCACCAGCAATAGGAAAGGCACAAGGAATCGTATCCTCGTACAGTGGTGTTTTGGAGAAACTCAGAATGAGAGCAGAGCCAAGCCTGCAGAATAATTGCCTACAAAATATTATCTGTACAGTTAACCACAGGCAGAACAGCTAACGTAACTGAGATACAAAACCTGTTCGTTTTACTTCACCATGTCCTATTGCCTAGGGGAAGATGGTTTTCCACTGCAAAATGACAGTCAGACCTGGTTGTAAGTCTTGAGCATCTGGAAATCCCAATTAATGGCACTCAAGGGGTTAATCAGTCTTTAGGTTTTGTGACTAGATTAGCCAGCTCAGTTTATTCTTGTCCCCGTACCTCCCTAGTGGTACCAGAGTGTGTTTATAAAAATAGCAAACAAATCATTTGACAGCAAGAGTTGGAAGTAAAAATTTAAAAATGCCATATTTTCCCTATTAAATTTTGATAGCCTCCCAAAGGCTTTCGATATATTGCACACGTCCAAGCTCTACCGCAGGATAATTGAATCATAAAGACTAATACCACGTGTCCTTTAAGCATGTACACGAGCCGGGGAATAGTGTGGGTATGTGTGAGAGTACAGGAGGACATGGCACAGTTATCTCTGCTTTTCCCCAAGCAGACAGGAAAGCAGTGCCTGCATTTCTAAGCTCCCTAAGGGACACCTCTTCTCTGAGAGGGCAGCTCTGCTACCTTTAAGGAAGATACTTTGAAAGGTTTAATTATTTTCGGTTACAAAACGTTTATGTTTCAGATGAAAATGTAAACATTCGCTTTTCCTTTTCTCTGATGTTTTAACCCTTCCTAATGGCCAGCAGAACAATTTTATCAGCTCATCACATGCTGATTTGGGGAATTACTCTCAAGTAAACCGGGCTGGTGTTGGGTAGTTGCAACCATGGGAGACCATAGATAGATCTACATATTGCCCAGGGCAGCTCTCTCGTATTTTACTTTTCTGAGACATTGGTCTGAGCTGATGTTCAGTCTCTGGAAATTGGTATCTGAGTGAGCTCAGTCAACACATGCAAGTTCCCAGATTTGTAGGGAAAAACTAGCTGGAATCAAGTATTTTTAGGCCTAAGCTCATGGACCGGCCCTGTATAGAAGCAAAATGCTGAAAATAACTATGACAAGGTTATAAAATTTGCTACAGTTGGGCACGATGATAGTGGTGCCAGTGAAATGAAAATCCATGAGAGATCAGGGTTCGCCACAGAGATCTGCCACCAGCAAACAGCAAAGCTCACTTGCCCTCTGAGATGAACTCCTTGGGTCTGTGAAGGGTGATAAATGAGAGACATTGAAAGTAAGAAAACACGAACATTTACATTACTGTCAAGAGGATCATGTTCCATAAGCCCAAGTTTTGTAGGTTCAAAGCCAACATGAGGAGCAGGACTTCCCTTCACTTAGACCCCTAATAAAGCAAAACTCTGCAAACATCTCCAGTTGATCCTTCTCCGGAGCTGCTTTGAACTTTCCCTGAAGAAGGAGGGGGTGTCATTTTTACAGGCAGTGTAAAAGCTCTTCACATTAGAGAGTCTGAGGGAAATTTTGGCTTCGGTTGAAAAGCTTCGGTGCTTTATTCCAGAGATGACAACACCCAAATACAATGTGTTTGCAATGGCAACACTGCTGGTTAATGTGATGACAAAACTCTCTCTCTCTGGAGCTGACCTTTTCTCATTGATTTCACTGAGCTAAGAACATGGAACAATAAACGAATCTTCCTGAATGATGCTTAATGATTTTTTTTTTCTTCTTTTTCTTCGGGACAACAACAAAAAAAAACAACATTTCCTAATAGGAAAAGCCTGGACTTGATCCAAAACATCATCAAATTTTTTTCACATGCCTTACTGGACTTTATGATCAGCTGAAATAAATTTCACCTGTAACCGCACACACTGCCTGAGGCTGCAGGTGTTGGATGCACCATTGCATATAGGGACAAACTCTTTTACTAAAGCGTGTAACCCTACCAAATGGCAAAATGTAAACTGAACACCACCAGTTTTCACAAAAGTGTGATTGCACTTAACCAATTTAATTTCTGCAGTTATTATTATGGAGTACGAGTAATTACAACCCTGACCTTTTGGGTAGGGGCCAAGCCATAAATGTAAGAGGTAAACACAATAAATAAGTAAATAAATAAATGCAACCCCCCCTTCTCTGAAAGCAGTAAGTATTTTCTGCAGTTCCAGACTAGTTGTGAGAGAGTTAGCTGAACACTCATGCACTTCATAGAGTCACTGGTTTTAGTTACTAGAATAATAATGCAGGGACTGTAAATAGGGTTTATGACTTTTTATGAGAAAGCCATGTGATGCTTTTACAAGTCTCACAAGTAATAAATGTCTACATCAATTTGATTGTTTTATGTGGGTTTTCTTCTTGCTTTACACCATGGAATGGGCTGAACTACACTGGAAGCCCACTAGAAATTCTGACATTTCCAAATTTGGTGTAGTGCCAAATATGGGAAAAAAAACACCTACCCTTTTAAAAACCATATTGTCCCTTCAAATACACACAAAACATGCATTAAAATAATCTGTTCGAATAAAGACAAATCAGAACAACATACCTTCATTTTAAACATATATTATTCTGTGTAAAATGAAATCAATTTTGTTATAAAAAGACAGTACAAAAAAAAAAGAAAAAAATCAAGGCATTTCACTCCAGCAAGGTCCAAACATAATATTTCAGCCTAGTCAAAACAGTTCATTTAAAAAAAGAAGCGAAACAAAACTTCATTGACAACAACATTTTCTGATCGGAAGTCTTGATTTCAACTGGATGGCATTTTCCACTGAAAAGCTGCCAGGGAAAAGTTTTGTTCCTGCTAGTTGTAATCTGATGTTATCAAGTACAGCAGCACTCAGAGTTAAAAATTACAGCCCATTTTGAAGTCTCCCAGAAGATATTTTCTCTGACTCCAGCAACTCTGCTGGGCTTTGCCAGCTGTGAGGTGGAGCACTAAGCAATGGAAACTGTTTGTCAGCAGCCAAGGTGCTCTTTCAGATGGCTAATTAATTGGTCAGCATCACTTCACAGAGCACATCAGCAACATCAGGTTGGCCCCACCGTGGAAAGATGCTCTCCAAGAGGGTCTGTGGTTTGCTGCATAGGAGTTGATTATCTGTGGATGCTCTCTCCAGACATGTCTAACATGCAACTTGTGGTCCCTGATATATTTTCCCATTCTGTGTTCCATAAGGAAGTATACTCCCCATAAAGATTGGATGATCTTAGTGGTTGTTTCCAATCTTAATGACTCTGAAGATGTGAGAAAACCCTCTGGAGACAACTGGTACACAATTGCCCTCTTTCCTCCCACCTGGTGAAGTCCATTGGATTAGGCAATATGTGAATGGATGACGACTGAGCCTAGTAAATCTTTAGAGTCCATTTCTAGAAAGAGTTCAACTGTCTTGCATCTTTGAAATGCAGTTCTGAACAGACTGACCATAAGGGAACTTTGCCCGTAAGCTGCAAATCATTAAAAATGGGGGGGAGCTTTCAGTCATCCAGAGAAATGCACAGAAATACAGTTATATCTAGAAGGTGGAATCAGAGTAGGGTTTATGCTTTGGACATATGGATTCCTATAACTCCTACACAGCTGCAGCTGTGCTACCAAGGCAGGTCTAGTTTTGAGGGCTAATCTGAGCTTGTTTGATGCCAGGTTTAGGATGAGAGTTGGATGAGAGTTTACTGTTACAACTTGAAGCTGCTTCTGATGGAAATTAAATTCATCCGTGCACAGAGAATCTGGAGTCGATATTTTCCTTTTGAGATCCAAGTTTTCCATGTGAAGGGTGCTAGGAGAGGTAATTCTTTGGTGCTGGCACAGCTCTCTTGACCTCCTACTGAACCTGCTGCTCTGCAACATAGAATCATAGAATGGCTTAGGTTGGAGGGACCTTAAAGTTCAACTAGTTCCAACCCCCCTGCTGTGGGCAGGGTTGCCAAACCACTAGATCAGACTGCCCAGGATCCAACATCATTCACTCTGTTCAAACACATGGTGGTGTCTGGATTTGCCATGACTGCCCTGGGTCACTTGATGGAGCAGATATCTAAAAACTATCCTTGGATGAGTGTGATATCCCCAAGTGACCCATAGGGTCCAGGACTTCCATTGAATGCTCAGATGTTGCTCGAGGCAGAGATCTTAGTTTGCCTTTAACAGCAGAGTAGAATCGTGGGGAGAGATGAGCATTGTGGGTGGGAGAGAAAAATGGGAAAAAAAGTGTCAAAACATTTACAGACTCCCTGATAATTAAGCAAGGATGGGGAAGATCAATTCACAGATAGTGTCTCCTTCTCTCCTCACTTCTCCCTATGAGAAAATAAATGATGAACTGAAAAGAGCGCGAGTGAGAGAGTAAGGTTTGCAGAGAGTAGCCAAGAGTTTTATTGCGAGCCTGTTCCTCATTAAGGCCTTAGCAGCCTCACACACAAAAGCTAATTACTGTTTTTATGTCATGTTATTTTGATTCATGTTTCCTGTCTGGAAAACAGACGGGAGTTTTGGGCACCCAGCCAAGGTGAGGGCCATGGTATAGTGCAACGGGAACCTGCCCCAGCCATGGAACAGAGCAGACAAGAGCCTTTTTTTAATTATTTTTTTTTTAATTATTATTTTTTGTTGTTGTTGTTTTGAGGAGGAAATGGGAACTTTCCATGTAGGCGTAGTTTGCTCCCAAAAAATAGTTGCTCTCCAGGGGTAGTGGAAAGAAAGAGATGTCCCAGTTCTTGTTTCTGGTCAGGAAGCGCCCTGCAGATAGAGCCATGTGGCTTTGCATTGCTCACGCGTGTTGTTACCCATGTTGGAACAAAAGGGAAAGTGATAGCTTTGCAATTGATGCAGTTTTTAGAAAATAAATTAATTCTCTGAGGACCAGAAGGCTATTTTTGTCCCTCTTATCAACACACAGATAGCATGCAGTGCTCCCAGCAGGGCTGATGTCTAAGTGCTGGGGGGAGAAAAAAAAACAAGTTGCCACTGCTGCTGCCCCAGGTTTCCATGAGGTGGCAGCAAGGAAAAAAAATAACAGCCCCATGAAACTGCTTTTCTCCTCCACGAGAAATGTGTCCCAGAATATTTGCTGCCTACATAGCATAAATATTTCACCCTTGTTTATAACCTTATTTCAGTAGCATCCAGCCGCGTCAGTAGCAGAGATGAAGCCAAACTCTTTCCCCACCTTTGGGGAACAAAGTGGAGATAATTAGGGAGAGAAAGAGCAAATTAATGAGTTGTCCAAGGCCATGTCGTGTTGTTTTAAGTCCTACTGATAAAATTAAAAAAAAAGATCTAAAAATTCTCAGTCTCAGTCATAGTGGAATTTCTCTGTGGTAGAATATTTCAGACTCAATTTAAATATGAAGATACTGCTTATATTGCTGGAGATCCAAATTTTAGCTCAGAAATTCTGATGTTTAGGAAATTACTGATCGGATCTATGTCAGGTATCTTCTGCAGATCAGTCACAATAAAAAGACTTACAGTAAAAAAGGGAAAGACTTCAGAAAACTAATATTTAACTATTCCATTACTGATTGCCACCTCTGTTTCTGTTTGTTTATTTTCTGCATACTTTTTACCTAAACAATGAATGAATTCCTCTTCCTAAGACTTGTAAACAAACAAACAAATAAATAAATAAATAAAGATCAGTGTTGATGGAGTTCAAGTGGATGAACAGAGCACAAGAAAGCTTTATTTTTTTCTGATCTTTGAAGTAGAATTCTAATTCAATATTTTGTATGCTAAATTTCCTATTCTCACCACTATCTTTGTAACATACTTTACAACATACGTAGCTTGAAAACATCCCTTAGTCTGGTGATGAGCAGCAGCCATTTGAACAATTTCTAAGAGATCTTTCTTAAAGCAGGAATCAGTCGCTTCTACTAATTTTTGGTCAATACTTTATTAACATTATATACAATAAGCTCATTCAGAAAGCGCATTACAGCAGTTGAGACAGAACTGAGCTTTGTTCAGAAGACTAACAGGAGATGAAAGATCAAGATGAGTTAAAATCCCCAAATATCTCTTTATGTTTTTCAGTATTTTTCTTTCCTTTAGAGGAATTTAATCTGAATACAACATGTACCAATTGGCAAATATTGGATGTTTAAGACATCAAATTACCCAAGTTGTCGCCTGGTCAAAAATCAGGTCCTGCATTTTTATCTTCATCCTAAATACCATGGGATATTTAATACTTTGTGAAGTGCTGAGATATGAACTTTACTTCTGATTTGAGTATGGGAGATGTAATCATTTCATCACCTCCAAGCAATATGTTTGCTTATTGAAGACTGTATGGGAACTGCTGAACCTTTGATTGACCACCTGAGGCAAGCAATGGGTCAGCCATGGGAGCACAGGTGAAGGTAATTCACCTGTGCTACTGGAAGGGGTGGAGCCTGGCTCCACCTCCCCTAGATCCCATTTAAGTGCTGACTGCCACTGAGGAAGGATCTGTTCCTGGAGATCACTCCTTGGGGGGGAAATATTGTGAGCCTACAACATCAGTAAGCGTTTTCTATTTGTTGTCCTCCTGTTGCAATAGTCTTACTTAGCCTAAGTTTCCTGTATATTTGTTAGTTATAACATCTGTATATTCATTGATTATACAAGGGCATGAAGTTGTAGCTTTTGAAGGCAAAGCTCATTCCTTCTCTTGGTCGCATCAACCTCTGTCTTCTGCCTACGAGGCTCCTGGAGTGAAGTCATTGCCACGCGTAGAGGATGGATCCCACAGTGGTGATGTGGATGACATGAGGATTAAATGGTAGAAGAAACTGAAGTTACAGAAGAGATATTATGAAGAGTAATGTCAAACACTTTGCATCTATTATCAACATCACCCCATTCCAGTGATAGCTGTGGGGATGCTGTGAAGATTAACATGAAAACTTGGGATGTTCTACACTAGAGAAAGCAATTCATAGAACAGCTTAGGTTGGAGGGGGCCTTAAAGATCATCTAGTTTCAACCCCCTCCACTATGGAGAGGGTTGCCAACCACTAGATCAGGCTGCCCAGGGCCCTATCCAGCTTGGCTTCAAAGACAAAGAAAGTGAATAGTCTTTCTCCATTCTCCCCCAGCTATTTCTGATGCCCATTCTCTCTTTCTCTCCTCGCCATTTCCTTCCCACTGCCTGTCAGCTCTTAGGAAATTCCATCACCCTTCCCAGCCTGAGCAAGGAGTGAGCAAGTGCTTTATGAGCCAACGCCAACCCTGCAAAACACAGCGCTGCAGAAAGAGAAAACTCTGGTTAACTTTAATTAAGTTTGCATTACTTTTCCCAGTAGGACCTCAAATTTAATGGTATTACATTTTAAGCTGTTTGGCAAGTCTTGGGAAAACAGTTTAGTGAATTTCACTAATGAAAACAAAAGCTGTGTAATAAACCAGGCCTCTGTTGAACCAAAATAAGAAGACATTGGTCTTTCTGAGTGTACAGAAATGCCTTTTGAGAGATGAGATTGTACAGTGTGTGCTGGGATTGAGAATTCAGGGAAACGCCTTCTTTCCCTGCTTGTCTTTATTTTATCCATGTTCCAAAAAAATTGTCATCTGCTTCACTGTGGATCTGACCTGAGGAGGAATTAGACAGGAGTTTGATTAGCGACCTAGAAAGCCAGTGCTTGTTTGGGGTTTACAGACCCCTGAAATTACCTTCTGCTTGGGATTGTGATGAGAAGAGGATGAGCAAGAGAAGGTGCACTTCTTGGAGCCTGCTTCCACTTGCACGCTGGGTCACAAAGCAGAGCCCTGGATACATGGGACTGGGATGGAGCAGCTCACTTACAAGTCAGCAACGCCAAACGTAACCACTGGATGACACTCGAGCTATCTCTGTTTTCCCTATGCTGAGAACAGGAAATATCTGGGGGCCTCAGATATCACTTCTGGTAAATGCTGACTTGCTAATGGTGACTAAGAACCCGGTCCAAAGCCCACTAAAGGCAATAGAGAAGGTGTCTCCTGACTTCAGTGACCTTTGGATGAGTCTCTAGCATTCTGCGGCTGTAATACTTACGACTCTTTGTTGGAAAGAGAAGGGAGACAGAGGTTTATTGGCAGAAATATGTTACTTCCCTGGCATCGACTGGGTGTAGAGATTTACTGACCTTGCCAGCAGGTCAAACTGGCCTCAGCTGCTGGGAAGGGCAGAAAAAGAGACCTTGTCACAGTCTGACACTGCTGTGAAGTAGTGGCAAGATAAGATGAATGAAAACAGTTGAGATTTTGCTCTTCCATAACTTGTCCTTGCACTACAACCACCTTCAGGATCCCTAGGATGCATGACCTCAGATAACATTGGCCTGAGGAGGACATTTTCTCCTACAGCGACCTTGGGTCCATCCTTTGAAATGAGATATCTGAAGCCATGCGGGGCCTGATCCAAAGCTCACTGAAGTGAGCAGGAATGTTTCCATTGGCTTGCTTGGGCACTAGATCTCTAAATATTTGGTAACTCAAACCTAAAGTGAAAGCTTTTTTGAAGCTTTAATTAAATTCCTGTGCTAATTCAGAAAAAGGATCATTTCAAGGTCAAGGACATTGCAATTATTTCTTTAAAATCTTGGTATGACTGTTTTATGGGGTCGATTCTTCTTTTCTTCTCTTATTCTTAAGGTCACTGCAAAGATCCTTCTTTAAGCTATAAATTGAGTTTAAAACTCACATTTAATATTTAGTTATGATGTGGTTAACAATTTTATGTGCCAGGCAGTTGCTCTTTTATTTGCTTACAATGTTGTCTTTAATGAACGCCAAAACCATGCAGCTCAAATGAGCAAGCAGATGCCAAGTTATTAACAATTATTACCTTTTACAGTAATTTTTGGCAGCCTTTCACTTTTTTGGTGGTCTAATAATTTCAAAACAGGGAACTTTGAAATATTACACCAAGACCAAACACCACCGTGGATTGGTCGACTTCCTCTTTTCTAACTTATTCCAACTTGTTTCGTATTGTGAAATATTTTTCCACCCAACATTTGCCCAGCATGGAGTGAGGTTTACCCCTGCAGCTAAAAGCCATCTTCCTGATGAAAAATAACAACTGCAGAGGTCTACAGACCATGTCCAACTACTGTGTACAGCGTGCAGAAAGAAGGACAGTCAAAAGCACAGTGCAAGACTCAAAGGGAGTTCTGAGCTCATTCTCAGAGTAAACAAAGGTGTATGAAATTAATGAGTCTCACTCCCCTCCCAAGTAAGGATTAACTCTGCTGTGTCAAAGACCAGATTTAGAGCCCCAGTCCTGGTGTGCTTTTTCAAGAGAGGGACATGGCTTAGATCAGGCTTGAAGCTAATCACTACTCGCTGCTGTGGTATTTGAGCAGGGCTGGGCAGTATTCTGTCATCTATGGAGACTCTGAGGGTTATTTTTCCATCCCAGCTCTTCTTATGTTCCTTGTACGGTCTTCAGAATCGTTTCTTGATATTCCTTCAGCACGATGTCTGGAAGCATGAGACTAAGACTGCGCCCAATGCAATATATATCTTATTTTCTACTGTGGAATCACATTGCTGTTAGTCCCCCACATGCTTCTCAATTTTCTTAATTCCTCATGAATAGTAATTTTTGACAGATTTTTTTTTTTATCTGCTCAAGGGTTTTGCTTGGGTTTTTTTTTGTGGTTCTTAGATCTGATTATGGAAAAAATAATGACCAACCTTAATGTGTCTTCTGCTTCCTCTTGGGTATTGTTTCTTCCAGAAGTAAGCCTCTCAATCTTCATTTCTACTTGGGAAGAAGAAAATTCTTAATTGTATTTATTAAATTAAAAGAAAACACAGTGACAACTCCAACATTTTATAAATTATATTGGTGATAACAGTAACAATCTTTGAAAAAGTGGAAACCCTTGAAGGACAGTGGTGTTGCCATATTCACTTGGCCATCCTTATGAACACTGGTGATGGCATTCACAGAAGGCAGAATGGGCTCATCCGCACCCCAAAATGTATCCCTGTATCATTAGAAGAAGCAGTTCATTTTTTTGTGCATAGACTCACCTACTGTGGGAGTAAAAGAAGTACACACCTATAGCATTTATTGGCCTTGAAGCCAAGTATTTATTTTTCTCCCATCTTCAGGTCCTGGACACTGACATTTACTGAGTCTTATTCTAGGTGGGAGCATTGTGTCACTATTGACTATAACTTGATCTATTTTTCTTTTTAATTCTTAGACTAGAAGATTTCAGACCAAAACAAGCTCTCCAGTGTTTCACATTTTTAGTTAATTTGTCAGTGTCATAGATACTAGATTTTTAGGACAGAAAACAGATGCTAAATAAAATGAAATATGGACCCTTTTTATCAGATATCAGAAGTGCTTGTCTCCCTTTTGTGTGTCATATTTCATTCTGAAGAGAGGCTACATTTTATTTATTTATTACGCTTTAAAATAACTTGAGTGGATCAAATTCTGTTCCTCTAACCTAAACATTTGAAGGATGTTTCCTATTGCAAGATGATATTGCATAACCAAAGCAAGGCTTAAAAAGTCGCTGGAGTAAAGTCTGTAAAATTTATGGTGTAATTTATTAAAGGGGCACAGTCTGCTGCTTTTTACAAGGGTGGGTGTACAAGGAAGTGGCACCCCAGTGAGCAGCTCCGGGTGGGTATTGGAAGTCAGAGAGCAGTTAGCATTTACACATGGTAGTACTTTATTGGGAAAGCAGTTTATTAGGGAAAGAGATTTAAATATTTAAAGTTCCAATGGGAGAAGTCCTGAACACCCCTTTCCCAGATTTAGGAGAGAACCAAGGAGGCAAACTTGGTTCCTGAGCTCTCCCATGCTATCCAGACTGGACACCTCCCAAATTCTTCCCAATAGAAACCTCATAGACATCCAGGCAAGCAGCCACTACAGATTTGTCTTCCTCAGAATGTGATGTAGGCAATGCAAAACCTTTAATTAAAATTTCAAGAGAAAAGCATATATGGCAGCCACTGGGTTGATGACATGTCACCGGACACGTTTTTGGTGCCTGTAACTGCTCAGAAGCCTCATGGACTGATTTCCTGAGAAAACCCTTCCAAGATGGAGGTGTTCCACTTAATAGCCCCTTACTAATATTTTTGCTTTTACTACTGTTGCGCTTATCAATAATAATGCTCCCACACATGATGTAATTAGTTACTGTGTTACAGTAGCACCTACTTAATCCAAGATTAAGGCTTAATTGTGTGAAGCCTTGCACAGCCAAATAACAAAGAGGTCCCTTGTAATGATTCCTTTGAAAACATTTCCTGTTTCTACACTGACCAGAAATGAGACCACACAAGATTTACAATGAGGGAAGCATTGATTACAGAGCTTAGCAGCCATTTTCATTTTCTACGTTTCTTTTTATTGTTATTGTAATTAATAGTTCTAGGCTAACTAATTCAGGAAGAGCATACTTCTCTCTTGGACTTTGTGGCTCCCAAAGAGCTTTTCATAGTGCTTTGCATAAATAATTTGCAAAGACAATTTGCAGAAGCTGTATATGGTAAAATACCTATAATCATTTCACACGTGGCATGTGCACCCTATCCTGTACCTACTGAGGGCTCAAAAGGGGTAACACTGGGTCAAGGGTGAATTCTTCAGTTTTCATATACCACGATCTTAAGATTATACTCTTGACTCATCTAGAAAATATATTTTAGACATTTTTATTGAAATTACTCTTTCTGTAATTCTGGGCCCTGTATAATTATGGAGTCATGAACTCCACTGTAAGCAACAAAAAATTTACCACTGACTTCAATCAGGGCAGTATTAAATCAAAGGTTATTGGGGGTGTTGGCTCTCTTGGCAGGGTTATATGAGAAGTGGTTCCAATAGCTCTGCAGCAACCTTTGAAAACCTCCTTAGAAATGTCCTGCTGTGCACACTGAGGTTGAGTCTTGGTTCACTGTGCTGTGTACAAGCTCTGTGCTTTTTCGAGCCCTCCATATATCCCAGATAGGAGATCTTACGGTGCATTTCCATCCTCCTGCTGACAACATTCCAGCCTCCAAATACTGCTATGTCTTTGCCCATCTGAATGCCTGGCATCCGAACAACAAATTCAACTTGCATAGATTTGAGATACGCAATGTGACATAAATAAAAAAATATTGTTCTGTTATCAGAATGTGAACTTGTTATTTCTTCCACTCTCTTCGTTAGGATCACTGAAAACAGAGAAGACTACCAGGCAGCCAGAATGCATCAGATTTTGTTGAAAAATTGAAATGTAAAATGTGTTTATTTGGAGAGAGAGAAATTTAACTGCCTGCAATGGTATAGAACGGGAACAAGAGAATTTCTTGTGCTATTCCCAGGAGGGAAATAACGCAAGAAAATCATTACTCACATCTACTACTAGTATCTAATATCCCTACTAGCATCTATAAGAAAGAAGGGGACAGACTCCGTCACAGATTCTGTTGCAATAGGACAGGGGGAAATGGCTTAAAAAATAAAAGAGGGGAGATTTAGAGTGGATATAAGGAAGAAGTGGATCCATCACAAAATCACAGAATGGCCTAGGTTGGAACGGACCTCAAGGATCACAAATCTCCAACCCCCCCTGCCACAGGCAGGGCCACCAACCTCCATATTTAATACTAGACCAGGTTGCCCAGGGCCCCATCCAACCTGGCCTTGAACACCTCCAGGGATGGATCTCTTGGCAGCTGTTCCAGCACCTATCACACTTTTTCCCTTCTATATTGTCAGGATACAAAGGGGGATGCTCCCTCTATGATCCAACTCAGCAGCCAGGGAAAGGAGAAAGAAGTAAAAAGCCAGTGCTTGGGTAGCCTGTTATAACAGGTTTCTCTGGGGCTGGATATTAGATATCTTAAAATGCTATATGATGGTGGAAAATTGTTTGAGTGCCAGATGGAAGCATCCTACTGGCTGTATCCAAACTGCTAGCTGCCAGATGAGAAAGGCTGGCTTCAGATATATATTGATGCAGTTAAAATAGAATATGCATTCCATATAGGCAGCTATGTCTGTGCAGATTGTCCATGAAAATGGACAGGAATAAGCTGTTTTAGTGTCAGGTACATGTGAAATAGCATGGATGCAGCGAGCCTTAAGTGCAGCTCTGGGCTTGTAGAGAATGGGAAGAGGGGACAAAGTGGTATGAACTGGGCACCTAAGCTACTCCACTGGTGCTAATAAATGGGATTGAAGTCATTCCTTTTCCCCCATAAACAGGTCACAGCACGTGGACTAATTTTATAGCAGTATTGCTAAAAATTGGCACATCCGTACTAAAAATACTGATGCAAAACCATGCATAGTTTAGATCTTAACTGTTCACTAATCCTTTTACATTGGAAACTCTGTCCCCCAGAAAGAAACCAAAGAAAGAAAAAAAAAAGTACTGCCATTCCCTTTTGGAGTGAGAGCAGAGAGCAAACAATTGAATCATTCAGGTATCTGACATCTGCATGCAGTAGCCATATTTTATGGTAATCCTTCTCTTTGTAAATGTCAAATAAATATTTAAGAGATTTTTGTACGAAAATTGCAAACATAACTAGAGTGTGTCAAACATCAGTTTAAACACATCAGCCCGAGGTTTTATAGCTAGTTTTAAACCTGGGTTATAGGCAAGATTCTGTTCTCTATAAAAATGATTTGCCAATTGTTAAGATGGTTATTTGGTACAGATAAACAAACGTAGCCTTTATTAACTATTTGAAAGTGCAACACTAATAGAAAGAGTTTTTATACCGTTGCAGAAATGCTGCATTTCTCATTTGCTCACCACCAACACTCGCAATGTGCGAAGAGCAGCAGGGAGTATAGGGACAGGGAATACAGGTGTCAGGTATCAACGCTAGATGATGCAAGATATGCAAGAAGAAAGCATACAAGGCAAAAAAATAAATATCCCAGCTTTGGTGTTTCGTGAGCTGTTTTCCAGCGTTCTGCCAAACCTGCATGGTGGAATTTGCAGAAGGGCTGTGAACAGGAGCTCCTAAGCTCACTCATGGATTTCAGGGCATATCTTCTGCCTCCCTCTAACTCCCCCAGCCTGGTCTGGAAAGCAGCCCTAAGGGCACATACCATTGTTCTGAAGTCATTTTTTTTTATTATTATTTTTCTCATTTTTTTATAAGAATGGGATATTTGAGACCTCGTTTTCTTTTGAAATAGGGAGAGCCCATCTGTGAAGTAAAGAGATACGATACATCACCCCGCTAATCAGTTTCCCTCAGCAGTTGTTAAAGCCCATTGTTAGTCTTCAGCTGGATTCTCAGTTAAAAAAAATAAAATAAATAAATAGATACCACTGGCTGGGAGATGAAAAGTGCCTCCCCACCCTAAAAAGAATTAGTATGTCCATAGCAGCAGGATTTCAGGGTTGTGTGTGGCACAGGAGAGTGTTTGGGGGGAGAACTTAGGTCTTTTTAACCCCTGAATAAAAATGTTTTACAGGTAATTTTTCACAGGAAAACAATTAACAATTAATTGTAATTGTGCGAAATAACACGGAGAAATCATTTTTTTTTTGGACGAGCAGCAGCATGAGTGAAGGAATGGAAAGGTCACTGAGATAATTTATTCCTAGAGATGTTGACACATTAATTTCTACAGGTTGACCACTGGTAGGAGAAGTCCGAAGCCTTTTTTCTTCAGAGGACCTTGTCACCATCTGATTTCTGATGTTACAGCAAACACAGTTTTGATCTCTTTGATATCTTTTTTCTCTCCTCCATTTTCTTTGAGGGAAGTCCAAGTTTTTAATGCTGGGCTGTGAATTAGGACTCCGTTGTTATGAGAGCTGCGGGGAAACCTATGGAAAGCCTCAGTGAAGTCTCCAGGGTCATAAATCCCCTTCAAGCCCATCTTATAAGTCCTTGTCTTAACAACTCATGCTTCATGGGTTTCCAAGGCACAGCCCAAACCCCCCTGGATGAGGAGTTTCACCTTGCAGACGACATGCTTGAGATGGCCACCTTTCCCAGCTTGCTTTCATCAATGTTTTGTAACAGAGAAGTGAGGTTTTTAGTGCTATATATTTTTTTTTAATTATTTGTTTTTCACGTGTTTCGGCTGTAAAGCTGAAAAAGGGTTGAATTCATCTTGAAAAGCAGCTTGGAAAATGACATTAATGCATAATCTGTTAATACTCACATACACAGCTTTCTCAAATGCTGCATCTCAGCAGGCAGATTTCAGAGGCTCTCAAGCTTCACACACCCCATCACACTCCCCATGGTGAGGGTTCCCAGGCTGCTTAAGTGGAGATTTCTGATGGCTGGGATTTTTCAGAATAGAGGCCATTTGGAGCTCGTCAATGGCAGTTGAGAGCCAGCAGAGCGGGGGACTTACTGGCCAGCACAGAAACACACGGCCATAAATCCCAGCAGGCAGTCCTGGGAGCCCACACAGGAGCTCGTCCACATCTCTCCAAGGTATCATTTATTTTACAGTGCAGATAATATTACTATTTTATCTTGGAGAAGAAAGGCAGAATATAACCCTTCCTGTGCCCTATATCTATAATATCCTCCCCAGGCTGTTCTGTCCCATGGCTTTCCGTACTGTTGCCAGACATGCTTCAGGATAAACCATCTGTCTGTATGTAAATGGATAGAAATTCCTAGCCATTACAGCAGGAGCTGCCTTTCAGTGGGACATTTGTGTCCTGCATCCCAGATGACCTCAGAATTTAAGGATGGTGCTATATGAAAATTGCAATGTGATAGAAACTTTTGGACTTCTTAGATAGCAGCAGATCCAAGGTGCTTGTCCAAGGAAGGATTAGGGCTGTAATTAAAACGATAAAGCCTCCTATGCCATGTATTTCCATATTTAGAACTTATAGCCCCAGCCATGTTTAGCCATGGCTCATGATGTCAAACATGTAACACGCATAAACCCTAGTGGTGACAGGAGGCTTTTATATAGCAGTTTGTTTGGCTTTGAAAATTGAAGATGTTGGGTAAAACCGTCTCTTCCTCCACAAATGGAACAAAGCAATAAATAACGTGTTGAAAGGAGTGGAAAGCTTTCTGATGGGATGTGCCATCTGCCGGGCGCTGGAACAAGATGGGCTTTTCCCTGGTGGGGGCACCAGTCTTTCCAGGCAGGCATTAGCATGAAAGGGAAATTGTTTCTGTGGGATGCTGCAGGAGACCTCTTGGGCTGAAAAAGGCACTGATCTCTGCCGCAGATGGTTTTCCAACCCATGCTTCCATCTGTCATAGACACTCCCCGGTATGACTCCAAAATTCCCCTTCTGCTGGGATGGACCCAAGGCCCAGTGGGAGGCAATGGAAGAAGCTGGGACAAGGAATGGACAGAGCATCTCCAGCACCAAAAGGATGGAAATCACACCAAAAAGAGTCACCTCTCAGAGGTCCTGCCTCTGTCTCACCTTGAAATATTGAGAATCTTCCACCTCCCACATGGGCTTAGTAGAGAATAGTTGTTGGGTTTATTTTTCTGATTTATAATTTGGAAGAGATTTAGTGCAGAGATGGGAGAGCTTTCTCAGGGAAATAATGTGATTTTTTTCTGATTAAACATACAACTTTTGTTCCTGGTTTACCTCTTACTGAGCTGCTTGGTGGGAAAGGCTCAGTTGCACCATTCTCCTTACAGAGCACTCCAAATTATCATGGGTTTTCAAACACTTTAATAAACTTCTCTTCACACCTTCAATGCATATTTATTTGAATAGGAGCACAGCAACGCAGGGACATAAAAAATACTGTCTGCTGTGCTGCAGTGTGCTGCATAGAAGGCCACCTAGCTCTTTTGGCAGGCTCCCCTTGCTGTTGGCTGAACCCTGAAGTTCCTGTTAATAGGATAGCACTGTTTATTATCTCATAGAGATCATTATAAATAGATGCTGTTAAAGATAACGCCACATTGTAAATAAAGGCGCCATATGAAATCACAATATTTAACTAGCTGCTGTCAAGATATTTCTTTTCAGGAGAAAATATTCAACAGCCAACACTTTGCTGAGGTGAAACCATCTAAACAACCCATGGTGACAGATCCTTCATAAAAATACTTCCATCTATATTTGAAATGGTTCGTTCCATGTGCCTTTTTTGATCTACTTCAGTGGATGTTGATTTGGAACCCCAAAATGATTCAAAATCTGTCACTTCTAGCAGAAAGTTTGTTCCTCAAACAGGAAAACTGAAACATGAGAGGCATAAGCAGGTCATTGGTTTTTTACCAACTTGCAAATTCAGACTCAGATTTATTAGTCTGGAAAAAAATATCTCTTTAGGGGGGGAATGGAAACCAAATGCAACAGCATTTTAGGTATCATGTTCACTGCAGAAAATACAAACCTAGCAAAAATTAGGAAATATACCCCCCAAAATGGCAACTCTGTTTACCTTGAAAGTGCCAGACCTCATCAGACTCCTAAAACACATCCCCTCCCCTTCCCTTCTCAGTTCCTAAATGAGTGAAAACCCAAAATTATTTCCAATTTGCCCCTTCTCCAGGATTTGATTGTCTCCCTTCAGTACAGCCTCATGCCCAGTTTGGGGCACCTATTACGAATGCAGCAAGCATCCCTGTCCCAGACAGCCCTTGGTTTGCCAAGCACACAAACAGCAGCTCAGCATCCCTGCTGAGGAGCATCGAGGATTCGCTCTGAGTCGTGCGATTCCCATCGCATGGTTCCCAGAGAGATGACAATCGCTCCAGGAAGTCTGATAGCACTGAGAGGCTCCAGATGGGGAGAGGGCAGGGGGCAGAGAGGATGGGAAGTTAACTCTTGCGCCACCTGAACCAGCTCTAGAAGGCTCTTCTGGGGTTAGAAGTAGATTTGTGTATATCATTTGTATTGGGAGTTTTATCGTTTAGCTTGAGCAGAGCTGGTGGTGCAGCCATTGATGGGATGGGTGTAACAGCATGATCACAAGTCTGCACTTTCTGGCTCAAGTTGTTTGTAGAAGTGGTGTGCACTGCATGGAGAAGGGTTTGATCAGTACCAGTCTTCTACATTAAGAAAAGTTCTCTGACAAAGAAATAGATCAAAGCCATCATGGAGAACTGCTCTGCCATTCCCTGAAGGACATATCTCAAATGTCTGTCCTTGCCAACTATCCCAGCTGCAGAGACCAAAATCCTCAGCTCCTATTCTTTGACCTGTTAAAGCAGCCTTCGGCATCAGGATGAAGCTATAATTACTCAGGATGGAGGATTTTGCTTAACAGAACCTAGAGGAAGCCTGGCTCAGGCAGAAGCAGCAGTATGATAAGTCAACCAGGGCAAAAGGTCTGATTGCTATTTCCCTTCTGGAAAATGGGAAGAGTCATCTGGGGAGGGAGAAACAATTTTTGTCCTCAGGCTGACTGTGGCTTTTCACTGCAAAATACCTCACCAAGAAGTGGCAGATGTTTCGTGTAAATCTGCCATAGGACATAATTGTCCAACAGGTCAGATGAGCAGATGTACAGATAGGGACAGGGAAATTGAGGAAACTGCCTTTCCTCTAGAGAAGTACCAGGAAGGAGTTTTCATTAGCACTATGGACACAGGAAATGCAAAGCCTGGGAGCTATGAATAGAAGTGGCCCCATACGTGGATAGTGGAGAAGGACAAGCCTCCAGGAATGAGGAAATGACAAATGGTTACAGATCTATAGAAGCAGTTTCACCCTTGAGTGATGCCGAAAGAAATTCCTACCTGTGCCCTTCTACCAGGACTGACAGATCACGCTGCTGTCAGTTAATTTGGCAAACTCTCCCATTGGTCAATGTCCAGGAGAGAAGGGAAGATGCAGTTTGGCCGTGGAAATGCTCACTAGGGAGTTTATCCGAAGTCCGTGAGTCTGATTAAGATTAACACAAAAGGTTTTTGGAGAAAGACTGCTGTCTCTGGGGAGTGAAGAGAGTGATCCCAAAGATGGAATGTGTATTTGAGGAGAATTAGGGCTTTTCAGAGAAGTCTCTCCATGGATGCCATAGTCTTGTAGTCCCACGTGTTTTGTACTCAAGAGAGTACTCTATGACTCCTCCTAGAGGCTATATTGTATTGCTAATACTCTTTCAAGACTGTTTACAATCCCAGAGATTTGCTCTCTTCCTTACTTTCCTAATCTGGGAAGTGGAGATAATATTTAGCTATTGCACAGATTAATGTCATGCTACTGCAGAGATGTAAAACATCCTGCAAGTACTATGTAATTACATTATTATGGTCCTATAATAACACAAGCAAACTTATTTTACTTAAGTGTTGGCAAGACTAACATCCTACTATACGCTAAAATTCATTCAATTTCTTTCCAGACTGCTAAAATGGCAAAATAATTCTAACTATTCCCTGTGGCAATAGCATTTGCAGTAGTTAAAAATAGCAAAAGAAAATTAGTTCAAAATAATGAAAACAGAACATTTTATTTTCACGCTACCTACCTTGCTGTTGCTGAAAAGTTGGCACTGAGGAAGATAGAAAAAAATAAAAAGGAAGCTGTTGGACACTGGCAACGGAATGTACATATTAATGACCTTTTTGGGCAAAGATTTGGCTTTCCATTATTCTGTGTATTTCAGTGGTTTCAGATACCTAGCTTGTCTCATCAGAATAAAAATTAGCCATTCTTTGTCAGTCACCACTTGCATTCGTTTGTCCATTGGCTCACACACCAAGCTAAATTCCCTTGGGTATTTAAAGGATAAAGCAAGAAGGAAAAGCACAGTAGAAATGAAGATGCTGATCCCTCCTACAGACTGGGTGGGGGTCTGGCTGGTGAGTGCCAGTCGGAGATGTCTCCAGTTGGCCCCACCACCATTCTGTCAACTCATTTTTGACTCACCCAAACCCCATCTAAGATGGAAAAACTGTGCAAAAAGGAAATATCTGAAGGTCAAGTTTGCTAATTTTGATTAATAGTGGACATCTTCTGCCTGGTTGATGTGGTTACCTTCATAAACCATCCTCTGTGCCCCAAGGAGAAAACGATGCAGGAATGACTCACACAGAATAAACCAAATTTATCCAGCCCACAGGAAGACACGAGAGCAATTGTGAACTAGTTCTCTCTTTGTGAAAGTAAACTTTCCACTTGTCTCTGTAGAGGGTGTTGACAGAGGAAAATTTGAAATCCATGGCTTTGGAAGTGATTGCAACATCACAGGCTCCAGTGTTCACCCTGCACCCATCCAGTATATTGTCTATATACTTTAACACCGTGAACCAAGCTGAGGGCTGCAAAATCATACTTTGTGGCTGGTGTTGGTGGTGTCACCAATTAGGAATGCTTTTTATGGTATGAAAACAACTCCTGTTCATTTTGATGACTGCTTTTCTTTGAGTATTTTGCACTTGTTGCAAATCGGATATTGAATCCCCAATAGTTTGGGGTGTATTAGCTAATAGAATTGTGTCTTCTCACTTATTTCCCTGGTCGTGAAGGTGTTAGTTAACATTATATGTTGCTTCAGTCCCTGACTGAATTTGAAAAGTGCAAGAAACCCTTTGACACAGATAAAAGATTATTTTTCTTTTAAACCTTGCTCTGCTTATTCAAGGCTGTGAATTATACTGATTCAAGCCATTAGCTCCACCAGTTTCTCTACCTGTTTGTCACACCACACTGTTCCATATTTTCATAGACCAAAACTAGAGTTCCTCCACTCTGTGGGCTTCTGATCAATTCTGTGAATCAATGGCTGAAATTCTTTGGTTGAAGTTCACATGTCTGATCAAACCCTGCTGTAACCAAGAATCAAACATCATATTGCCCATGGGGTTCTCCAAGAGGTGGTGGATCCTTTCTCTGGAGGTGTTGTCACTTAATGTCTGGTGTTCCTCAAGCCAAAACAGGAACTGTTGGACACAGCTCCACAGAAGTCAGGATGCTGTGGCTTCATCAGAAGACATGGAGTCTGTGAGCAGCTGAAACTTACCTGCAAAACTGGGGCAACTTGCACGCATATGCATGGCAGAAAAAAAAAAAAAAAGAATAAGGAAAAAGAAAAAGGAGTGAAGAATTATGGTAGATTTTTAGGAAAAATAGGCTGATTATTTTTCCATCTTGGCCTGGATCTGTTCAGAATGTGTGATTTTACCGGCCTTTGCCAAGGGCTCATTTTTTGGGGGTTATTTTTGTTTGTATAAAGGAATATGTTTTACAGTCAATATTATAGCAGAGGAGAAAATCTTTTGGAAGAGACAAATGCTTTCAGTTGCTGGGGTTTATATCCTCTTCTTTTTCTAACTTTCTATTTCTCAGCAACCTCTATGCTCTCTCACCACAGGAAGTCAAAACAGCTCTCAAGTCAACAACTGCCTTTCTTTTTCTCCTTCCCAAGGTGCTTTCAGCTTTTCTCAACTTCTTCAGCATCTCATTGCCATCAGAGGTAAAAAAGGCCTTTAACTGCTTCCTCTGCTGCAGCAGCAGGATTGAAGGACTCTTCATGCAAAGTGGCATTGCCAATCACACCTCTTGGGGAGATGATTGACATCGCTATTGTCATCTCCCAGCTAGCCCCAGATGGGCAAGCACCTTAATTCACCTGTGATTGAGGAACATTCATTGCTGCTTGACAGCCTAAGCCCATTAGCGGAGGAAGGGTCATTAAAGAAGCGAACTGCTGGCTTGTTCTTGCCATGACCATGTTTTATATGGTCCAACTAAAACAAATGTCCGAATAAACATTCCAAGCATAATAAAGAGGTTTCCATATCCGTTGCACTTTCATTGCACAACACCCTTCAATAGAAGTGTTCAGCTAATGGAAACCCAAAATCTCTCAGCACAGAAAAAAAAAAAAGAAAAAAAAAAAAAAGGAGGTGGGGAGGGAAGAAAAAAAGGAAAAAAATTGCCCCCTTTTTCAGCATCCTCTTTGCTTTCAGATGAGAAAGGAAAGGGGGATGTTGAGAAGAACGCAAAGAGCAAACATCTTAAAATGCCAGCAAGAGCCTTTTGGAAGCTGATTAGAACCATTTGTGTGTGGTCAACAAAAAAGTTGGAGCTTGCAGAAAATGGAAGGGAGACAACCTCTGCTCTGTTCTGAGCCACAGAACAGATGCCAGCATTTCTTCTGACTTTACAACTTTTTCTTGGCCTATCTGGGTGAAAGACTGATTAAAAATGGGGGCTGAGAATGCCTGTTGAAAAACCTCCCAGATTGTAACCCTAGCGCAAGGGCAAAGGCAGACTCACAGTAAATCATTTCTCGCTGTCTGGACCACTTATCGAATACAGAGAGCAAAGACACCCAGCCACAGCCATAGGAAATCGCACGTCCAATGGTCTTCTCCTTCGCTTTCATTCTATGGGAAGCAGAGGGCAGAAAACAGACTACCCAACATTAAAGCCAAAAGCCGAAATAAAGAGAGAGAAAGAAAGAACAAGATTTTCTGTAAGGACGCCATAGACATGGATGGAAAGAGATTTATCTCCTCCAAAACCATTTTTTCCTTCAGTGGTGTCCTAGGTAAAACAAAATAAACCAAGAGGATTGAATTTCACTGGGAGAATGACTGTGAGGTCTGCTGCGCAAGCCAGATTTTCCAACCATACATTTAAAAGCGGTTACTCAAGTTTGGGTAAAAAAACACTTACCCAATTTCCGAGCAGTCTGTGAATTGTGAGGTTCAGTCTGAGATACTGAGAAACAGAATGCTTGTTTACCACATGCACGGAGATCTTTCCAAAGGACGATGGTGTCGGGGCTTTTTCGCTGCCCTCCTGACCTTTCTAGGAGGGTTGTGTCATGCTGTGCTTTATTTTTCACCATCAGGGGCTTTAGAGAACATAACATTCCTTTCCCCATGAACGCTCCCAAGAAAAATGGGCAGCCAACATGAGCTGCCAAAGATCTGCTAGGTGCAACAGCCATGAGCGTCTTGAATTACCGGAGTGCCAGTTAATCAAAGGCGGCTCAAACTGGAAATATCATGCTCATGGTAAATTTAGCATCTATTATATCCACTAGCAAAACCAGCAGCAGCTGAAAACACTGAAAAGGGAAACTTAAACATGAGAAACCAAGGAATCCCATGCAAGAAGCGTGTTCTCTATCAAAACAGTAGGGCTGAAATATGGAAAGGGTAAAACCAAGAGCTCAAGGAGCACTGATTTATCAGTTGAGATCCATCCAGAAGTAATGAAGGAAGAGGTTTTTGGTTGATTTTTATAGGAGGCAATTAATTTGCTACAATTTCCACAAAAAAAAAAAAAAAAAAGAAAAAAAAAAAAGAGTTGTTTTCCAGAACTTGAGATAAGAAAGCAGCTGGAAACTAGTATCAATTCAAAATTGAGAACTTAAAAATTTTATTTTACATTTTAATTTCCATTAGCAGCTGTTAGTACTTCAAGCACATTGCCATCATAGTGAAACAAAATGCAGCAGTTTTTTGCCTTCCCCCCCAACCCTTTTTTTTTTTTTTTTTTTTTCAAAACACAACAGTATTACAATCGATGGTGGTTTCAATCTTTGAGGCCTTGTTAACCTCTATAAACAGGCTTCTACTTTGATGTAGCATGCCAGTTTTCCCTGTAGCACCTGCGTCTCCGTATGAACCAGACAACTGATTGCAGTCATTTTTCTGGTCGAACATTTCTCTTCCTTGTTTCTATATTTAACCTGACTTTCAACAGCATCATCGTAGATTTTGTTTTTGTACTGAACATTTATAACTTTTTTTGGCATGTCATGTTCTCTTGGCACGCCCTAATGCTTCTAAATGGTGCTCACATAAATCACTCCTTAGCCTTTTTCATCTGATGTGTTTTATGACTTGATCTGAAACAACACAGTTGCTCAAGCTATCCAGAGGTGTTGTAATGGCACAAAGCAGATAAAGAATCCAAAACCTGAGAAGAGGACAAAACTCTTCCACTCTTCTTCTTAGCTTTGCAAATAGTAGACATGGATTCTGTAGCAGTGAAAAACCAGCAAAACCAGAATGCTCTGTAACAGAGAGCAAAGTGGGCCGTGGTTCAGCTTTCACAGAAGGATGAAAGTAAAGGTGTTATATTCCAGATCCCTGAGCTTGCAAATACCTCTGTTGTCAGAGAGGTTTTACCAAAATATGGAATGAATTACATCAGATACTCACCTACCTTGTAAGATCCATCATATGCCTAAACTTATCTGAAATTTTAATTGGCAGCGGGCCTTGATTTTTCTCTGTAGGCCCCTTTCAAGTGAACTACTCCATTCTGCACTTTAGAAATGATCATAAAATTTGAAGTTCACGTGCTATGAGCAGCAATCCAACAATAGCAAGGTCTCAGCTTAGTAAAATCTACTCTAATATTTTGATGCTCATACCAAACACTAAAGAATTGAAGTGCTGGATCTGCTCATTAGTCTTTCTCATTTAACTACGGTTTCACAGGTTTATTCATTTTTTCTCCTTTTTTTTCAACCCCACTGGCTGCCATTGGAAGACAAGAATACACAACTCTCAAACACAACAAGTTTATTTTTAACCAGATGCATGGACATAACCTTTTATTTATGTAAGGGCCCAATAGCTTCTGGCAATGCATTAGGTGGGAAGAAGGCAAGGGGAGGGCTGTCCATCACCCCAGCATGCCCCACCTGTAGGACCACACAGCTGTTCCCATGGCACACCCACACAAACCACAGATACTGATTTATTTCCCGTAAGAACCAGAGTTTGGCATTAGTATGTACTGATAGAGCATGTGGGGCAGGTTTGCAAATAATTGCTCCTTGCAGATTGCTGTGTTAAAGGCGGGTGGGGGACTGTGGTCATCTTAACAAAGCCTCTTGGCTTTGTTGAGAACTAGCTCTCAGGAATCAGGTAGCATACCTTATCTTTTTTCCTGCATTCCAATAGGAATTTATTATTTTTTTTCTGGTTTCTGAGAAAATAGCTTCACTTTTTACAAGCCTAATGGATAAAACTGAAATGAATTTGATTTCTCAGGTTTTATTTCTATGGGGATCTACTTCTTGGTACCACTAACTTTAAGCAAGCTGTTTTGACAAATGTCAAATTTTCCTAATTGTCAATTGTCCTAACAAATACCTCATTTAGAAAGATATGCACATATGTATTTTCTGTTTCAGAGAGGAACTAATTCATCTCTTTATCTTCATGGGAAGGAAAGAAACTAGACAGATATATTGCAGTCCCTATCACGTTCTCTAAGTCTCGCACACGTGCTGTTGGAGGAAAATTTTGGTTCAGGGAACACACTAAAAGTTAAAGAAGTATTTTGAGATAAAATTGGGCACTCTCTGTAAGGAGCAAACCCAAGGGTGCAGCAGGGATCATCCCAAGTTCTTGCTCTCCTTCTGTGCAGAGGAAAGAAAGAACCCTGGTTCCACACTTTCCTCTTTTCCATTTAAGGTGAATTTTACTATCATGCTTCCTAATTCACCAAGAGCGCAAAGTGCTGTCTCTCAGAAAATAAAACTAGTGAAAACATTGACTTCCTTGGAAATACTGCTGATGGGCTCACCTTTTGTAGTGAACCCTGGAGCAACATCCTGTTCTCTTATTTTTTTCCATTTTTCCCTACTTGGCTACAAAATTTGGCTGGTATCAAATGGATACGTAGGAAGCTTACAGCACTACATGTGAGACTTTTTTATTTTTCCCTGTCTGTCTTAATTCTACAATGTAAAAAGCCCTCTACACTTAAATCCTGAGTAGCCTTGATATTTAGAAGGTATGCATTAAAGTTGTAGTGTTTATTCTGCTGGCTGGTTCAGAAACACCCTAATCTACAGCAATACGCCACCAGACAGCAGAATGCATCCTATACACCAACAACTTTTTCTCCCGAGGATAAATACCTTTGATGCTGTCCTCTCTTGAAGAGAAAAAAATAATTTGCTAGGAGGTGTTAAGCCAGGACTCTGCCTTTTACTCATTTGCTGAGAATGCAAGAAACCTTACTACTGAGGGAGGAATCACTGATATAAACTGCAGAGCTATGCAAGTAGTTGAGTAATTATGGATTGAGGTTTCCAAATGTGCCTCCTGCTGAGGACTCTGCAGAATACTTCTCATTCTTCACATCACATATTTTGTAGGTGTTATTCTGGTAATGAGGTGGGCAAAGATATGAAAAGAAAGGTAGAATCCTTTTTAGAAGTAAAATACGTTTGTGCCCGAAGAATGGTAATTTTTCTATTTATGGAGGATAAATGCATTTCATGTATGCTCTCCTTTTTTACTGAATCCCATACCATACTGTAGGGATAGAGAACTTTGAAATATTGTAATGGATGCTTTTTTCAGTGAGGAGTTTTGTTGGTGCTCAGAACCTGATCCTACATCTCATCTGAAGGTATGGAGGCTCACTTGCTACCAGCAAAAGCACCCACAGTAGTAACTAAGGATACTGGGGAGAAAAAAATTCTTCTCTCCAAGAGTGGTCAGTCATTAGAACTGCCCAAGCAGGTGTGGGAGTCACCATCCCTGGAGGTGTTACAAAAAGGATAGGTGTTGCATTGAGAGGTATGGTGTTGATGGTTAGACTAGACTATCATTAGCGGTTTTCCCAGTTTTAATGACTCTGTGATTCAGAAGTGTGGATGTCTGCCCTCTGTGCCATGCCAGGGTACTGTTCTATGACACTATTATATTACGAGCAATGGAGCCGCATTTCCCCTACCTCCATTGACTCCTCAAGTCTCACTTTTCCATCTCTGCCAGCAACTGGTATTAGCATCATTTTCTTGCTCTGGGAGATGTTTGAGTTGACACCAGCAGTGTGATGCTTTGTCAATAAATTTGTCACTAGATGTGCATGCCATGAGGCAAAACCCACCTCTGCTCTGTGAACACAGATGGAGCTCTTAAAACTGAGTCAGCTTCTGCCTTATTGCAGTTTCTCTTGCAGTGACAATGCTTTCCCAGCAGGAGAAGTTCAGCAAATGAGGTCTGATTTTGGTGTTCTCTCAGCTTGTAATGGCAGTCAGGGGAGTGTGCCAGCACTTTTGTGTTTATAAGCCACCTGATGTAATGGTAATAAGATGCTAACATGAGAGTCCACCTCTGATCTGCCAGCTGCTGGCTGCTCCAGCCCTTCTTGGTTCAGGAGTTTTAACAAGATGTTTCTGGTCTGTAATCAATGTAAACTTCCCATGCAAAACCTTATGGAACATCCTGAGTCTGGGATAAAACACTCTGCCTCACTTTGATTGTAATTTTGCCTTGCTTTAGCTAAGGCTCTGGAGCTAAAAGCAGCTTCTAATCATTTTGTCATCTAACGCTTTAGAAAAGGATGAAGCTGGTAGGTGGGATATCGAATGGAGACTAGCCAGTATGCTGGAATCATAATGCACTTCAGCCTTACCAACATTGGCAGCATCTCAGACTATGTCTTATGGATGTGTAACAGCTTGAAAAGTGTATTTTCTTTCTGTTTCACTCCGTTATGAGCACACTAGCAATGTGATAAGTGCTATCACGAACACAATAACAATGAGATAAGTGCTATATTTAATGAAATAGCCTAACCTGTCCTCTTTTTAATTGCAGGATTTCAAAGGTGAGACACGAGGAAGGCATTCTGAAAAACAGAGATCACCATTTCAGTAGTGCTATGGAAAGGAAACGGGGTGTTGGGAATGCCAGGTTGATTTGAAACACAAATCTATGTTTTGCATCTGGTTATTGTAGGCTTTGTTCTGAGGATGGGTTATTATAGCCAAAGGAGCTGGATGCCCATACTGGCCTCTCCTAGTACTCTGTTGGTTACAAATCCTATGAAACCTCCAAAAATGAGCAAGTTAATGTCATGCCCCGTGTTTCTGTTGTCTCATTGCAGTGGACAATGTAATTTCCCTTCAGGTAGGTTCTGCTTTTGTTCTATCTCTGATGGCTCGGAGCAGTAACTGCTTTCAAAGATGGGGCAGAAATAGGGACACCCGAGGGTCCCCCACCACAATGCTGTCCCAGGATGCGCTATCATAACACAAAACCAACTGTTTTCTCCTGAATCTCGAAGAAAGCAACTTGCCTTTGTGACACTGTCCCCTCTCTTGACTTGAACACAGGCCTTCCAGCTGCAAATTCAATACCAAGAGCCTGCTTTCTATTGAAAGCTGCTTGCATTAAAGAAAGACCTGCGATCTTTGGCATTCCCCATGCGAAGCTCCGTATTTAGTGTATGGAGCTGGCAGTTCTCTTAACGCCCACATCTGTCTCTGCTTGCCACAGCTGATTTATGTTTAATATCTTGAAGGCATGTGGTGCCAGTCCCATGTTGAGCTCTGGATTGTGGTGGTCTGTCTGTATTTGTTGAAATTGGGCCCAAAGAAGCTGGCTTGGAGCAGAGACTGCGAGGAATGCGAGCCAGTGGCCGTCTAGACAGCTCTGTCAGCAAGCTCAGGAAACTGGCTGAAAAATACTGGGAAGAGGCCCAGGTTTTAAACAACCTGTGGAGCTCTCATGAGAACACTGTTTTAAAACAGAAAGTTGAGTGATACTCTTAATTACAGATTTTAAAAAATGAAGGTTAATGATGTCCTTGCCCTCGCAGAATGCAAGGCATGTTCCTCAAATTGTGGTCATCAAGCAAGAAGTTTTGTCCTCTTGCATGAAGAGCGTGTTTTCATGTGCTGCTTTAATCCATTTTCTTTGCAGGCAGAGATAAAGATCAGGAGGCTCTTGGGGTCCCACAGCCACGGGTTGACCTGTAACTCTGCAGCAACACTGGCCATATAAAGAAATCTTTGGTGTAACGTTGATACTTGTGTGCCTCAGCAGACAATGGTGGGTTTTGCATGTTAAAGCTGTAATTCCACAAAATAGAAAGCGATCAGAACCAAGTTGGCTTCATCTGCAGAATTAATGAGCTCTGGGGTCTAATATCAGAGATGGAATACCTTGAACACAGAAATGATTTGACAAGCCGCGTGCTTTAGGGCTTAACATTGGAGGGACAGGGAAATGCAAGAGCCTGGGTTCTTTGCTAGATGATCCAGTGGTCCCTTTTGGTCTTCAGTTTAATGAATTTAGGCTGTGATGGAGTCTGTCACATTATGTTGTTAAGAGTATGGGAGAATGATTTATGAATTTTCATCATAAAGAGGCACCTTGTATCCTGTCTGCACTCTTAAAGCAGTGCTCAGATGCTTTTTGTTGAGAAATTTGCATTGGGTTTTCTTTATTTATTGGTCCTGTGATTGGATCTGTGTGTCTGAAGCTTGGGAAATTGCACAGATTTAATGTTGGGCTGCCATTCATTTTATCTGAGTACTGAAGTCCTTCTATGTTGGGACAATGTTTCAATGCCTTTTCAAGTCAGGAAATGACTATCCAGTATCTTGACTTGAATGGACCTTACACATATCAGTTAAACGTGTGTTCCTGAAAGATTGTTCAGAGTTCACTCAATTCTTACTTTTTATCTCAATTAAAAAGAACACAGAGAGCAAATTTTAAGGCATTTAAATGGGATGCTTGCAGAACAAGAACTTGGAAAAACCAAGGGCAAACTTAAGAGTAAACCACTTTATTTAATTTGAAAGTGTTTCATATGAATGGAAAGAGGTTTCCTCCACTTAAAAACTGATCTTCCTATTATTCCACACATCAGTGCTCTACAAACTTCTTTGGATGTTAGTGAAGATGCTGGGAAGGAGAGAAAACAGAAAAACACATTAAAAATAAACTTCTGATAGTGACTCAGGGTTAAACAGGGTAAAGCTTTCCTCACGATGTTTGTTAGAGGTTGAAATTATGTGGCTCTTTAAAATTGACTATTGCTGTGTTTCACAAAGATTATCTGTTAAATACACGCTTCTTCTGGTCAGCAGCTTGGACGCAATGATTTATGCCAATTGGCTTAGAAACCGTGAACATTAATTTATGGCTCGTTCCCAGTTCCCTGTTAATATGTCTGTTTGAAAAAGTAGGGCTGGGAGGGAAGGAGGAGACTTCAGAATTTAAGTGAAATGGAAAGCCAGAGTTACAGACTCCTTAACGGCTATATTTAGTGCCTTCTGATCCCTGATGGCTGTTATACGGGCAAATATTAAATGCTGGGCTTAATGGAGAGCGATGGAAGAAAATCTGCACAATTTAATAAGCTCTGGACAGAGCCTCCAAATACCAGTCCAGAAATAAGGAACTGCAAAGAACTTCTGTGGTCCGTTTCCTCCTTTTAATTACTTTACTCCAGTATTTCTGCAGGAAGTTTGTTCCAGAGCCCCTAGCTGCCAATGGAAGCGATTTGATCTCAAAAGACCACTGCATTCAGAGAACGAGGTGCTCTCTGGTCATTTCTGTTCATTCTCTACCCATGAATACCTTCCTGGTCAGCTAGTACCATGTATGCCAATGGTTTGGGTTGTCATTTTTTCTACCAGGATTATTCTCCCTCCTCACCTCCATGTTTCCCTGGATGTTTTCTCAGCGAACAGTTGTCTTTGCTCATCTCTTCTTTGCTACACTGAAGAGGATGAAACCCCTATTCCTTATTCTGTCATATTGCATTCATTTAGACTCAGATCAATGACTTGAAGGCTTGCTGAACCTTAGGACAGGACCAGCATCCAGGCTTAAACTTGTTTTTGTCTAATTTTGTCAGAACTTTGATATTACAGCTGTTGGAACAACCCATTTGTTGATGAATTTGAAACTGATCTTTGATCTTTTGAAAACTACCTGAAACCTCCCATCATCCAACTGTTTCAGATAGTGTGATCAGTTCCCATTTAGTGGATCTCTTACTGAGTTGCGATCAATTGGTGCCATTTCCTTGGCTAACCGAGGACTTCCTCTGCTTAGAGAATGGAAAAAGTATCATGGAAAGATGCCATGTTAGAGCTGATTCAGGTAAACTCACATATTTTTTCCTTTTCTATTTAGCTTGATGTCTGTAATCACAGGTTTTTCCTAAAGCTTTCCAGATTTTTGAGGACAGCCACAAGCATCTGTAATTACTCAGGTCATGCCAGTTGAATACATTTATTTCTATGCTGACTACTGGATCATGCAAGCTTTTCCACTCTTCTGGGTGATATTTTTCCCTCTCTACACTGATTTCAGTATATTGAGTCCCCTGAGTTTTCTTCCCACCTCAGGTGTGGTCATTTCCAGTTGTTCCTATGAGCCATGCAGCCTTTACCCCATACTCTACACGCTCTTCCTTACTGAAAGCACATGCATTATATTCATTTAATTTTGGGAGTTATACTTGGTTTCTTTTAATCTCAGTGCCATGCTTACTGCACAGCAAACTCTTGTCTTTCCTTGCTCTCCTTTGTTCTTCTGGTTAAAGAACTTTGTTTATTTAAATATCCTTTGCAAGGTCTAACTCAGCTTGACTTTTGGCAATTCTCATTTTACCCCTATGCTTGCTGACCTCTGAAATACAGCTTCCTTTGCCGATATATTTTTTTTTTCTCACTCTCTATTCTTTTCCCTAACAAACACTCTGAAGTGATCCAGTCTGCTCAGGACCTTTCAAGTTTTTCTTCTACTATTTGCAATGCAAATTCCACATCAGTTCTCTGCTTCTGATGCACAGAATTCCCAAATGTTCTGCAAATACAAGTCAGCAGAATCTCTGTTGGAGCTGATTGCCCTAATCAGAGCCTTTTTATATTCAAAGATCATGCTTGGAAATAAGTGTGCAAGCAGATCCAATAACTACAGACTTTGTGATTTATTCCACCTCTATCTCAGGGTGGCTGAAGTTTTATTTGAAGTCTCTTCTGCCAGAAAATTCTCTCTAAGTGCCAAAAAAGGTGGAAATGTATTTCACTGTTGCTGTTATCTGGTGAAGGTATCTGTTGGCAATGATATCTAGAGCCTCCATGTCTTGCCCTCACCATTAGTTTGTCCTTGTGTATCTGGCAGTTGTAGGTTCACATGTTGAAACAATTCCTCGTGGCAATGCGTTTTCTAACATCTCAAACAATTTCTTACGGTATTATATTTCTAATAATGCTCTGGATCTTTGTTCAAATCCTGAAATGTGAATGTTTTTTCTGACAGTTGGAAGATAGCTCAGTGATTTGAGCTTGGCACACAACAGATAACATGGCAGACCTTACTCAGCAGAACTAGGTATTATAAAATGAATAAAGTAAAGATATCTCCAGCTTGAGTGATTAAAAATTCTAAGAATACCAGCATTGAACCTGGGAAGATTCTTCATATGACACAGTTGTTTACATGTGCGAGTAATCTGTGCTTGAGTTGCCTGAAAATATTTCTCCAAACGGTTACTTAACCAAAATTAAGCCTTTAATTCAGTGAGTTTTTCCCAGATCTGTCTGCTTTGGTTGCCTTCATTTTTAATTAAAACTTTGCTAACTTTCAGCATTTATTTCCAAGGAAAACTGAGAGATGTGGGTTTTCTTAGTAATTTTTCAATTTTTGGGTTTACAGTAGTATTTTGATTTTTGTGGCAGAAACTTGTGAATGCATGAGTAATTTTCAGGAAAACAAACTTTTTCCTTTCCTTTTTTTTTAACAAACATGTCCTTGGGATAACAATGTGCCAGTGCCCAAGTTCAGTACTTAAAAGAGCTTCATTTTTCCTTCCTAAAGCTAGCGCAGTGTTTCATAAGCCTTTGAGGAACACACAGCCCCTGTCCTACAGAAATGCCAAGCTGCAAATGAAGCTGAACAGCTATCTTCCATTGAGATACATGGGAGCAAGTTGCACAATCGTAACTTACTCTTGGGTTACTATTTGTTTTACGCTTGCAAAATCTGAGTGAATATCCAAGTGAACATGTTTATTCAGCATCTCTGCCACAGCATCATGGGGTCCAAAAGAATGCATTCGGGAAGGGGTTGGATGAATTAATGGTGGGTAAGTTCCCTGGTGGTTACTGGGAGTTTGGATGCAATGTTTGGCTTGGTTTGTTCCTAAACTGTTGGGAACTGGAAGGACAAACCAGAGAGATGATCATTTTGTTCTTGGCCTTGTTTTTAATCTTTTTTTTTTTTTTTTTTTTTTCTTAATGAGTAATTCTTTGCTGCTAATAGAGCCAGGATATTAGGATAAAGCCATTTTTTTTTTTAAATTCATATTTAAATAGGTATTATTCAGATTTAAATAGTCACTTGATACTCTGAGAGTTTTTGAGACACCCCTTGTATGATAATCTCCCTCTACCTACTGCCCAGCTGCCTGAACTGTAACATGAGTGCAAGATCAAATATCTGCAGAATACGTCTCTATGATGTAGACATCTCTGTTTACCTTATGTTAAAACTAAAGGAAATCTTCCCATAGATGTGCCACTAATTATTATACTGGGTTCCTTTCAAAGACAAAACTTTTCATTTGAAACTCATAGGCACCACATCTTTGGTATGTGAATTTTTATTTTCTTAAATCCTGAGTATGTCTTGTCTTCTATTATTATTCCAAACGATCCATGTTTAATTTGTAACTAAAAGGAACAGTATCGTGCTGCATCTTCAGAGTTATCTGTAGTTTCTCATGTCTTCTGAAGCTCTCTATTCTTCAGATCAAGAAATGTTTGAATTCTTCAGTCAAACATAATTTTATCAGGAAAAAAAATTCACTACAGCACACTAAAAATCTTAATAATCCAATCTGACTTTCGAGTGTCTCTTGCTGTATTTTCATTAGAATTAATTAACACTCATCATTACTCAAGTATGGATCTGTTTAGACAGCGACCCTTCCTGATTTTGATATTATCCAAACACTCTTGGAAGATATTGATACAGAAATCAATTCTACAGCTGTTATGTATCACATCTCTGCTCTCTTGCTGTTCTTCATTAATGTCTGCCTTGGGATGAATTTTTCCTTGTCCAACTGGGAGAGTCCCCGGAGTCATTACTTCAGTTTCAACCTTATTTGGTTTGATCTAAATATTATCATGTGGTAGAACTTGTGATGATTTTAAAAAGTCCTCTATTTGAAATGGTAATCACTGAATGAAATTTCTACAGATGCTTTGGATGACGTTTTAGGAGCGTAAAACAGTATTTTGAGATCTGAAAGCATTTCTCTACTACAACTCTGTCTACTATGGAGACAAGATCCAACCCCAGTGCAGCTGAGCAACATCAGTGCAAAAATAATGGTAGGTATCCACTCACCTGATGGTTTGACTCTCTACACTGGATTAGATAAGAGAAGAAACAAACAAAAAAACGCTATTTTTAGCCAGTCCACAAGATCTTGTATCTTACTGTACATAACCCACTTTCATACTCACTCCTAGAAAATATATAAAATTTTGCAGTACTTTACAGAGCTTAGTACAACTGAGTTGAGAATGTATAATGAGTATGTTGGTTTCTGGTTTACCAAATAAAAACAGAGAAGGAAAAACTCCTCTTTTTTTTAAATCTAGCCAGATAAAGCTGGATTGGCAGCCACAAAATGACATTATAATCAGATCTGATGTAAACAAAGATTTTTTTATTTGCTAAATATCACTGGTATATATGTTCACCACCAGATAAAAATTGACATTAAATATGTAATATTTCTTGAAATGTGCTTTTGTATTGGCTTGTAGAGTATCTGTGAGCAGTTTTCAAGGCCCTTGAATCTGTTCTTCCATTTTGTTCTGTAGAAATCCGTGTGGGTATTTTATTCCAATGGACCCTGAATGTGTTTAGAAATATTGAAATTAGAGCTTTATAGCTCACTTTGGACAGACCACATAGTATTTTTCACTGAAAAAGTATATGAAGGTTATTTGAACATGTAAATTCAAGGTTTGGCTTCTATAATAACTTGCCAATTGCTTTCCACAAATGTTTTCCTAGTACATTTCAATTCTTATAGTCCCTTATTAAGCAAAGTGCCTACAGATTTATTTAGATGCTGAAGTGTTTTGGTGAAAAAGAGGCGGAGGTAAGAACATGCATAAAGTTAAGTACATAAGTAAATACTTTGCTGAATAAGACCAAATGATTACAAAGTGGGACTTTTTTTTTCCCTTAAATTCAAATGAATACTCAGGGAAATATTTTGGATTCATTTCTTGCGCAGTATTTGGACAAGCAAGGAGGGAGGTAGCACAGACTGCTGTAGCCACAAGCAAATTCTGCAAAGGTTTCATACCCTGGCCCCATGCTTTGCATGGATATACTGCATGGCTGATAGGAAGCCCATGTTCTGGCACTAGGGAGCAGCAGAAGGCCCAAGGAAGCTAATTACATGGCAAACAGTGGTAAAGGAATATTAGCATGATCCAAAAAATTTGCATTTGAATAATTCCATAGTTGTGAATTTAATACAAGAAATTAATATAAGAATATTTGAAAATTACAGTTGTGTGCATCTGCTTTACAGTTGTTTAATTTAGACATCTTGCTTATCTCGGAACTAACTGTGTAGCAAATTATCATGTTTCACTGTGGTATGATTTCTTGTACAGTTACACAGAGGACAGAGTTGTATCTTTGGAAGGAATCTGTTAGTCAGCAGACTCTATTCAGGATGCAACTCCATGGCCATAGGCCAATTTAGAATCATAGAATCGTTAAGGTTGGAAAAGACCACTGAGATCATCATATCCAACCAACAACCCATCACCACCACGTCCATTAAACCATGCCTCTAAACACCACATCAAGATGTTTCTTAAACATTTCCAAGGCTGGTGACTCCATCATTCCCTGGGCAGCCTGTGCCAATGTCCAACCATTCTTTTGGAGGAGATATGCCACTGAGCTTTCTGCTGGTGCCTATGAGCCTTAGTAAAATAACATTTAGGAATTAGGGCTGTTTCCTGTGCACACAGCAAGTCATTTTGGAAGAGTCTGTCATTTTGATTTGCAGCTTCTTGGTGGAAAGAGAACAGGAGGAAGGATTTCTTTCCAGAAAATGAAGTATTGCTCTAATCCTTTACAGTCTGTGCCTGAAGCTCGGCCGCTCGCGCTCCTACTGCTGGGCAATGGACATTCATTGCTTTCCTTTATTAAACTGGAGACCTTGGTGGGCTGCTGGAAAAAAGCTTGGGAAGGGGGTGCTGGAGAGGGAGGTGAGCGCGTGAGAGAACCACATGTTAAAGCAGCCTGTGTATGAACAGCAAGCTTTCTGGCTTGACATTTATTGAAAAAATAGATCTTACGCTGTATCCACCCAACACCTGTTGAGAAACACTGACCCCATTACAGAGGTTGGATTTACACTGGCTCTGTATAACACTCTATAAAGGAGGCCACTGGTGCAAAAGATTAAAGAATGCTGTTAAGTAAGTTGTTTTATTTCTTTTGAGACTGAAAGAAAGCTGCAAAGTGAGAGAAAGCTTTCCTCGGTTATTTACTCTTCATTACTGGGGATCTTGAAGGGCCTTGTATAAACTGCTCTAGTCGGGTCACGACAACACTTTATAAGGTGCAAATGTTGAGGTGGAGCCAGTGCTGTACTGTAGGGGAAGCAAATGGAACAGTCCCTCCCGACTAAATGGAAAGTTAGTGCTAATAAAAGCTCATGGCTTTGGCATGGCTTCCCAGGCACAAGGGGCCCATGAACACGGGTTTGCACCGGCCCTGCTGTGGCTAAAGCAAGTGCCCCCAGCCGGCACACGGCTGAAGGCAGCAAGCACTGCAGTTGGTGGAATTGGTCCACGTGAACTTCGTAAAGTCCATGTTGGAGCTCAGAAACGTGCACTTAAGGGCTGGGGGGGGAGGGAAAAAAAAAACCCTTCTTTTTTACTAGCTGCCGTATAATGAATAGCCCATTTCAAGGAATGTGTGAGTTCCTATTAGGGCCGAGTGAAAGTTGCAAAACACTTTTGGGCAATGTGTGTCCCAGTTTTTAAACAAATGGCTTTCTGTGCACTCGCTCCCTTCTGCTTCTGCCTTCCTGTCATCTGGTTCTACCTGGGCAGGAGCTGGTGGGGACAGCCTGCATCCTTCCACCAGCTGTGGGCCAGGGTTGTGCTCCTCCGCTCATTCCTTTCAGTGAAATAATGCTCATGATGAAAACCTCTGGTGTTTGGGGGTTGAGTGGACTGGCTGGGAGGTGAAGCAAGCATTGAAAGGGGTAGTGGACACAGAGCTGTGTCCAAACAAGGCAGTGGGGGATTGAGCTTGACCCATCTGTAGGAAACCAGAACTTAAACGTATTTGCCTGGGACATTCTTATCTGAGAGACCTACAGGGGCCTGACAGGTTTGATACAGAACTTGTGGAATATCATATCCTTTGTGAGTAACTGTTGGAGTCAGAGACCTCTGCAGGCATCTCAAACAACATTAAGCACCTGCTCGTGGGTTGCTAACCTGAGCCCTTCTTCACCTGCTGTCTGAAGGCTGGGAGTGTGGAGGCTCAGAAAATGCTCAGCCAAGAAAGATAGGAGAGATGCACCCACCGTTCAGACCAGGAAATCACAAAACTGGGAAATACTTTGGAGAGGTGAAGATCCCTGGTAGGAGACTGCTTCACTCAGAGTTCAGCACAAACCTCCCTCTCTTCTGCATTGCCTTAGAATAAGCCCCTTCCTTTGTAGAAGCTATGGTGCAAAACCTGCATTCTTTCTTTTATTTATCCCATGTGTCTGAAAAAAAAAAAAAAAAAAAAAACAACCAATAAATTTTTCCAACAAGCCAACAAGCTCTGAAGTGGGCAAAGCAGCTCCGAGTCACACGAGGTTCCCTGCTGATTTTGGGACATCTGATACTCAAGCTGCAGCACGTTCCATCCAAAGGGCCATTTCAGGCAATGAGTTCCAGTCCCCCCAGGTGCTCCCATCACCATGTACTCTCTGGATGTGGCCAAAGGTGGACAGACTCTGGGCAGCAGATGTTAGGCTGTGAGAAAGTTTGCCTTTATTCTGCCGGCCTCTGAGGCAAGCTTCTTTCTCACCACACCCTTTCCACTGCTCTGCTTGGATGCAAACACAATTTGTGTAGGAAGAATTCCTTCATATCCAGGAAATATGCACTCAATGAGACCTCCTTTAAATAAAGCAAAATATATATATTTTTTCTTTTTCAACCTATTTTAGTCCCTCAGGACTGGAACTGGTCCCTTATTTCCCACACGGAGATGTAAGGTTGGCATGTGCACATTTGCAATGGTCAGAGCAGCTGTGTGAAGCTCCCAGAGTCAGGCTCCTTGTGTGTTAGAACCAAACCCTGCAGGTTCAATTAATAGGCTTTGGAAATGAACCAACAGCTGATGATCCCCAGGCTTGTTTTAAATAGAGGAAGGTGGCTGTCAGGGAAGAATTTGACCTGCTAAGGTCTGGATGCAGCTGGGACACACAGAGAGGCTGAAAAGCCTTAAGTCTGGGACCTACACTGTGATGGCTGCAGAGCCAAAATATCCCATTGCTGGGGTCATAAGCAAATAGGGACAGTGCGAGTGGATGCTCCAGATTTTGGTTTGCGGGGATGGTAAAATCCATTTGCTTTCCAAGTCGCAAGCCCTGGAATTTTGTTCTGATGTCTCTAGGGGGAAAGATGAACAGAAAATATATTTGCAAAGTGGGGGAAAAGGTGGGATTTATATATATATTTTAAATCCAACAGTTTTCTTCAAACACGTAAGGGCCCATTAAGTTAAAAAATCTTTCCATTACTAATTTCAGTTAATTACAGACTTAAATAAATACAAATCTTGGTTACCACGATCAAAGGCTGGGCCTTCAAACTAAGGCAAATTCTCTTGAAGTCACAGATTTGGAAAAGGGCCTAAACACACAGCGTGGAGCTGGTGACGCTAAAGGGCTGGGAAGGTGAGCATCACGAGAGCTGACACAGGAGGCAGACCTGGCCCCACACCTTCACCTGGAACATGGGCACACTCCCATGTTGTTTCCACCATCCAGATCCAGAAGAAATCACGGGGCTACTTGCTGGCTTCTGTTCATTTGGGTGCTTATGTTCCCATCTGGACAGCTAATTCTCTTCGTTTTGGCTCCTGCAAAGCCCAAGGTCAGAGTAAAATGCATGTGGCTGCTGCTGACGGATGACTAATTTGGGGTGAAAAGTCCTGCATCAGGAGTTTTCCACACAAGAACTTAAATCCTGCACTCTGGCTTTAATTCTATTTGAAGAAAGCCATTCAAAAAAACAGATTTCAGGGAGAATCGGTTGAGCAAAGGGAAACTAGAAAGCTGGCTGAATATTTATTTGTTGTATCTGTAGCAAGCAGTAAAAGAGAAGGAGGGGGGAGGAGAGGAGGGAGGAACAGGAACACTCTGGGATGACTGGGAAATGCACAAGCCTTTATTTATGAACTTTGTTTACTTTAAAATGCATCCAACTGGAAGGCTAGGTGCAGACATAAAAACTAAAATAGAAAACATCCTGGGCCAGGCTCTTGGAGAATGCAAATTGGCATGGGAGTTCCCATGGCTTCCAGCAAAACCCTGCCACATTTACACCACCTGTGTTCAGATTCTCTGAGTTTAAAATGAAATAAATTTCAAAAAAAAGAAAGCCAGCTCCGCCTCTGCAGTTGGTTTTGCAAGGAGATAGAGGAAGGGACAAAGAGGAGAGGTCTCAGAGGTACCTGTGAGGAAAACCATTTGGGGCATGGTGAGTCTGAATGAGAGCAGAAATGAAAGGAAAGCCAGCACGGGTCAAGGAGCGCAGGTGGGCTCCAGATATGAGCAGTGCTGTGAAGCACTGAGCTGTGCTCAGCTTGCTGCTGTTCCTGGGTGGTCTAAAGGTGTAGTTCCAGTAAGGGCTCGTTGCTATAAACCAAGTCTTTGCCTCATGGACCTGCCATGGAGTTGAGGGAAGCAAGTTCAAGTGGGGTCACCAGGAAGAATACGATCATTGAGTGGTAACAATGCATAAAAATTAGCAACAGACCATGAAATTCAGCCTCAGTCTGCTTAAAATGCTGGAAATGTGGGAAAAGAAAAAGAAAAAGAAGAAAAAAAAAAAAACAGTTTATCGTCATGTACCCAAAATATGATGTTAAATACTTTTTTGAATGCTATTTATATCTTATTAGTAGAGTTAACCTCATGTTTCCTTAATTAATGAATCCCATGCCTAAGCGTCAGAACATCTGGACCAGACAACAGTGGAATTTGAAGGGGCAGCAAAAATGCTCCCAAATCCTTGGCAGCAAGATTGGAGTGACCACAAATGTCCAGCTTTGCAGTGGCAAATAACGTTTTCCCTTGTCACAAAATGGACAGGATTCTCTGGACAAGACGGGATGTGCAGAAAAGCTGTTTTCTACTGGAGCCTGGATTGCAAATCGTGGTTGGGTCCCATCTGAGCATCTCCATCATTTATAAACATTTTGCTTTTCTAGCGAGGATTTTACAGTTGCTCTGGGTTTCTGCAGAGATTTGCACAGAGGACATGTTGTTCTTTTTTTGGATTAAGCCATCTTCCATATATGTTACTGGCAGTGGAGTATTTTGCTTTAGACACCCAAATAGGCCTTTCCCAAATGAAGCCCCTCTAGTTTATCAGTAGGGAAATCGAAGCTGAAACATTTCATACCGAACAGAAGATGCAAGAAATAGAATATTTATTTTGCAGAAAAAGCTCAGACAGAATTAAGCTCAGTGCACATTTGATCAGTTTTGCCTGCTTAATGCACCTTTATGAGCTGAAGATAAGAGCCAGCCGACCGCGCTTGCAATAATACGGCCACAAAAAAATACCCCAGTGAACTCTCCCTGAGATAACATCTTCAATAATCTTTCCGGTGTAAAATAAACAGCCAGAAAGGAAAACAGGAATGGATCCAAATATTCATGTCTCCCTGGCAGTTGTGTTTCTGGGAGTGGAATGGTTCTGGATGGAGGATCCTACATATGGCTTAGTTAATGGGTCGTGATAGGAGTGAAAACCTTCCTAAAGAGGAATTTAAAAACGAGGGCTCAAAGAAGAGCCTTTCTTGTCATAATTTATGGGCTGAATATTTGCTTAAGGAGTGCAAATAATCCTTAGCAGACACGACAGCCATCGACATCTATGAGAGCAGGCACTGCAACAAGAGCTGGATTTGATCTGCCAAAAGATACTAGAGGAAGGTGGCTGCATGTGGTACTGCCTCTAAGGAAACTATTAGCTGAGAAAGCAAGTCACATTTCTCTAATTGTATTAGTATTGGCCAAATCTGGGAGTTCTCACCTAGACTTTATTTGGCCAAAATTTTTCTTGAAGTCAGTTGGAATTTGTTCAAGGTAGGGGTCCTATAAAGGCTGAAAGTGTCTTCAGGACCAAAATCCACTGTCCGTTCTTTTGTCAGATGTTCTGATTAAGTGTCAAGCCTCTGCCAGGGAATTTATGGACGTGTGTAGTACATGGGCTTGTGAAGATGCACAACCACTGTAGCTGACTGGGAACAATATTTCCTCTTGTATCTGAGCACTATTAGATGAAGAAAAGAAAATAGAACCAAACTTGGGAAATGAAAAACAGAACAAAAATGAGATGGAGGCATTTCTGGGTGTGAAGACACTGTTTAAAATAATAATAATAATTTATTATTGTTTCATCTGCATTTCTTCTATTTTCCATAAGACAACATGTTACGTTATTCTGGTCCCCAATGGTTTAATAACTTCCACACACTTTTTTATGCTCATGAAAATAAGCCATTGAGAAGTAATGAAATTAATACTATTTTTTTTCAATGGGCTTTCAGATCTTTAATCTGAACACGAGGTCTGTGCTATACTTAGCACCCTCAATAATTCCCTGTAAGCTGGATCTGAGATAAGGTTGCATCCATTCCTGGTGGAGCAAAAGGGATGAAGCAGTTTCAACTCCTTTGAGCCATGCTACTTATACAGCTTCTATGCTTGACCTAAACAGCTGCTTGATATCATATATTTAATATTTATACACTCTTTTTTCTTGTTTGTTTTTTTTTTTTCATTTTCCCACTGATTTTTGTTATAAAACCAAAAGCGCACGTGTATTTTGATATAGAAAGCTAAAATGCTGTTTTACATTTGTTATTTTAAATGATAGAGGCTTGTTCGAGTATACTGAATTTTTCTTTTTTTGTCTATGGAAAACAATAAGAAATTAAGAAAATATCTTTACCTTTAAGCTTATATACATTAAGATTTGGTTGTTGGCTGTGTGTGAGTGTTGGATGGTAAATGCTGAGTCATAGCCTGAACCACTGATTGAGCACCTGGGGAAAGAACCAGGTCAGCCCTGGGAGCACAGGTGAAGGCAATTCATGTGTGGGACCAGGAGGGGTGGATCCTGCACCTCTCTTAGCCCTCATTTAAGGGCTGACTGACCCTGGGGAAGGGTCTCTTTCTGGAGATCTCTCTTTGGTGAAGCTTTCCTCTCTGAACTTAGAATCTTCTGATACAGGTGAACAATCTTCTCTTCCTTTATAGCACCTCACTATGGTGCCAGTCCTTTTGTCATCACACCTTTTTTGTGATGCCTTTCCCATTGTATTGTTCTGTCCAATTGCTACAAGTATGTAGAATCATATGTATAGTGTATGTGTGTTTGCACATGTCTATGTGTTTGAGAATGGAGAAAAGACTGGGGATTTCCCAGCAGCAGGAAAGATAGACCATTTATCTTAAGTTTTTCATAGGGATCCTTTTTGGGGCTAAGGTGTGAAAACTGGCAGCTCTTTATGTTTTCTGACAGACTGTTGAGGGTTGGATAATTAGAAATCAGCTCTGATTCCAAGTCAAACAAGCTGAGGCCACAAAGTCTTCATAGGATGTTTGTCTGAAACATTTCAGTGAGCACTAATATGTTCAGAAAGAACAATATTGTTAATCCATGTTCACAAGTCCAATACAGAGCTAGTTATAAAGCAAAGCTGGTATAAAATTTGTTTTATGTGTGTGCTCAGTCTTCATGATCCTTCCAGACAGGAAATCAAGACCAAATCTTATGGCCTGTTTGTTATTTATGTAAGTGCTCACACCGATTTAAGTGCAAGAGTTAGCTGCTTAGCTACCTTCTGATGGTTTATTCAGCTTCCCAGCTGGGGTATTTAAGGTCAAAGGATTTCCCAAAGGTTCCAGCATTCACTGATGCATCAGTCCCTACAGAAGCCCCCCCCACTCTCCATCCCCTGTCACTCAGTTGGCTCCTCTGTTCTCTAACAAGCTCCACACCGGTGAGGCTGAGGACAGAATTTTGGCCCCATTTCCTCGGCCTTATTAATTTCAAAGCACTCTTCTGCTAAATACACACTTCAGACTTCACAAGTCCACATTCTGGCCTGAGAGATGTGGTAGACACTGAAATAAGTTTCCCTAAAGACGCAGTGGAAGCTTCATAACTCAAATCGCTCAGAATTGGGTCTGACAAAGCATAGATGAATGTGTTGGTGTGAACAGAGTTCCTTTGGCAGAAGATGTCAGAGGAAAGGACTTAATGTGCAATGTGCTCTCACGTATGGGTACTCAACATACAAACTGCTGGTGGTCTGTGAGGCATCAGAACATGAGCTGTGAGATGATAGCAATTTTTGTTGTATTTTTCTGTCAGTGTTGTTGGTTTTTTTTTTAAGTACATTTGGAAAATACAAGGGGGAGAAAAATATAAGCATAAAGTATTTAAATTTTAGACTGATTTTTCTCAGCACCACACCAAGTGGTCCTTGGATTGTATGTCATGCAAAGGTCAGATTGACTGTGGATTGAATGATGCTGAAAAGCACTGTGGCAGTAGATGGAAATGAAAGCTAGGTTGAGAGAAGCCTTTTGCTTGTGTTCTGCACTGGGAGTAATATCAAAATACTCGATTGGTGGTGTTGGTGTCATTTCTGATTTCAGCATCATACTGAGATGCTGGGTGTAATACTGTATGTGCTTTGGGATCCAGGAGTTGTGCTTTGTTCCCACCTCCTCTGCTTTGACTTCTTTGTCACTTACATAGCCTCTCCTGTCTATGTCATTGTAAAACCAGGAACGTCTTAATGAGGTTCTCATTGTTCCTCTGTTTTGAAGGCTAAGATGTGTAAATTGTTGGCAAATGCCTGCTATTACCATACTGCTGGAAGGCTTCTTCATATTACGCTGTCTAAATAGCTGTTGCATCACAGTCTTTGCATACTACATATTGAATATTGGCCATAAAGTTTGAAACTGAAGTCTGAGTTCAGTGCACAAATGATGTTTACTATGGAAAGTAGGATTACTGTGTAAAAATCATTGACAATTCTGCACCATCATGAAGACAGAATAATAACTTTATGGATTGTGGGGTCTACCTGGGTTCATAGTGGTGAAATAGAAGGGATTATTCTAAATTGTTTTGAGGATGAGATGAGACTGGGGGGAAAAGCAAGAAGGGTAATTCCTTATCTCTGAAATCAGTTGTTTTTATTCACTCCATGGGGAGACTTAAGCCACAGAAAGAGAAATACCTGTTTTTTTTCCAATGTGAACAGTTCACAAGAATAATGCCAAAAGAATGGGAACATTCCCCATCTTCTTGCATCAGAGGTGTGGGATTCCTTAGGCTTTGTACATTCTGATGATATTGAAGTGTCTGTGACTTCATGGCCACCGTGGAGTCAAGCTGAGGTGGCCTTGGAGGTGATCTGTGTTCCTGAAATGTGTGGTCCATACCATGCAGGCTTAATAATGCTCTTCATGCTGCAAATGTTAGCCTTTAAGCCTGTTTTATTTATTCTGACTGTTTAAACCACTATCTGTTTTTGAACACGACCATTTTTTATAGATTGAGGAGATCATTATTTGCACAGTTATCTGTTCTCTCGTTCATTTTCAACTGTTTTTGTTATATACATATGAAGTACTTTGGATCCAGCAGAGTTCATAGAGTACAAAGGCTTGTGCTGGAAAAAAATATTTGCATTTCACTAGCATTCAAGAGAAAGGTCAATAAAATAAAGCAAGATGAGAAATCATGGGGTGAAATGCTGGCCCCACCATAGTCAATGGGAGACTTGCCATTGTCTTTAGTGGGGCCAGAATTTCAGTTGTGTTGCCTCAGATATGGGGAATGACTCCTTACAGTCCACGTTTCAAGCCTTAGGAGGCAAATGGAATAGAAATAAATCAATATCCCATCAGAAATGCAGATTTCACTTCATCCTCTATGTTTCCGAATCCATAAAACATAAATTCCGGATAAAACTTGAACTGTGTTTGACTTAGGTTTTTGTTATTCCTTTGGATTTCCAGAGGGCTGACTGTTACAGAGGTTGCCAGGACAGGCTCTATAGGTGGAATAACCTGAACGGCAGACATACAGAACATTCCTATAAGATGAAAGCGTTCCTCTTATAGATCCAGGACCGGACAGGCTGTCTGCTGCACACAGTAACAAAGACTGAAACCATATTGGCATAGTGCCTGTTACAACACGAAAGGCTTCCCTGTGGCTTTCTACTCCCAGAGAGAAAGAGCAAGGAAATCAGCAGGGAAACCAGTGGAAGTCATGGTTTGACAACATCAAAGAACGGCTTGGATCCTATCCTTATAGAGAGAATAAGGTTGCCAGGATCCCATGAGTTGGCTGACTAATAAGTGAAATTCTGCCAATGCTCCGATTCAGGATGGCTTGGGGTGACCCAGTGACTGCTGGCCATCACTGGTGGAAGAAGTTAATGGGGAAAAAAAAAGCAGGGAGATAAAGAAAAATAACCAAGCAAATACAGGAATTGGGAACTCATAGGAGCACAGAGGGAGTCGCCTCTTGAATCAGAAACGTCTGTGTTAGTAGTAAGGTCAACAGTGACTTCTGAGAAGCATTTGCAGCATTCATTACCGCTTCCATCCTCTGACATAGCCACATCAGCGTGTGGTGTTATTTGTCTTGTCCACACGGATCAGAATAATGGACAACGTGGCAGGGAAAGGCAGAAAATACATCATTTAAGGAGCTGGACGGCCAGATGTACATGAACACTGGGATTTCACATAATGCGCATGGGTCAGCCCCTTCCAGTTATTATAAACAGCCTTGTGTTCTTTTATGAAGACCAGATCCTCAGTGAGGTCTGAGTGACTTAATTTGCTCATCTGTGCAAGAGAAAGTGGTTAGAGCAAGCCATGGTGCTGCAGAGCAAGAGACAGGCAACTGCTTTTGGGTAAGAAGGGCTGATGATTGATGGTAGGACTAGATGATCTTAGTGGTCTTTTCCAACCCTTATGATTCCATGATTCTAAGAAGGAGCTCTGTGAACATATAGTGGATGAAGGACAGCTTAGGCTGTGCGGAAAATGCTTCCTAGTCCTCCTGAAGTGGAAAAGTCTTCTAAATCAGCCTAAATGAATTGGATGAAAGCTTCTGCAACCTTGAGATTTGCTGAAGGGGGATGTTAAGGTGAGCAGGGTGGCTCTTAGATTGCTGTAAGTCCTTCCTCAGTGCACTGATATGCTCTGTCCTGGAACCTCCTGGATTTCAGCTTGTCATGAAGAGCACTGCAGGACTTGGATTCCCCTGGAGAGGATACCAGTGCAGCACTCAAGCCAGCATTTAAGTGAGAAGAATGATTCTACTGGAGAACCTCTGACCACAGGCATGCATGCTGCTGGCTCATGGGTCTTGTTTTCCCTAGATCATGGGATGACCAATGCGATAGGGCTGCAGATCTGTTCACAGCCTCTTTATGTTTTAGAAAAATCACTTCCCTTATTTCCATACTTCTGATTTTTGCCTCTTTCTGGTTAAATTCTCAGCTCCTCAGAGAGGCTCGCAACAGAATCGCGATCTCTTCTGAGGCCTCTGAACACCGTGGTAATATAAATAATAAGAAAGCATTTATCAAAGCATACAAAGGAAACTCTGTGCTTTGATTTAAAGCATGTAAAATGAGTCTTGGAAAACATTCTTCCAAAGGAGTTGAGGATTAATTAACACTTGCCCAGCTTGCTGCGGCCACAAGCAGTGCTAGGAACCCTGTGCACAACTGCATTACCTGCAGGAGCATGGGCAGGCACCAGATCCTGCAGAACATCTTTGTTTTAACTTGGTTTGCTTTTCTGCACCAAGAACGCCCAATGGAAACCAAAGGGGCACGCACAAAACTATGTCCTATTTAAAGAAATTGGGAAGGTGTAGTTTAATAGCCATGAGTATTAGTATACTTATTGACAAGCTTTGATTTGTAGCTGCGTATTTGGTTACCAACCTCCTTCAAAAATGTCAACCCCAAAATTCCCTCCAGGATGGCATCTGAGTAACATGGGGACACCTCACAGCTGAAAAGAGCAACATTCCCATGTGCTATCTGGTCAGAGCTCATCAGTCTTCCTTGCTGAAAGATTTCAGAGTTAAAGTTTATCATCTCAGCTGGTTCGAATTGCAGAGCATGAAAAGGAGGGATGGTTTACCAGCTTTTAAGCCAGGAAAATTTGTTTGCTCTTTTTTTTTTTAATTGCAGAAACGGTTTAAATCCATCAAGCCACTATTCAGTTATAGAGGCACAATAAATCCTAATCTGTTTGGACTCAATTTCCAATTAATTTTTTTTGCCAAGCACCCTAGTAAAAATGGATTAATTTAAAGCTATGTGGAGAAACTATATATATATATAGAATTTTACAGCAACCATTTTTTAGCTGGATTAATTTTTTTTTGTATGCATGTTCGAATCATTATAATAGCAATAAAAAGAACAGGCAATTACATTACCTGTAAAGAGTCATTAGGAATGGAAATTTATAGGACCCTGCAATTAGTGTTACTACATGAGTACATACACAAATGTACTTGGAAAAAATATGAATAGAGTGGGTAAGTATGGGATATGGAAAGAAAAGGAGGCTGTTCTGGAGTCTAAAAGAACTGTCTTCTAGCTTTGCTGGATTGGAGCTAGATGATCTTTGAGGTCTCTCTCAACTCAAGCCTTTTTATTTATGAAATCCTAGCAGTCTTGAGGAGTATCTGCTGTATAGATGTCATACTTAGGGATGTGGTTTAGTGGGTGTTATAGGTGGTAGGTGGATAACTGGTCTAGATGATCCCAGAGATCTTCTCCAACCTTCATGATTCTATGACTTTGTGATTGTTCCCCAAAAAAGAAATCCATGCTGTGCATGAAGCACAACCATGCAGCAGACCCTCAGGCAGGGAGCAATGTGGGATGTCTGGGGTTGAATGAAGAGTGTGTCACTGGGATGCAAGGAGCATCCCACTCCAGGGTGGGAATGTCCATGTGTCCAGACCCTGGGAGCTGGACGTAAGGGTTAAAACAAGGAGAAATGTCATCCACCTGCAGCCTGCCCTCATTTCTCAACTGATCTTTGTATAACACTATGAATGCCAGCACTTACTGTCTGCAGTCCCAGTCACTGTCTCAAATCAGGGACAGCAAATAAACACAGTTGGCTTGAAAGACTCTGTCTGTAGAAAGCTGAGTGTTTCTACGTGGGAGTATTTATGAATGCACTGTGATGAGGAGACAGTGATCGGCACAAGGTTAGAAGGCAGAAAAACATCCTTTGGCAACCCAGGAACAAACCCAGCCTGAAGCAGGGTTTTTAGCATGTGTGCTGATGATGGGAAAACAGAACCAGTGTCATCTCTGCTCACCCCGCTTCCACCTCTACAGGGAAACATGCTCAGGAAAGATGGAATACGTATTGCAAGAAGAGAAATTGTGGAGAGCAGTGTGGGCTCCCGTCACCTGAGAACAAACAGGAGAGCTCCAGCTTCCTCTGCATGTCTTTCTCTGCATGTAGGTGGTCTGGGCTAGTTTAAATGAATGCATTGGAAATGCAAAGAAAAAGACCAGGGGAGAAAAGCATCCCTCCCTCACTCAGCCATCACAGCACAAGAGGATTATTCATGAACTTACACTTTAAAAGCACTGTCAGACTTTGAGGCCAGTTTTTGTATTATAAAAGGAGACACTCAAAAGCTGAAAGCGTGGGTTCACTTAAATGCTCAAATTGAAGTTTCCAGAAAAAAAGTGAAACTTCAAGAAAAATAATCTCAAGTAAGATACTCTTGCCAAATTGATTCAAAGGACTTTCTTGCCTCCTATCAGCTGCTCCTGTATCCAAGGACAACGTTATTTTCCCATTTTTGGAAAAGCTTTGGGTGGATGTTTGTTTATAATAACTTATTAGAATTTGCTAAAATATTTTCAGCATAAGACCCATGGCGTCAACTCATCTTTCCGCACTAAACCAATAAGCATGTATTAAGGCACAATGCGTTGAGATTCCTGTTTACATCCACAGATGGCAAATTAATGCTTGCTCACTCCTCCTCTTCATTAATCTCTCCTTTTCCCACATAATCCATAAATGAAGCCCAGATGGAAAGAATTAGCTCAAAATCTCTCCTGCCCCCCACCAAAAAAAGGAAAAAAATGCTGGAAGAGGAGTTTTGGTAGCACTGATTACACTGCAAGGTTGTTCTGTAATTAATTCTCTGAGTCCTGAAGTATATTGCTGTCTCCCAGTCTTCATAGAGGATGTGCTGCTATGTTATAGATTATGTATTATGGTTTGTATGGTCTGCTTACAAGACCAGGGATGTTAAATAGGAAGCCTAGGAAGTATGAGAAGGAAGCAGCTAGAAACTGCTAGAACTAAGCTGAAACCAGTGAACCCAGAGAAGAGACTCTCAAACAACAGATACAGGGTTGAACTTCTCAAAGTCCTACAGAAATCGAATCAGTGTAGGCTGTAGGCACCTACATTGTTTATGTGCTTCTAACAGCAGCGGTCTGATGTATAAAAAAAATGTTCTGTTTGGTTTTCAAGGCAAAAACTCATCCTGAGATGCCTGTGATTCCTTCTGCTGATTGCTTCTTGGAAAGCTTTGGATAACATGAGCATGTTCTGAGGCAAATGGGCTGGGAAGAGCCATGTCCATTGCCCTTCCAGACTCACTCAGAGAAGATCAATGCCACCAGTGACTTCTATCTAACCTTGGTACCAAATCTAACCTTGGTACCGTATCTTTTGTCTGTTAGGATAGTCTGTCATATTAACAATATTCACTTTACTGAACCCCACCTCTTGCTACGCTCAACCCTCTTCAGCTCCAGAGATGTTCACGGACAGGAACATCACGTAGCATTCATTTCTAGCCTTAATGGTTGGTTGGACTAGATGATCTCAGCAGTCTTTTCCAACCTTAATGATTCTGTGATGGTTCTATTTTATGCAACTGCAATGATGTCATGGCCAATTCCTGATCATTCTGAGTCAGTGCTTACCTAAAGGCATTCCAAACACAAATTCATCAAAGGGAATTAAAGCAACTCACTCAGCCACATGTTCACCTCCTTCTAGTAAAAACAAAACAGCAGATGAAGTATTTTAATCTGTAATTACTAAACCACTTTAAGGAGTGACACGATGCCAGCGTGCGTGCTGCTGCCTGCCCTGAGCTGCCCGTGAACCCAGGGAACATGGCAGCATTGAGTCTGAGTGCAGGAGCTGGAGTTCCACAAGACAGAAATTGCTTTGCAGAGAGGACAGCTTTGAAACTGTGAGCCAGGGGATGAGTTGATGGGAATATGAGGCAAGAAGTTCACCTCCTCTGGGCCCTAGGCCACCACGTGCACCTTGAGGTAGGGCATCTTCCTGCACCGTTTATACAGGGGTTAGTGGCTCTAGTGAGAAATTAAATTTTCTTTAACAGCTGATGAATATGAAAAGCTGAAAGATCAGAATTGTCATGAAAATTGCTAAACTTGCAACAGCTGCTTAAAAAAATGAGTGATTTAGGGGTCCTTTGGATTTTTTTGTTTTATTTCACAAGCATTGTAATAGAAATGTTATTGTGGTGTTTGAATGTGAGGGTTTTGTTTCTAAGCATTTTTTTTTTTTCTTTTTAACTTGTGTGGCACTTTCCTTGGTGAGAAATCTGTGTGGCAGTGAAGGAAACAGAATCCAAACTGAACCCAGGAATCCAAGTGAGCAAAAGAAAATGATCAAAAGTGCAGAAGTGAACTCAGTTTAATGGCAAACTCTGAACTTTGCCATAACCATAAAAAAAAAAGGGGGGGGGGGGGAGAAGAGGAAGAGGGGGGGGGGGGGGGGGGGGGGGGGGGAAGTGCAAAGAAAGTACTCAAATTGTGTTCACTAAGCATCAAGGATTCAAGGATAAAGGTAGGATCCATTGGAAGGCTTGCTTTATTTTTCATTAGTTCTCATCTGTAAACGTTCTGGGGAAATTAAAAAAAGGGAGGGGGAATGGAGGGAGAGAGAGTGAGAGAGGAAAAGGAGGGGGAAAAAAAAAGAAAAAGAGGGGGGTGAAAAAGAAAAAGAAAAAAAAAAAAGAGCTATTCAACTTAAGGCTGAGTTGTTAATTGTTGAAGGAAACTGTTTCCTCCAAGACTGATAAATACCATGGGGTATTTCAAACAACTGAGTAGTAAATCAAAGAGAAGTGCTGTTACATTATACAATGAAATCAAAGTGATTTGCAGAACCCTAAATGTTTTTCTGTTATCCTTAATCCTATACCATTAAAGTAATGAGGAACGCTGATAAGGTTTTCAGACAGTGACAAGGAAACGTGAAAATTATGGGCATTTTTATTTGAAGCATTTCTCTCGGTGCTTTAGCTTTTAAATACAATGAAATATTGTAAATACTTCTATGAGGCTCTAATACAAGAGGCTGTAAATGAACCTTTACCTGAAAGCTTTGTCAGAAGTCATGAACCAGGATAGAGTCATGCTGCTACCCTTCTATCCTGGATTAAAAACTATATAGTTGAATGTTTTGTGGTATAGTAGGCTTTTTACATGGCAACAAATGAAGAAT
>JAPSGF010000045.1:5825255-5870555 GCA_035772895.1 Perdix hodgsoniae | reverse complement strand
TATGAGTTAGTTTCCTCCAAATACAGATGTTGAGTACGATGCGTAACAGGCACATGACTCCAGATCACTGACATGCACACTGCCACTTGTAATGCTACATTAGGGCTGACACGGTGAGTGTGCTGGGATGGAGATCACACCTACTTCTGTACACCGTGGTTGTGAGGTGAGGAATGTGCGTTACAGTCTCTTTGTGCTACAGCCCCGCTAATAGTGTCTATGCTGAATATTTTTTCATCAATATGACCACAGGTGTCTGTAAAAAGACATGGAAAGCTACCTGTCCCTGCATTTCAGCATAAGTTCCCTTTTTCCCATTCAGTGCTGCCCGCACAGCTCTGTGTGAGTCCAGGCAGCGGCAACTGGAGGGCACCTATTTCCAACCATGCTCTAAGATGAGATCGTGGACGAATCCCGGTCACTGTTACCCAAACCTGGATCATTTAATCAACCCTGTGCTCTCGTATGAGGAGAACACTGCCTTAATTCTTCTGAGCTGGATTAAAGGGAACACATGGCAATGGCCCCGCACGGCAGTGACGGAGCGGCCATAACTCACTGCTACCAGCGAGCTCCGACTATTTATTTATCGAGTTCAGCCAACAGACTTCTAAGTGATTTAGATGTTCCCCAAGATAAAAACAGTGGAGTAGTCAGGGGCTTTGCAAATCTAGCGTTGCATCAGCAGCTGAAAGGGAACAAGAGGGAGGGCAGGGTGGGGGAAGCAGCTTGTGCGTAAATGAGCACGTTTTGGTTTTCTTGCTGACCGATGTTAGCACAGACAGTGAGTTGTGCTGTTCTTCAGGCACGTCCCTTATTTGTTTTCAGTGCAGAAAAGGAGGCAGTATAGGGAGGATGGGACGGAGCAGCGCATGAGATGCCAAATCAAAAGGCAAGTTAAAAATGGTGAGGATTAAAACAAGGGAGGCCTTGGGGAGGGGGGAAAAAGTAATCAGTTCCTATAGGGAATAAAAGTGTCACCTTCAGAGGATGAGAGGAATTCCTCGTGTAGGGGATTTGGCAGTGAAGGACAGATTTCTTCCCCCCACTCCCCCCCCTTTTTTTTTTATTACTTAAAGGCAAAATATATGTTAAGCCTGACAAGCATTTTTGAACTTTGAACTCTCTGACCCTTGAAGCCTCCAAAATGAACCTGGGCTGACTCCCAAGGAATGGCAACAAATGGCAGAGTTGGTCCCTCTGTTGGCTTCACCTCTCCTATACGACCCATACAAGGAAGGTTGTCTTTTGCCCCCGTTTGCACCTTTCCTCCCTCTTTCCTCCTTCCCTCCGCTGCTGCCTGGGGCATATGAGACAATCCTCTGTGGTTTGTGGATGTGTTCCAAGTTTAGAGATATCTAATAAATATATGTATATCTCACAGGAATGGGAGCTTATCATCCCGTCATGAGAACAGTAAATGCCAGACATTGCCCTTAAACCTGGAAGTCTACATCAGACACGGTGTAAGAAGAGTGAGGGGTAAGTACATGGAGCAAAACCTCTCACCTCTTCTGCACTGGGATTGCTGAAGCATTTCTGCGTTGAGAGAAAGGAGAACGATGCGCGCATCCCCTCCTGAGTTTTGCTGCTGCCTCCTACCTGTTCTGTGCCCTCATAAAGTGTAAAATAGTGCCATCTACTGACACTGCGTTTCACTGCTCTCTCCAGATGGCTCCAACAAGTGCTGGGCACTCAGCAGACCTCATGAGCTGATTTTTGTATCCTTTGGTTACTGCGTTAACTCTCTAACATGCTGCTTGGATGGCGCTAAGGCAGCCATAGACCAACAATTTGGTCTATTGGAATAATTTGGAATGTTGATTTCTGATGACACCAAAGTCACAGGGGAAAAAATAAGCTTAGCCCCAAAGGCAAAAATCTACCATGCTATCACCTTGTTTGTAACCACCAGCACCCAAAAGCCAACCACAAAAGCAACCTGCAATGCTGCATGTCGTCAACCAACACCAGTGAGAGGGGGGTTATTTTAAAATGCATGCATAAGTCAAGCTTTTAAAGTATTTAAACTGTGTGGAAGGTGTGTGCTCATCTCAGGACAGCTTCAGTTTTGGAATAGCCTGCACAACCTATAGTGTTATTCCCCAGAAGGTGTTTTCCCATTTCTTAGCAGATTTACCCCAAATGCATCCTTTGCTGTAATTCCTGTGTGGGTGAGGCACATGCAGCCCTCCCAGGCTGGCTCCTGCAAGCTGCCCAGCTCTCCAATCCCTCCTCCATCCTCCCAGACATTGCACTGCAGCACGCTTTGGCTCCTTGGCCAGAAGTCCTGACGTGACAAATGAATCTGTGTAACTTTCCATTTACCAGCCTCCTCAAAGAGGATATGCAAGCGTGTGATTACAGCACGTTATCAGATACCAGCACTGGGATTTTTCCCTCTCCTGTTGTTTTTATGATGACGATGAGTTGTTGCAGTCTTTATTTCACAAGACAGCACTCATTGGCTGGGCCGTTGGAGCAGGGTCACTGATTGCTGTGACACCCCTGCAGGTATAAAAGCCAGTGATTTATGGCAGGGGAAATTCATATTAACCATAAATATCTTAATAACTAGCTGTGAGGGGGAGAGAGCAGGCTGTGCATCCAGCTCAGATTAATTGCTGTTTAATGGGCAGCGTCTAAAACTCTCCGAAACAATGCTCCTGGCAGAGGGTGTTGCTGAGGTTACAGAAAGGGCCTTTAATCTGCAAGAGGAAATAAGGCACTGCGGTGCGACTGCTGCCCTGGGCTCAGCCCTGCAAGCCTGTGTCCCATGGGAGTTGGTTATCTCATGGCACACAGATGCTGTCTCCTGTCCCTGGCCAACGACTGGACCCATAACACATGACTCTACGTGTCCTCCCAGCTATCGTGTGCCAAAAAGGTGCCTGGAAGCTCCTACACATCAGTCTGGAAACTCGGTCTGGCTAATTTTGTAACGTTTCAGTGCTTTTCATCCAGGAAGACTTACAAGTAGCTTGAGGCTGAGTTGGAAGAGAAAGGTGGATGTTGAGATGCTGTGGTTTGCCATACTGGCTTCCTTCACAGTAAAGTGGGAGGTCTGGAGACAACTCTGCTCTTCATGACCACCCTGTGGGCCCCTTGTCCAAAAAGAACTCCTGCTCACCAGCTCACCCCGTTGGTTTTGTGTTCTTATTGCAGGAAAGACGACTCTTTGGAGCAGTGCCTTCCCCCAGATCTCTACCTCCTTGCTTCTCTCTTAGCTCAGACTTCAAAGGAACCCAACCCCTGTGGCACTTTCAGTGAAGAGGAGATAAATGAGTTTGGGGATTGTTCTCATTTTTCTGACTTAAATCCCATGGCTTTTGGTTCCCAGGATCTCTTTCAACCTATAGGGAGGTTTCATCTGTATCATGTCTAAGCCAAAGGACCTCCTCAGAGTTTACCCCCTTATTAAGGTATTAATGAAAATAAAAGGACTGTGATGTGACCCGTGGTTCTGCCTAGATGTAGGATCATTTACACTTTCTTTGAGATCAGCTGTCAGGAAACACTGCTCGTATATTAAATGTCTCCTGCCTTTCTATCCAGGATCATAGCTGGGGTTCTGCACAGAAGTGAATGATGAGGAGCGGCAGAAATAGTTCAAAGGTCTGCCTGTTCCCCTGGTCAGCCATGCTATGTGATGGAGCATTGCTGAAAATGTTATTAATGTACTTACTGTTTCAGCAATGCTCTTCAAAGTTCTCTGCTCTAAGAGTAGAACTGCTTACCACCGATGTTAGAATCAAAATCATTTGAGTTGGAAAGGGTCTTTAAAGCTCCTCTAGTCTAACCTCACTGCAGTGAGCAGGGACACTTACAGCTCCATCAGGATGTCCCTGTTCATTCCCACTTCTCACTTTTAATGAATTTTAAAATGAACTATCAAATAAATGCGATCAGTATATTTGGACTTTGAAGCTAGTCTAAAGTTCTAGAAATGCTCCCCAAAAAGCATTTCTTGGATCAGAAGGAGGTGTCACCGAAGAGCAGAGGGGTTGATAAAACACTTGTCCAAGGAGACAAATGCTCCATCATGTTGTATTTATTTCCCAGCCTGCAGCCAGGCTGTGTGAACTGCTCACAGCTCTCCTGAGGCCAGTCAGGCTCCCATAGAGCCCTTCCTCAAACAAGCCATAAATGTGGGCTGCAGATGCTGTTTTATGGGACAATTGCACTCACCCAACAAATCCTCTCTGGTAAGTACAGAAAGCATGGAGATGTTGCTTCTCCTTCTCTGTGTCTCCCTTTTTTTTTTCTTTTGGCTGCTTGTCACTCTGTTTTCACTCATCACTTCCCATTTAAGCGTCAGTATCGACACACCAGTGTGCTGGCTGCAGATAACTGTAATTGTTTAGGTGTTCCAATCCTCTTGTAGTCTCCTCGGTATCACCCAGAAGATTTTAACAAATCAGAACCTGATAGGTAAATTGCAGCCTTCATCACCATGATTTGCAAAATCAAGCTCTTCCATAACCACCTGGAAAAAAAAAACCCTGACCTCAATCTGCATAGCAAAGTGAACGTTTCCTCCAGATATCAATGCCTCTGCAGCTCCAGCAAAAGTGATGGCAGATGCTGTCATCCCTTAGGGTTTGTTTTCACGGGCTAAAAATCAGCTTTCTCAGCTCTTCTGAAATCAGGCTGCAATGCAAAACCTCCCCAAGTTCTTCTCAAACTGAAGTCACCCCTTTGTGTTGACAGCCAATTACCTGCACAAGCAATCTTCCCTGCCAGATCATTTATTGGAAAGGAGCACATCACTTCCCTGCCCCTATTCGAGTCATCAAAACAGAGATGGTTCCAGTGCAGATGCACATTTGCATTTTGGAAGCAAAGCCAATGTGAAAGCATGGAGAGAATTAAAGTTGCCTGATGCACGTAGATTCAACGTGCTCCTGCCCCATGGAACACAGAACTTTGTGTCGGGAAACAAAAGGGTGGAGGACACATTGCTGCATCCCGGGTCCACCCTCCACCTCTTCCTTACAGAGATGCATCCACACAGGGACCCCAGCATCCTCTTGTTCTGATTTGTGTTTGAACACTGAAATAACAAATGTGTGATCGCTCTGTAAAATGTGAAATGGAGGTGGAAGTAGAATTTGTGGAGGGAGGAAATGGGTTTTATAGGACTGACTGAGGAGATGTGAGCTCCAGGCATGCAGATTCCACCTGGAGACAGACTAAGCCCTGCCAGTACTGAGCCTTTTACTCCAGAAAAGCACTAATTTTTCTCACCTCCAATCTGATTTTGCAGTGTGAGAGCTGCTGTTTAACCCAGACTATCAGGAAACTGATCCACCGTTTTTACCAACCAAGATGAAGGCTGAGGGGTGGAGGTACACAGAGCTGCTGTCACTAGATGCTCTCCTAGATCCAGAGGTCTGGATGCTTCCCTTCAACACATTGCCAGCAAACCCCAAAGCCACCTTCACCAGCTTTTCCTCTACTCTGTGATATCATAGCAACCCCACAAAGCATTGCCATACCTACATGAGGTGAGTTAACCTTCTCTGGAAACCCATTCCACATTGCAAGTGAGCAGCTCCGCAGCCCACAACTTCTTTTTGTTCTTGGTAATAAATCTGATCTGAAAAATTGCTCCGATAAATGAACAAGCAGATTCATGGCATGGAGGGTAATCCTCAAGGGGAATGGAAAGAATACAGTTCGGCAGTAAAACGCTGGGTAGTTGGTACATAAATTTCTCACAAGCATGAAGACAACTGGCAGGCAATGTCAAAGGCATTAACACCTACCATTGAGTGTAATTATTTCAGTCTGTTACCAGTCCCAGGGTTAATATGCATTTCAAAAACTCTGCGAGAAATCAAAGTCTGGGAGGTCTGTGCAAGCCATTTCAGGAGGCTGTAAATTTTATTTTAAAAGGAAGAATTTAGGATTGCATAAACAGTGAACATTTTTCTACTGAAGAGAAGAGTGTTTTACAGCATTGGCCTTAGCCAACAATCAGGTTGTCTTTTGCATTAAAAATCTTTAAATTCAAAATTACATGCATGCTTCAGGGGAAAATAGCTATAGTAAGACTAAAAGGCTAAGGGGAAAAGCCTCAGCAAAACATCTCCTCCCACATACATGCTTTTCCCATTAAACACAACGTGTGGATTGTGATAAGACCCATTTGTAGATGATTTACTCATGCTGATTGCTCCTATTCCCCCCAAAATGTTATCCTCAGATACAGTCATCTCAGCTACCTATGGCCACCAGGGACCTTAAGAGATGCCAGCTCGTGAAAACGTCTTCATCCAAACAACAGCAAGTATAATACTTCAACAGCAGATGCAACAGGAAAAGCACAATTGATGGCTGCATGGAGCATTATCTACACTGCGTATCCATCCTGCATGGAAAAGATATTTTGCTGTCAGTGTTTTATAATACTCTTCTGAAATGTGGGGTACGTATTCTGGTGTTTAGATAGCAACTGGTTCAAAGCTGACACAGTTACTACAACATGGTCATATCCAAGGGACTTCCGTTACTCAAGAGGACTTGAGCATCAACCTCTTGGCAGGCTGAGAAATGCCCCATGGGACTCTCATTCCCTACAATATCTTCCTTCTCCTTCTTCTCCTTGCCCTGGTTTTATTGATATCTGTTTTTTTTTTAATTACTTGGGAACATTTTCTGCCAGATTACAAGTAATCTTATACAAGCATTCTGCCATTGTAATATGTTGCTTTTCAAGAGATGGTGCCATTTCATTTTAGCACCGAATGTTCAGTGTAAGATTTGGATGGGCTATTTATCAAAACTTTAAGCCACTTTGTCACAGTAATGGTAATGTGGTACTGCACGCTGAAAGCCTTTCCAGCCATGGCATCAGGAGCAAGAAGAAATTAATCTCCTTTTAAGTTATTCATCATTCACTGTCAGCAGAGCCAGTAGGTGGGTTAGCCTTCAGGTACTGGTCACCTGTGAAATAGGTTCAATCTCTGAAGAGTGAAGCTGAGAAAGGTAATAAAGCTCTCTGAAAACTATCTTCCTCCATTGCCTACAGCTGCCACCACCATCTGTTTGTGCACAGGAGGATGTAATTCCTTTTTTTCCTGTGTATGAATTCACGAAGATTAGACACCATGAGCTAAATCCTCATCTGAAGGAAGCCAAATTCTGTGGGATAATGTTGATTTACACCAGCTCTGGAGATAATCCTTTGAATCTGGACAGATCTTTGAGTAAAGTAAAACCAACAGCAGCAATTCATTAGGGAAAGGAAAATAAATAAATAATTAAATAACCCTATAAATAGATGGATTAAATGATGCCCAGAAGGAGAAAGAACTCCCCTACCCAATATCAAAGCTTGGAGCAATAGCCAAAAAGCAATGGTATCGTTCAGGGGCAGATGAAAGAACATGTAAGTTCAGCATGATGTCATGGCTGTTTATGCAGTTAAATCGCTCTTTATCATACACCAGACACATAATGACTTTCTAAGTCTCCCACTGGACGGATGGTCCGTCTCTGTAATAAATGTTGACAAGTTTTATATAAAACTGTATATCATTTTCAATTCCCAGCATAGCCATTTGAACCTGTGATTAATAACCTCACAAATCTTATCTGTTTGAAAATAAGAGGAGCTGGGTTTGTTTCCTTCAGATTAGGGTTCAGGGCTTAACAACAGGAAAATAGCCTGCTGAGATCACTCTGGTTTTCATGGCACATAAAAAGTAAAAATTAAGAAAATAGAATTTAAAAATACGTTAAGCACTCGTATCGCAAAGCAAATAAGATACTTCACGAGTCGTGATAACATTGATTCATGGAGTCTGTGACCAAACAATTGTTTAATATCAGGCAGAATAACTGTGAACGGAGAGATAGGCACTTGTACATTTAAATTAAAACACTAATTGGCTGATAAGATGTACCGCAAAAAAATAATCTCCAGACTCAAACGTCTTGGTGGCTTGTCAAAGTGAAATGAGAAAGCTCTGGGCAAAGATAGAGGGCAAAATGGGGAAAGAATTTGGGATCTCAGATCCAAGTCTGGCCTGGTTATGGTTGGTCTCCAGAAATGGGACAAAAGAGAGAATCTTTGTGGATCAGAGTCCCTGGGATGCTGCTGTATCAAAGACAACATCCAGGCAGTGGTAAAGCTGGTGGAAGATGGGCAATTGCTTTGGCTTAATCCAAGTGGGAGGACTTCCCATCCTCACCCACTGCTCCTGCTCAACCAGGTGCAGTTGTAAATGTGATTTCTTTCAGGATTAAAACTCAGTATTTAAAGCATTCCTACCATGCTCTCTGAAAAGAACTGTCTCTGAACCTCAGCAATTCTATCCTCTTCTTCCAAACTCCCCCACTACCATTTTGCACCAACAACCAAAGCCACCAGTCACCAGTGGCTGATGAAAAATGCTGATGAGTCCATTTTCCTTCAGAAAACCAGCAGAAAAGGATGAAAAGGAATGCATCCAATCTGTGTTTTTCTCCTGGTGTGTATCAAAATATATTCATCTGAAACATGTCTTCTAGTTTGGTTTTACAGAGCAATTTTTTCCTGAGAAATCAGATACTCCATGCCAAGATTTTAATTTATTTGGAAATGTAGTTTTCCGCCCAAAATTGTCAGCAGATTTTCTCTTAAAAGTGCTTAGAGTTATTGCAATATTAAAAAGAAAAATTACCTTGCCTTTGACTTCCACACAGTGAGCTGCTCACGGAGGCTGGAGATAAGCATTGAGAACTGAGTGCACTCCTTAATTATATCTCCTTGATATAAAACTTCTTGTCTGCCTTTGATTTTATGGCACTTGCATGGAAAGTCAGGGCAGGGATGAAAAGAACCACTTTTCTTTTTTCTTTTTGTTCGGTGTTTGAGTGTTGCCAACAATTCACACACAGTGAGGGAAGCATGGAACCAAAAGAAAAAAAGAGGTTGTTTATGGAAAATTTGAAAAAGATTTGGGAAAAAAAAAAACACAAAAGGATTTGGGGACAAGAGTTGTCCCTTCCAGGGCCCAAATCTGATCAGGTTAACACATTCTGGGGGGTAAAAATCACTGATTTATTTATTTTTTGAGTGTTGTTTTTCAACCATTGGACACCTCCTTGTGACATATGCTCAATAGGCCCCAGGTTTCCATTAACCAGATGGAAATTTTCTGCTTTGTGACAATGGAAAGACAATTTCACTGAAAAATGAGAGAAAAGAGTCAGCAGAATCAGTCAATATTGATAGGTTTTTAGGACGAGAATAGCACATTCCACATAATTTCTGGTTAATAATGAATGTGTGGGAATACAACTTAGTCCTGCTGTTTTTTTCTGTCCTCCTATAGCATCCATACTGTCTAAAAAAGTTAAAAATATATTTTAAAAAAGTACATAGAAACTCTTAAACCCAGTTTGGTCAAATGCAACAGGGCGGCTACATAAACCTGAATGATTTCATTACTCACCAGCTTCAGAATATAAAGATCACTTCACACAGACAGAAAACGTGCAAGAGATGATAACATGAAAAAGTGTGGAAGTTGTCGTTTTCTTGGTCAGCAACACAGAACCAGGACCAGCCTTCATGCCACCATGGATCACCAGTAACACAAAAGTGGGTGAAAGTCTGGGAAATTAATGCATCCTCTCTCTAATGCAAGCATGTAGCATGGAAGAAACAAGTGTGTTTGTCCACGAGAGGTCTCTAGAGTCCTGTGTAATCACAGGGTATTCCCATGAATTCCTCCTCTACGTTTAAATGAGAGGGGTGTTCGAGATGAGTTCAGCTCTGTTCACCAATGCACCCTTGGAGGGGGAAGAGCAAGAGGCATTAGGCATCCCCACAGCTATGGACATGTGGTGATAGGTTAACCATGAATCCTTCTCCGTTAGTGTGTCCATAGTATAGCACTGAGACAGGAATGGGCTGAAACCATCATGTTCAGATCCCCACAGTGTGATGCAGAGGGAGCAGTACGTTTGAGGACCTCTGCCCACTGCTTTTCCAAGGTGCTCTGGATGCTCATCTCCCCACATCAGCTCATAAGAACCCCCATGTGAGCCAGCCTGTCTGTCCTTCCTTAGGTGGGAGAAAGAGGATGGATAGGAAATGTGAAGAAGAGGCAGGCAAAAGTCCCCATAGGGGAGAATCAGCACGCATCCATGCTCTCCCAGCAAGACACACATTAGCCCACAATTCAAGAAAGCAGTAAAGGAAGAGAGTAAATATTGCTCAGTATTCCCAGTTTCTGGCAGTGATTTTAGGGGAGCTGCATTGCTTGATTACACATGCTACAAGTTTTGGGGCAGTTTCCTTAGAGCCAACATTAGCATTAAGATTTGTCTCGACACTCTCTAGGATCAGAACAAAGCAGCACACCACAAAGCCCAAGGAGAAGGAGCAAGACTCTGAAGGCTGTCATGGCATTCACAGAAAACCAAGAGAAAAGGTATTTTTGTGAAAGTTTCTTAGCTGGCATCAAATCACTGGTCAGCCAATGATAGGTAAAGAAAAGGAGAGGAATCAAGCCTTTTTTGAAATAGTTTTACCTGGAGATTACTAATATGCTAGAGGATATTTGCCAAAGATGCTGTCTTAGCAGATGAGTGGCTACTTTAGCAATTTCTCTGCTGAAATACTGGGAACTCCCTAAAAGCTGTTGACCTTCCAAGTTTGTCAGCAGTTTGAATAGTTTGCACAACTGTATTAGTGGAGCATTAATATTGGCTTCCCAACAAACATTTGTCCTTCATGCACCTTGCAGGATAGTCACACAAAGTGCATTATGATTCACAACATCCAGAAATCAAATTAAGCTTTGCTTGTATAATTGATAATCGTGTCTGCTCTAATCAATTACTGACCAGGAAGCAGAAGAATTACTAAACATTAATATATGTAAATCTCCATCCAAAAAGACTTTTCTGAAAGCATTTACTCATGATATTGCACTGAGTGACATGGGTTAGAGGGCATGGTGGGGATGAGTTGGGGTGGGATTGGATGATCTTAACAGTCTTTTCCAGGCTTAATGATTCTATGGGTACATTCTGAGAATTTATTCTCACAACATCACAAGAAAAGATTGTTTTGTGTGTTTGTTTTCCCGTCTGTTTCAACTGTAAGCTGCACACTGTTTGCCATTCCATCCTTCACTTCCAGAAGGATGTTGTTTCTTCAGCCTCTTCTCAGCAAAGGGAAGGACAAAGTCAAGTCTGTAAAAATGATACCCCACAATATACAACTCCATGCTGCAGAACCTCATTCCTTCTACCATCCTGAGAAGAAAGAGGAAACCAGAAGAAATGAATTAAGCAGCTCATTTGAAAGACAGCAGAAGGTTGTATTTCTGCTTTCCATTTTTTCTCAGCTAGTCACTGCGATTGGGATTCACAGAGCGTGTGGCTGGAAGAACACAGAAGCTGTAATGGGCTGAATTAGCAGCGCTTATACCAAGCGCAGATGCTCTCTTAAAAGCCACGTAAGCATAGATGGAGTATGGATAATGATAATCACTGTGAGTTGGAGCTACGGTGTGAAACATGAACTGCCTGCAAGGAGTGGAAAGGGGCTCAGCTTCCTCTCACCACAGGCCGTAGCCTAAGACAAAACGCTTTGAAAGTCCCAGCAAACACTTATGCCCTTTTTAATTGTTAAGAGTCATCTGACATTGCCACGAGGACAGTAGAATTCAGCGCTACAATTTTTAGGAAGGAACAAAATAAACCTTTCCCTCCTCCAACACGTATTCCACCAAATCCCCATTGGCTGTCATAAGTAAGGCATAAATCTCCATAGCTAATACCTTTGCATATTCCTCCTTGGAACTCTTTTCTCTCGCTTCCTTTACCAAAAATGGAAGCAAATCCCTGCAAGACAAACACTGTGCACTGAGAACAGGGGCTCAGCACACCCGCTCAGCACCAGCTTCCTCCCATCACGACGGCGTGCAGCCTTCACAAAGACAGAGGCCCCCAGAAGATCTGGGCTTTGAACAATGAATGCCTTAAGTGTGGTTTTCAACTTTTTTTTCTTTCTTTTCTTTTTCTTTTTCTTTTTTTTTTTTCTGATTTGTGGACCATTAAAAATGATCCAGCGGGGATACAGGATACCCTTTAAAATATGGAGATTTCTGCATAGCATATGTGAACTCTTCTTTCTTTCTCCCCTTTCATGGAGCCCCAGGGAGCTGCTGAAAACGCCAGCCCTGGGAGATCAAACAAGACCAGGCTCTGTGAATCAGACGGGAAACAAATTCAAGAGACAAGACCCCAGCGGAAACACCCTCCGGAGTGGTTCAAAAAGACAAATTGGAAGTGCAAGTCCCAGCAGACAGCAAAACCATCCCCAGCTCATGAAAGGAGAAGGCAGCAACCTGAGGTGATACTTTTCTGTGGGACTGCATTGTTGATGGGAGCAGAGCTTCCCACCAGTGTCTGTGCTGTGGCAACATGAAAGGCAATGAGTACACATGGGTGTTCTCCTGCTCCTGCACAAATTCATCCATCCATGCACAAAAACTGTCAAAGATCTTTGCTCTTCAGTTGGTATGAGGTCTGGGATATCCTAAGTTTATATTGCTGACTCTTGTGCATTTATGAGAGCAAAATGAGTGTTATAAGAGTTCAGTCCAGTCAGCTCCTTGGGAAGGACGCTCAGCACAATGAAGAACCTGATGTTTCAATCTGAGGAAGTCTTTGACACTAATGAGCATCCACTTGCCCTGTCACAGCAGAAACCCTTGCTGTTCTGGTTATGTCAGGGCTGGCTTCTATAAGGTTTGAAAGAAGAGATGATAAATGTGAATGCAGATCTGAGGTCTGTCTGTGAACATCATCACACGCCATCTTGTAGAGTTGGACTTATTTTACACCCTTTGCCACCACATCTTGTTAGTGACAATGAATAAGTGTTTGAAATGATGTTACTGTCAGGTTGTAGTCCTTTAAAAAATACTTTAATAACCACTGGTGCTGCTTTGTATGCCACCTTTGTAGTGTAGCATACAGCACTTTCATTATCCTATGGGGTATGTGATGAGTATTTTCTCTCTGAGACAAATGAAATGACATGGAAACAGTGTAAAAGGAACATTTTATCCACAGTTCATTAAGATGAGAGATAATTGATCTAATCATCACTTGTTTTACTGCTGCCATATTCTTTCCAGAATACCAGATTTTCCAGGAACAAAGTGCTGCACTAAATATCCAGATAACGCTAACTGCAGCTTGAATTGATCCAACCACCGCTACAAAACCCAAAGTCAGAGGTGTTTTGAAAGAAAATCCTTAGTAATACCCCAAGGTGTATTCAAAACGTACGTTCAAAACAGAGGGCTCTTCATAGCCATTGGGCTCTGTGCAGAGCAAGGGGACAACTTCCCACCCACGACACGCAACACAACCTCTGCAAAAATATTTGATCGTGACACATGTCCCACCCCGAAATGTGTGAAGGCTGCTGTAGGTCTGTGAGTGCCCACAGGGAAGCTGAGACAAACGGGAAGTAAACTCTGGGGTTAACTTGTAAAGAATGCCGCTATAGAATTGGCTAGACAGCTCCTTCACTAGGGTTTTCCCATGGGTAAAAGGCAGACCATAGCTCTTCCTTCCCATGAAAGGCACTTTGATCTCCCTTGATGAAATGCTTTATGTATTTGGGGAGTTAGCATAATTGGTTGTGATGGCTCAAGGCTCTTCCTCATCCCCAAAGCTCCTTTGTGTTGGTATTTGCTCTGAAAACCTCACACAACACATGGCTGCTCTAAGTGCACGCCAGATCAAGAGGAGTGTATTTACGGCTTTGGGAAAGTCTCATTACAGATCATTTAAAATATTCCATCTTCATTATGAAACAGGCTTTGTGTGGCTGTTTTGTCTTCATGCAAGCCAAACCCCATGTAGTCACAAGGCTGCCTGACACATACAATTAGCCCACCTCTGCATGAATGCTGGAGTAATTTGTCATGCAAATGGATTTTGTCTGTAGTTATTAGGCATTTTTCCCCTAAGGAGCACACCATCAGGAAAGCCAAACATTTCTCATCAGGACTGGGATGTACACATGTATCTCACATCTGCCTTGGTGCCAAGCAACTCTGATTTCCTCACCTCTCTGTGACTTAACGCCATCTATTCACAGCTGTTGTTTTGGTGTGGAGAGCGTGCTAAACATGGCTGTATCTGAAAAGTCACTCGTTTTGTTAATCTAACAGAGGAAGGAAAACATTCCTGGCATTATGGTTTTATCAGCTTATGAACATATGGTAGAAGCCTACATGCCTAAGAATAACAGCAGGAACAAGACTGGGAAAAGAAACATTGAGATCTGGATGCTTTGGTAAAGACAGCCAGAAGCACAGCACATCATGTAACTTCAGGGCTTTTCCTACTCCTCATCTCTGCAAAACATGATTAAACATTCCTACAATTTCAGGGCCCCTAATTAGTTTTTATTTTAATTCCTTATCAACATATTATCCACTTGGAGGAATTTCTCATGCTGCATCCCAAAGGAAGGTTTAGAAAATTAATCAAAGCATGTCAAGTGTTCATAATTGGGGCCATTTTGCAGAAGGAAAAATTACGTTTCCCAAGGAAAATATTTCACAGAAGTAGCAGCAAAGACCTAATGGCTAATTCTTTGAATGCAGTAGATCTTAAATGAAGAGAACTGTCTGTACACTTCAAGTCATCCATGTCAAACAAACAAAACCAACAACAAAACTGAAGTAAATTAATATACACTGAGTGCAGAAAATATGAATGCATTATCTCCTTGCTTCAGCAGTAGTAGAGTCCTATCTAGATGTGTCTTTCCCTTCAAGGTGCAAGCAGGAGGAGATCAAAGGCTTCTATCTTTCGTGCATAATTAAATGTTCTAATTTTGTTAATTTACTAACATTTCTTAGATTATGGCTTGGATGGCTGAGTTTACATCACCTTTTCATAAGAGACAGTGTGAACACTTTGAGAAATAATAAAGAATTTGAAAGACTCCAACTTTTAAGTTGAGTGGCACCACCTTAAAATGAATTGAAATATCCAATGCCAATGTTTTCTCCTTGTGTGGGTGCTTTTTCACTAGAGCTGTGGCAGAGACTGACTAAGATCCCTTTTCAGCCATGTTTTCAGGTCAAACTCTACACAGATATGGGCAGATATTTACTTGCAATTGAAAATTTCCAATTTGCATTTAAAAGCCAGTTTTTATGGAGTGAGATCTCTACGTGCTACAGAAAGTTCCTCCATAGTCGTGAAACCACAAAGGCTATAAATTTACAATGAATTTTAGAAAAAGAAAGACAATCAGATGACAATAAAGGAAAAAGGAAAAAAAAGAAAATGAAGCTTTCAGGCCAAAGGGCCGAAGGGTAAAACCAAGGTCAGCTCTCAAGCAGGAGGGAAAATGAGGACATAGAGTTAGCCAAGATGATGGAGCACGGACATGCCAGATATGCCCCAGGATGCAGAAACTTAAGTCACTTGGTCACATGCAGAAGAAATCTTCGTCTTGTTGAGGTCAGCACTGCTGTCCCACAGGCAATACAAGAGGACGCTCCAGATGAGCATGGCACTCCTACTTTCCACTCCATATCTTTCCTGGAAAACATTATAAATATGTGAGGGAAGTTGCTGGGATGTGTCAGATAAGCATCTCCACCCCTCGCTGCAGTTTAGGAGGAAAAAAAAAAGCCATTCTCTGCTCAGCATATTTGGAAAGTCTGGTACACAGAGCAGACACCTCCAGACGTCTCCATCGATGACGTTATTTATAAGTGGACCAAACAGCTTGTTAGGCTAATTGCTCCTGGAGGGATTTAACTCTATTGAGGAGGCTTGAACAGGGCTCAACTGTTCCAGAGCATTAGCTGCCACTCCTCTCTTTGATTTACATCCCTCGTAAAATTTTATGGCCAGATTAGAATGAACTTCACTTGCACTGTGTTTTTGGTAAGGTTTTTGTGCTGAATAGAAGCAAAAATCAATGCTGCAACTAATTACAACCTCAACCAGGAAAGGAAAACAGCTCCAAATGCTGGAGGAGACCCCAAAACCCCCTAGGAGGGATCCCTTCAGCGCCCCTGCTTCAGACACCTGAGCTCTTCATGTAAGAATGTTAGGAGAGCAACAGCAATATAAAATGACACAGTTTAGGGAAGAGCAGTTTTGGATGGAATAAGACTAATGTGGCTTTTTATGGTAAACAAGAGGGAGTAGGAGGCAGTTGGGTTCCAGTAAATAGGAGAAGGGAGTGGGTGGTTATCAGCCACTACGTCTGGTATGTCTTTGAGTCACTTGGCTTGTTTTCATGGAGGGAAAAGTCTACTTTTGAAATAATTGGTTGCTTTGCAGAGATAGTGCAGCCATAGTGGGCTTTTTATTTATTTTATTTTTTTTTGATAGATGGTGGAACTCCCTGGGCTTTAGTTAATCAATCACTTTGCTTCAATAACTATAAAGCTAAGCCATAAATCCAAACAGAAAAAGGGCTTCTTTTTTTTTTTTTCCTCCTTTTTGTCATTGAAATACAGTGTCACGGCAAATGACCTTTATATATACGCATACATGAAAGACTGCAAAAAGAAAGGAAAATAAATAAGCCTAGTAAAATATTTACTGTTGTAGACAGCAGTAGCCAAGACCAGATTGATGGGAAATGCTTAGTTTGGAGGCTGACAGCCTCTAAATGACCTCGTTACCAATGCCTGAATCTTGAAATGTAACATGCACATGAGTTCCATTGGGACGTGCAAGCATTCTGTGCAAGCATTTTGCCGTGTCAGGCACTGGCCCATTGACAGCAGCAGGAATTACAGGTGCTCGGTTCCTCCCAGATGTGCAAAGCAGGGATGCTGGAGAGCAACTCATCCTGCCCAGGCTCCAGCTGCCCCAGTTTGTGCCGGACGAGAGCAGATTGTATGCTACATTTCACTTCTGGCCAGGACTTTCCTCCATTTACTGCTTTTTTTTTTTGCTCAGAATTAATGCTTTTGGGCTGCAGAAGCATTTCCCAAGGTGGATTTTTCCACCGAGAAAGGAGCCACAAGAGAAGGACCACTTCATATGGTCAAAGCGTGGGGCTTGGTAGATTTATTTTAAATTAAATAAGTTCTTCCATGTGTCCTGGACACAAGCTCACTATAAACTAATTTAAAATCCACGGAGAAAACCCCCAAGAGCCATTTTTTCAGTCCTTCAAGCTGAAATACCTTACCAGTAGTTCATCACCTGGCAAATAAACCTGCCAGCTCCAAACTTTATTAATCATTTTCTGTACCCTACTTGAACTTTTCTAAACTGAACTCAGGAGTACTCTAATTCTCCATCCACTGGAACCAAAAGAAACAAGTAAAACATATGGAAGGGGAGGAATGAAGGCTGCATCAACCTCCTCTACCTCCTCACTGTGGGAACACAGAACTTCAGAGATTTTGTTCTGGGGGACATAGCTGCCATTTGCCCCACAGCATTCATAGCTATAGCTGTAGCTCTGTTACAGCAAGCTAGAAACAGCCAGACAGATTCCTTGCTTGATGGGATGGATTTTTAGCTCTCGACTTGGGCAGAGAATATTTTTATACAAATATATTCAAGTATCAATCTGGAGTAATAATTAACAGCTTTTCTCATTAGCTACCTTCTCTGGCTGAAGTGCATGCCTCAGAAGTCTTTGCTTGCTTACATACCTATATTTCTTCTTCTAAATTTTTATATTTAAATCTTAAAAAAAAAGAAAAAAGAAAGTGAGAGGTGACAAAAACTCCACAGAAAGAAGTAGCAGATGTTCCTGAGATCACAGCAAAAACAACCCACATACCTAGTAGGAACAGATTGTGATGTATAACATTGATATTTTTTCTAACCTTCCTAAAATTACCCATTTGACTGATTTCTTATGTGTAAAAAGAGGCATAAAGCCTTTGCTTCTGTCAAAGTCCCATTGTCTCAAATAATTTAGAAGCTCCCTGTTTCAGTGCACTGAGACTTCCAGAGCACAGGCAGATTTAAGACACCTTTAAATTTGTGCATGACTCCCAAGAATGTGTTTCTTAATACCACTGTAACTAGAGATGTATTTATAAAAGAGCAGCCAGAATCCAAAGCTCTGAATCAATGGCGGTCCCAAAAGAGATGCAGTCATAGTGCTGCCTCATGCACACAGCCAATGGCCTGGGGTGCAAGGAGGGACTCCACAGCCACATTTGCAGAGTCCAGTTCACAAACACCAGTTCCACCAATATGGAACCACAGCCCTGAGAAACTACTGACTGGGAGGGCTGAATAACTGACAAAAGCCAGATGTGCCTCGACTCCAATTAGGCATCCCAAATTTGAATAAGAAGTCATTGCCACAGTATACATAGGCTCAACAATTTTATTATATTTAAGCACTAGGATATCTCTTATCTATATCTATATTTAAGGATATCTCTTCTGCAGATAACACTGCTGTAGTAATAAGTGCAAGAACTTCCTCAAAAAGGAGAACATCTTCTTTAAAGTCTCTTTTGTTATTGCAAGCAGAAATTATGAATATGCATGGAAAATGTGTATACATATATATGATTTTTATATATAATCTTCCACACGACTATTTTCTGTCTTGACATATTTTAAGTATTTTAATTTGCAGTACGTAATGGCAAGATACAACTAGGCAGAGAATGGACTGTAGGTTGCATGGAGCAGCAACTATCAGTGACAGTCCTGCATTCTGTGATGAATATGGCATCTAAGTTCAAGTGAATGATGAGATATTCAGATTATCATTGAAACTGAACAACCAGACTCTGAATTCCCTACACACAATCAAAAAATGTGTTTGTGTCACATATTTAATTAGCCTATACATAAATGCTATTCTTAGAAGAGTGACGATTCAGATGTGTTTCTTCCTATTTCTTCCAGTTTGACTTCTCATACAGTTAAAGACTATCAAACAACGTAGCTTATGCCCATGCTTTAATGACTACACCAACCAGAGTTCAGACAGATAGAGCTTTTATTTCGAAAACAAAGCTGAAAGAGCAGAGGAACTGCCATGTGGGTCAGAGATCCACGTAGCACTGTGCCCTGCTGTTCACACTGAAGAGCAAATGACAAGTCAGGAAAAATACCAAAAGCCTGAGCTTTTCAATCAGCCGTGCAGAGATTTCTTCTCAATCACCTCCAGGCACCAAGGTTAGCAACACTAAAAATGTTCCTCGTTTCTCTGCAAATCCCTTTATATCACTGACCTCCAGAACATCCTGTGACAACATTTCTCACCCTCAGAATTGTGCATTTTGCTGGAAATAACATTTCTGGAAAGCTGCTGCCTGCTAACACCACTGGGACGAGCCTGCAGGTGCTCACAGAAGAGAGCCATTGCTCACAAGGTGCTGGGAGGAAAGGTCTGGACCTTCAGTGTTGGAACCAAGCTGCAAATTGGGAACCCTCTGGGCAGCTTCATCCCTGCAAGAAAAGCAAGGATGCTGAATGGTGAGGGGGAAGAAACAGATTGCCATTTTTTAATTTCTGACATGATTTTCACTTGGAAGTAGACACAAAAGAGGAGCATACAGAGATTTTGTCAGCATTGCCATATGTAGACTGCCTAAAAATCTCCCAGGTGGTTCATGGATGGAGTGGAGGAGCTACCTGGCAGCAGCTATAAGCCACAGCTTGCAAGTTCAAGCAGTGTGCCTTCTGGGGGTGCAGTGCCCTATTTTATGCTTTAGAAATGTCTGGTTATCAGATGAAGCTGAGCACTCAATTTTCTGAAAGTTGTCTACGGCATCTCCTCTGACAGCCAAGAATCAGTGTTTATTTTAAAAAGCAATCTAAATGAAAACAAGCAAACTTGTCTTTTTTTTTTTTTATGAGAGAAAAGATTCAAATGGGAAAAGACTGCAGTAAAAGATTGTTGTAATCACGTGGCAGGAGAAACAGCAATTCACTGAGAAACACAGATTTTGTTGATATAATCCTTTCCCCTATAAAAGGCATTGCTATATTGATTTTCTGAACATTTATCTGCTCTGTGCTGCACTCTGACAGATTTTTCTGTCAACAAATTTTGCCTTGTAAATGGTCAGCCTGCTCTTTGAGATAGAGGATTCATTCTATTCTATATGCCTAAAGTTGCTCTTCGTAAACCATCCAAGGACTCATTAACCTATATGGAGACCTATATAAAAACCTATATAAAGCTATAAAGTGAGCAGCTGAACAAGTGTCTATGGTTTGTTTGCAAGCACAAAGTGCTTGTACAGTTGTTCTTTCTCAAATAACACGTAAATGTAAAATTAATAAATGCATCAAGCATTAAACAAAGAACACTTCCTTATGCCAAACAAAAAATGTGTGTGTCTACACATCCATTATCTGTGGAGCTGTAGCAACATGGGACAATATGGGAAAACAGAAATTCTTTACCTCTTCCTGCTTGCAAAAAAAAAGTGCTGTAATTATTTTACCTGTAATAAAATTCAGCCAGGCCCCAGCCTTGTGTTAATCCATCCAGTTGGAAATCTGCTATGCACTCATGGAAAACACCTCTTCCAGTCAGGCCGCTATACACCACAGGGCAAGCTTGCTTGTCCAGCCTTGCAGAAACATCAAAGTGCTTGCCACCTTTCATAAATGCAAAAAGGGAAGAATGTTTCCAGACTTCAACTGTGTTTAATCTCAAAAATTCACAAGATCTACTATTTTTGCATATAGATTTTTTCTTATTCTTTTCCAAAGAGCAGTAGTTTTCCTCTTTGCTTTGTAAATTTACAAAGAACTTTGATCAAGGCATATTTTCAAATATATGTGTAACTTACCAGCAGTAAAACTGACTCTGTACTCATCCTTGATTACACCATCACCAGCCATCTCAGCCAGCGAGGCGTTGGACCACTCAATCCCAGCCTTCTTCCCATCAGGGAAAAAGACATAACCTACAGTGAGGCTGAAAGAGAAAGAAATGGAGCAGAACAAAAGTTCAGCTAAAGCTCAAATGAATCAACATGCTGACCTTCCAGGGGAGCTCAGCTTTGAGTACAGCCTCCATTCCTGGCCAGCAGCATAAAAGTGGTTGCATTGTGGGATCTTGCAAATGTTGGACAGGGGAAGCCATGGAAGTAGGAAAGAAGATGAGGATTGCAGGAAGGAGAGGCAGGTCATTTGGTCACAGAACTGAAGGGTCAGGAATGAGGGGATCGAAGCTCCCCTCATAATCGAACCATAACATTAGGCTCAAAAATAGTGAGCAAGTGTTCAATTTCTACCTCTAAGCCCACTAGACAGCTGCATCAGCCAAATAGTAATTGAAAGGAAAGGAAGTAATTGGGGGTAAAAGCTGTCCTTATAACTAATTGCAGCTGGAAAATTGGGCTGAGGGAGTGGAGAGCATGAAAAAGAGGGTGTGGATGGAAATCTGGCTAGGTGGGTTCAAAGCAAGAATGTGCATACAGCTGTCTTGCTGAGCAACTTCTGTCACCTTAGAGATGTGTGTTTTCATCAGGACAAACTTCCTGGGTTACTTACTTCGTTGTGGTAGCAGGCATGTTTATAACTGTTAAATGTGCTGCAGTCCCATCCTGAAAGACAGGAATAAAAGAAAAGCAGTCTGATTAACATGGGTTGTATGCTGACTTGACCAAGAAGACCTTGATTCAAGTCAGGTTATGCAGCACACTGTTACTTAGTACTTTTAATTCTTCTCGGTCAATTTTCTCTGAAAGTGTGGCTGCAAATGAAAGTCCAGGAATATAAACCAGGTACAGTGATGATAAATGAAGGACCTTAAGGACAACTGAATGTCCACAGAAAGCAGATATAAGAGGAGGGAAACAATAACTGCAGAAACCTCTGCTTGCTGTGTTTAGGACTGCAGGGCCACCTCTCACAGTTGGCCCTTCTTTGACAAGACATCTCTTCTAACCTATATTATTCCATGCTTTAAAGCAGCATACGGGAAAAATGTTAAATACGGAGGAACTAGATTCTCATGTTTTTATTCATTTCTATTCCATTCTTGAGTCTGAATCTCTTCATGCTCCACTTGGGCTGCTCGCAGGTAAATATAAGCCCATGTTGCAGTTTTTTAAATGTACAGACATTGAGATGTGAGGACTCCAAATTTCAATCAGTGATTAACTTTAATCATTTCTTAATAAACAGTTAGATGGCTTTTAATTAGGAGGGGAAGAGCAGCAGTTATTTTGAGTCCTGAATGACTATGAAGAAAAGGGAGAGGTTACTGACCTATTATGCACATCACAGTGCAAAACCACAATCTAATTAAAAGGTACACATAAGTTAGATCACAGCAGCAACTGGATCTGCATGTATGTGGGATTTTCCAAGGTGTGTTTTTCTGCTGGCCTGCATGTGTCTGGGCAAGAATTTTTATTCTGCCTTCAGTCTCAACTCATGTAATGCTGAATATAACAGACATCTTTACACCTGCGCTGGCAAAAGAAATGCCTTTTCAGAAGCATCTGCTCAGGTTGCATGCCAGCCTGGAATGCCAGGGTTCAGAATTTCCCCAGGCTGTGCTCTCAGCAGCCACTCCTCCAGCACAACCACCATAGCAAAGCGGGGAATTAGAGCTGAGCACAGGCAGAAATATTTGCTGACTGCTGTCATGAAAGCTTAAGATGCCTTCAGATATCTCAGGCTGTGAATCAGCATTGCATCACCTCCTCCGAGTGCTGGGTATCTGCAGTAGGAGAAAATCTGTCCAGTAAAGCTGCCTAATTTTTTCTTAAAACACCAAAACAGTTTCAAATTACCAAAACAATTTTTAGTTAAGCCAATGTAGAAAAAAATATATCAATTTTTAAACACATGGCTCAGCTTTTTGTGATCTGCACCTAACACTGACATGTGCTAATGATGGCAACATCTAGCACTTCTGATTGCACACTGTGAATGCTCCCAGCGTATTATGTCTGGATATTTAAATGTAACTGATAAATTCAGAAACATCAATAGTGCCATGGGGAAGGAGCATACTGGCATGTTAATATCTACCTCAAAACGTGCCAAAATCATGACATAACGGTAGATGTCAGACCAGTTCCGGACACCTGCAAAACAGAACAAAATCATCCAATGTAAAGTACACCATGGCTGGAAAACATGAAGGAACAGTATCTGACTTGACATTGACTTCAGATACAGTAGTCCTGCAGTAGCTGATATATGCTGAGTACGTGTTAGTCTCCAAAACAGCCATGGAGTATCATAGAATCATAGAATGGCCTGGGTTGAAAAGGACCGTAATGATCATCTAGTTTCAACCCCTCTGGGATGTGCAGGGTCAAGGCCATTATAATTGAAAGAGAAGCAGAGTAACATGTCAAGTCAGACTGAGGAAAGGTTTATCTTGACCAAAACCAAGAAAATGTCTCAAAAGATAAAATTAAATTAACAGTTCCAAGTGTGTCAGCCCCGGAGGCTGAATGGACCACATCCTCTCCATCACAAGTCTCTCTCATCACAGTGAAATTACATCCCATTCCTCTCTTAAAGAGGAATACTGTTGCCTGGAGGAGCACCAGGCTTCAAGGAGGTGAGGAGATGGGATGAGTGGTTCGGAGTGACTTAATCCCTACTTTAGTCTACTGGGGGTGAATGAGGGGAAAATTTCTGCTGTTGTTACCATAAGAGTGGCTCCGAACACCTTTGAGGGAAAGTTTGATTTTCTCATGATTTTTTATTTCAATTTCTCCAACAGACTGGCCCCACTGCTCATGTCGGAAATGTTGTTCCCGTTGTCTGGAAGAAAGAAAAGCCCAAATCAACATTGGCAAAATCAACATGGCTTCTATTAGGGAAACCACAGTGCCAATCTGATGGATGTGCATCCAAAAAATGAAGGTTTCAGAGCATCTAGATCACAGCTGTGTCAGATTCTACACATTAGCAAGCACTTTCAGATTTCCCAGCTACTACTGAATGTGTTTTAGAACACACAGGCATATCCTTGCAGCAGTCTGTAATTATAACTAACCCCAGAAGACATTACTCTTGCCTCTCACTTTTTGACCCTTTGGAAGAACTCGATGGTCCATGGTTCTTGGGCAAAAGCACGGACAAATGTGCTGGGATGACTGTCATCACTGAAGCTGAACACTTCTGTAGAGTTCTCCCAACTAGGAAAAGAAAGGAAAAAAGCAAAAGCTGTTATCAGCTCGAGGGTCGCATTAGGCCAAGTTGTGCACTTGTTGCTCCAGTGATGATCTTTGCATGTTATGGTGTTTGAAAATTTCTGGTTTTTTACTTTTTTAATATGCTACTACTTTTTAAGAAAACAAACAAAAGGAAACAGAGAATGGGTACCATGTCCTGCAGAATGGCTCAACAAGGTCAGCAGATCACCTAGGAAGGGAAGCTGGAAGGGCAGAGTCACAAGTAAAAGGATGATGCTTTCTCTCATTCAGTCTATTCAGAGGTACAAATGCAGCATGATGCCAGAAATGCTGTGCTACTCAGACAGCAAATCATTTCTAATCAGGCAAACAGTCCATAAACCATTTGCATTGCTGGAAAGCAGTGGCAGAATAAGAAGGCAGAGACAAGGATGGCATTAATTACTTTGGACACATGACCCTGTGAAAACAATAGCTATGGGGATAAGAGAAATAAAGCCACAAATATGTATTTTCAAATAGAGATTGTAGTTTTGGGGTGGTTATCTTGTATACTGTTTCCTAGTTGTAAGAGCAGAGCTTTTATCCACATACATGCTAGAATCATTCTATAACTGTTGCTTGGGTTTTATTTCTACTATTAACGGGAAACATGCAAGAATCATATCATATCATATCATATCATATCATATCATATCATATCATATAATCACAGAATGGCCTGAGTTGAAAAGGACCACGCTGCTCATCCAGTTCCAACCCCCTGCTGTGTGCAGGTCACCAACCAGCAGCCCAGGCTGCCCAGAGCCACATCCAGCCTGGCCTTGGATGCCTCCAGGGATGGGGCATCCACAGCCTCCTTGGGCAACCTGTTCCAGTGCCTCACCACCCTCTGTGTGAAAAACTTCCTCCTCATATCCAACCTAAACCTCCCCTGTGTCAGTTTAAAACCCTTGCTCCTTGTCCTACCCACCCTCGAAAACAGCCATTCCCCTCCAAGAAGCAATGCCAGACAGAAGGACCAGTGTATTTTGAAACCATAGCACTGAATTCCTTTTAAAGCAGTTTCTTCAAAGACAAAAACACCAGACATAGAAGTCTTTGGTGTGATAACTCCCTAAATAACAAATATTGAAGTTCCCACTATGCAGTCAGTTCGGTTTCATTTCCTCAAGAATACACTGAAGAACCAAATCTTTAACCACAAACCCACAATACAAACCAAAGCAAACTGAAATGCTCTTACTGAAGAGAGAATTTAACCGGTACAAGTTCTCCCTCTTCTTCACTCCACTGCTGTCGGTAGGGTCCTTTTCTATAAGAGAAAGCACCATAATTTTGTATAACTTCTAAATAGATGACATTTTTTTATGTATTTGAAAATGGAATCAACAGAAGACACTGAAGAAGAATGGTGTCATTGTGTGCTAAGAAAGGACAGTGATGCTCCATTGCAGTGAAGAAGCAGAGAAAAGAAGAAGATGCAGATATTACCAGCTGTATTTTCATTGCATAAAAGGCAATGCATGCTATTAGTACCAAGTTGCTTTTGGTTCAAGCCTGTTAATTAGTTTTCCAGGTAGTGCTCAGGAAAGCTTGGCCTCATGTTTATGAGACCACAGTGCTGTAATACCTGAGGAATCCATTGAAGCTTATTTTCCAGTGTGATTGGTGCTCTAAGTATTCAATAGTGAGCCCTCCTCCACTCCAAATCTCCTCAGATTCATCATTCACCATCATGTTTGGGTGCTGTGGGTGCTAAAGAGACATTTCAGGAAAACATTGGTTTAACCCAATTCTGGAAGTGCAACACAGATGAATTCCCACTGTGACAGCCCTGTGCAGGAGTAACATCTGACTACATTGGCTTTTCAGCTACATCTGCTTTCTGGTAACTACATATTGGAAAAGAAAAATTGCATCTAAAATACTGGAGTTTCAGATAGTTTGTTATTGCTTCAGATAATGCAGATGAACTACTTGTGTATAGGAAAGCCACTGTAACAGCCCAGCTCATGCTTAGACCCAAACTGATGTGAAGCTTTGGGGGGTAAAAGTTATTTTCAGGCTGACTATGATGAAACAAATGATTTTGTTTTAAACATGATTTAGATTTTTAGTGCATGCAAATTCTCAAAGCTCATCAGCTGCTCTTTGAAAAATATGCCTTATTTCCTAAGGTTGTCAGCTTCCTGAAGGAGCTCTTATCCCTGCTGCTATAAGGAAGGGTATAGGGTATATAACTTGGCTGCAGTTGCAAATAATAAAGCCACAGCTACATAGTACTAGGAAACCTAATAATGCACATCAGTCTTCGCTTTTGTGGTTTACTGTGAATAGGATGCCCCCTGGTCATGGCTACTTAGCAAAGCAAATTTGTGAATGTAAATGTATTGGTGAGGTGCAAAGGGATTTAGGCCAGATCTTCTCTTTTTCTTCACCACACAGTCAGCTACTGACAAAAAGAAACTCCACAAGCAAAATACTTGATTAATACTATTTTCCTGTTAGGATGAATGAAGCAGATGTACATCTAACTCCTTAAAAGCCTTCCTTTCTCTTTGAAAGAGGCACTTCCACAACAGTTTTATAGCATTCACTCATTACAGAAAGGGGAAAAAACAACCAGGACTGTACAGCATTGCTTATTAACCACATGCAGCACATTATCACACAGACTGAATGCTCAAATACTTCCAAGAAGATTTGCCAAGATATTTTTTTAGACAACATGCTATATTTAGTGAATTACTGGGGAAAAAAAGCAATGAGTATCAGATATCTGCTCTGAAAATAAGACACAAGAAGTAATCCAGCCTACTCTTCCACTGAAGTGAAATGCAATTTACCTACTGGAGCACCATTCTATCCCCCATGCATGGACTGACTGCATTCAGTTCTGCAGCCTGATGGGGTTCACAAGCAGTTTTCTTCCCTTAATGTCTGTTGCCACTTATCTTAATGAGACATTTGAGAAGAAAACAGGTCTCGGGGTGTGTTTTTCTGCCAGTGATTGTTGCATTCACTGGAAGTGAAATCTAATGGGGTGTTTCAAGAAGATGAGATCATGCAACACATGTAACTTCCTTGTAACAGCACTGATGGTTTAGAATGTTAATCATAGAATCATAGAGTCACCAAGGTTGGAAAAGACCTCCAAGTCCATCCAGTCCAACTGCCCACCTATCACCAACAGTTTCCACATGTCCCTCAGTACAACACCAGTGAAGACACGTGCATGGTGGTGATGGACTAGATGACCTTCATGATCTTTTCCAATCTCAATGAGTCTACGATTAATTTTCATATGGGTTCCTAGCATAGCAATAGGAGTTAAGCAGTGAATGTCCACCACTTACTTCAAACTCTCCTACTCCATCCACCCTCAGGAAGAGCCACATCTCACAGATGCCATTGGGACGCTTGGCAAGACGAGCAATCACAAAGCTCTTGTTGGTCTCTGCAAATCCGGTGAAGTAAACTGAATCAAGTGCCTAAGAAAAAGGAAACAGATCTCAGCTCAGGCTGGAGGGGGAGAAAGAGAGCCACGCTTTGTTTTCCGTGTTTTTTCTCAGGAACTGGATTTTACTTTCACTTTCTGTATCTAATACCACATTTTTCCTTAGCTTAAAAGCATTATTCCTTTCTCCTTTGCCCGTTTACTTGTCAGGAAGAGATGGAGCAGGTGATAAGCAAGTTTAACAAAGGACTGTAATTACTTCATGATAGCCATGCAAAGTGAGCTTCTTGCCATAGGAAACCCAGCACTTCACTGCCACGATTACCAACCAGTGTTAACATCTCAAGTCTCAAGAAAATCTAGGCACAGGAATCCACAACTCCACTTCTACCTGCCAGGTACAACCAAGGTGACATACCCTGTTGCCATCCCAGAGATGTGCTTAGGGGAGAAAAAGGGTGCAGGTCTAAGGTTGGGTAGTGAGTGAAGCCCAGCATTGGGATGCAGGGAAAGGAAGCTTCTGATGCAGGGGGATGCAAGGTGCTGGCGTGCAGGTGATGCAGAAGGGTGTGTGCCCTTTGAGGGATGTGAGTCCCACACACAGAAGTCCTGAGGAGTGTGCATACAGGGGGAATGGTTGTGTCAGGGGAACGAGCAGCCCAGAGGATGGAGGTCCTGGAGATGTCATGCATTGGGACACGGTGGGGATCCGAGGGGATGAGGGTCCTGGGGACGGCATTGCATTGGGATGCACTGGGCCTTCCAGGGGATGGGAGTCCTGGGGATGGAATGCATTTGGGCGGAACGCTGGGGAGATGGGGCTCCAGTCAAAAGAGTGCCATACAGATGGGATGCCAAGGAGATGAGTATGCTAGGGAAAGGAGCTCCAGAGAGAAGGAGTACCAGAGAAAAAGGTGCCAGAGAAACGGGGCGCCAGAGAGATAGACGAGGTGCCAGGGAAGCGAGCCGTTCTGGGGCACATCGGGCCACTCACGTGGGGGTCGGGACTGAGCAGACGCGGCCTCCGGGGCTCCGCTGCCCCTCCGCATGCAGCCCTCTGCTTCCAGGCGCCGTAGAGGAGCAAAATCCCTCCCAAAGCCCAGCGCTTCAGCGGGACCCAGGCACCGGGAGCAGCCGCCCGCCGCGCACCGAGCAGCGCCAGCAGCGCGGCCGCCAGCAGCGCCAGCAGCGCCAACATCGCGCAGCGGAGCGGAGCGCAGCTCGGGGCGCGGGTCGGAGCTGCGGCCGCTTCGATGCTGGGCCGATCGCTCCGGCGGTCGCCAAACTCCGCCTCGAAGCTGCTTACGGGCTCGTCCGGGCTCTGAGGTCACGCATAGAAGTTGCATTTGTTTGTTGATGTATTTGTGAACTGGTTACTGTTAGTATTACCGTTACTGTCGTCGTCGAAAGTTGCATTTGATCGTTTTATTTATTTGTTTATTTTATTGTTGCCATTACTATCCTTGTCATTCTCATTATTTCCCCAGTGAACATGATCTCAACTCCCTTTTTGCACAGCTGGACTGAACCAAAGAGAAGTTCAGGCACACCACTGGTGTGGTGCAGGGGATGTGGCTTCTGTGGTTTGTTCCTTCCCAGGGCAATCTGCGGCTCTGAGCCTTAAACCTGTGGCTGCTCCCAGCTCCTTGGTTGAGATCTCAGTTCCTATTTCGATTTCTGGCTCTGTTTCATTCAGCTTCCAGCTTAAGTGGGTCCTTTGCTTCATCCCACTGCCAGCTGCAGCCAATGGGCAGGGAAATGATTCGGCTGCACTCTTCATCCAAGCCATGAAGCAGAATCTCAGTAGGCATCCTTTCAGCCACCTTGGTAGGTGCCATTTCTGGAAGCCTTACTTTTGACGCCTGTTGGCTCACTACACAAAAGACCTTTTTATTTCTCTTGCAGTTAGCAAGCATTTTGTCTCATTTCCCTAAGCTAAGATCCAGTCTGTCACGGTTAGGCCTTGGGTTGAGATGTAGCTGATCTTGCTTTGAAAAAAGACGGGGCTCTCAGATTCCATGCTTTTTACATTTAGTTTGGGCTCCCTGTTAACACTACAGACTTCTCAGTGAGTGTATATAGACTTTTAGAGTACATTTACTCTGCCTCAATGATCATCTGTCTGTCTATCTTAGATGTTCATTTTATCTTCTTAAAAATCTTCCTTATTTGTACAATTTCCCTTTTCTGAGGCTGGACAGTATTGCTTTATTGCTGTCAATGGACATCAGAAGTAGAAAGGAAGGAACTAAAAAGTAGAAGGCACCAATGAGTTTCAAAAATTTATTTCTTTAAATCATCATTGCTTGAATTAATACTCAAGGAGCAAGCGTTAAAGTTAACTATCTATGGCAAGACAGAGAGCCAGAGAGACAAAAAGGTGATTTTCTCATTTCAGATCATGCCATAGAATGGCTAAAAACAGCCACAAGATAGATTATGTCACAATGTTATCACCGCACCTGCAGCAGAGCAGATAATGGTTCAGTACAGAGGTAGGTTGCAATGGAATGTGCTATGAAGAACAGCTTTTATTTTTAGCTCACATTTAAAGAAAACATTGACACAAAGCAATGCTCGGGCGAGCAAGAATCCACACAAGTGACAAATCTTTGGCACTTTACAAACATGCATAATTAAACCCTAAACAACACTTGTCTTGAGACTTGCCTATGGGAAATGACATATTCTGCTGAATTGTTTTTGTCTCATGCAATCTGTGAGCAGTTTTACTGCGCTTTGCCAAACTATTGGAGTCCTCATACAAATCATTTGAATGTCAGTATTTGCATTTCTGAGGGCAGGAACAACAGGGCATGCATATTTCATGTGTTTCTCTGATATCTGAAGTATTCCAAAACTCTCCCAGTTTAAACAGTGAATCAGTTAAGGTACTGCAGCCGTCTCTATGGAATCTGTAACAGAGATAAGCTCCATTCCTTCCTACAAGGACAGGAAGCATGGAAACAATTTGCTTTGTGCAGCATTATTTTTCAACATTTCTTAGGTAATCTGTTGGAGGACTTGAATATATCTCTGACAAACAATTTATCTTGGCAGTACTGTTTGCTGGGGAAGTGGTTCCAAAACAGCAGGACTTGCAGAAGAACCAAAGTCCTGACATGTCTGGTAATGTTTTGAGCATGGCAAAAACAATGATTTGCATATTAAAACAGATCTGCCCAAGCCCTGCTCCACAGGCTTAGCAAAAAACGTGGGAAGTAAAACGTGCAAATTATCTGTTTGGTTTTGAGTTCAGGAGGAAATGAGAAACCTGCACAGTGCTAAAAATACAGAGAAGGAAACAAGGTGAATTTCAGACTGATTTGCTGCCTTGCCCTATCCAAGCTGTCTTGAACAGAAATCAAAGCTGATGAGAAAAAAAAAAAAAAAAAATGGTTCATGGCCTCTAATCCTCTAAGAGCTGCAAATGAATCTAAATTTTCAGAACTACATCCACCAATACCAGCAAGACTCACATGTGTAGTGCAAGACCTGAACGTTAAGAAGTCTCTGGTCTGTGAGAAAACGTCATATTTTCAGCCTGTATTTATGTCACATGACATTATATGTAATTATTATTTTTTTAGTGACTAAACAACTGCCTTGTCTATATAATTTCTTCCTCTATTTTCACATATGGAGAGATGCACACTGCTTGCCAAGGTCTGTATGACTCCAACACATTTAAAGATGCTCTCCAGCTTCAGAAACAAGTGATGCACCATCCAGTGGACAAATGCAGTTACACTGCAGTGGCAAATTATAAAATATCAGTTCCACTGATATGGGTTGCAACATTTCCACAGCATTAGGATGACATGGGGAGAAAACAAAGTGTTAGAGAGATCACCTTCTATGATTTTTTATGCACAGATGTTTGTATTTAGGCACTGGCATGGGCTGCCCAGGGAGGTGGTAGAGTCACCGACCCTGGAGGTGTTCAAGGAACGTTTGGATTTTGTGATGAGGGATATGGTTTAGTGAGAACTATTGGTGAAAGGTGGATGGTTGGACTCGATGATCTTGTAGGTCTTTTCCAACCTTGCTGTTTCTATGATTCTGTGTGCTGTCATTTGAATAGCCGCGTTGGGGATAGACAGTTCCACCCTGAAATCCATCTGTTGGGAAATAGAAGATAATATACAAAAGCAAGTTTTTCTGAAGTCTCCAATATTTTGGTGCAGAAGGAGAAGGAAACGGAAGAAAAGAAGCATAGAAACATGCACAGACACAGACAGCTGTATTATATTGCATGTATCAGCACTTGCTGCCCATGTCCCACTAGATGGTGTTCATGCTACAAGAAAAATAAGATGGAAAAGTGTGTTTGAGCTGTCAACATGCCCCTTTCAGCTTTTTCTTAAAGTGCTTTAAATAATCCCTAGTCTCACACACTGCTAGGTTAGCTCTTTTGTGCCTCATTTTCAGGGGCAGATTCCAAAGGGGTTTCAAGGGCTTCAAAGGGGCAGAGGTTGTGCTCACAGAAACAACCCTGGCCCAGCTGCCTGCGGCTGGGGAGGCACCGTTAGGCCGGCAGGCTGTGGCAGGGCTGTGCCCTGGTGTCTCAGGGCCGTAGGAGCACAGCAGCTCAGGCTCCTCCCTGAGCCGCCCTGTGCATCTTCCCTCCGTAACCTTTGATACCGCAGAGATTTTGTATCAGACATATCGTTTTCAGCCACAGACAACTCTTGTTTCAGACACGGGAAGGAAAAATGTGTCGTTTCAACAGCAGGACGAAGCGCGGCTCGCCCTGCCCATCAGGCACCCCCCGTTCCCTCGGGCGCCCCATCACCGACACACGCGCACCACCCGCCCATCCCACAACCAGCGCCAAGGACGACCCTCCTTGCGCTGTGCGCATGCGCGCTGCTCTCAACACGCCCCTCCCAACCCTTCCGCCGTGAGCGCATGCGCATTGATCCAAGCGGCGAGCCCCGCCCGCCGCCGCGCCTGCGCAGTGAGGGGCTCTCGACTTCCGCCTCCTGCGGCGCTACCCTGCCCACTTCCGGGGGCGCTGGGGGCTCCGCGGAGCGCACGGCGGAGCGGCACGGTGGCGCCCGCGGTGGTCCGGCGCGGGGGGGGCTCGGCCCCGGCTCGGCCCAACGCGCCGCCGGCACGGCGCCAATCACGGCTCTGAGGGCAGCGGGGCCGCCGCCCTGAGGTAAACGCGTCCCCTTGTGCTCTCCTTCATCAGCCGTCGGGGAACCGGTTCCCGTCAGGGTACCGAACGGGTTCGGGCGATGGGCGCAGGCGGGGCGAGAGCTGGGAGCGTCCTGAGGGCTTCGGGAGGGGGTCTGGTGCTCAGTTTCGCTGCGAAGACATAATTGGGTTGAATTCAATGAGCTCCTCGGGGCTAAAAGACCGGTAGCGATTTCTGTCTCTCTTTAAAATCCCCTTGCTTTTGCTCTGAGTTAATGTATATTGTGCTGCGTTTTCCTCGCGAATTTCCTATTTATGCCTTTGATGAGGGCATAGGACTCTAGGGAAGCAAGTGGCTTGCGTGCTGCAGTGGTTGAAAGGCCAAAGAACGGTGAGAACAGTTTATTTTTATCTGATATGGAAGAAAGAAAAAAAAAAGGCTTTAACACTCTTAATCCGTACTGATAATTGCCAGTGGAAATATTTCAGCTTTGATCTGTGACATTGCTTGGAACCTTGAAGGGAAAATCACATGTGGATCGGGATATAACTGGTGGGAAACTGTGTTGCTAGCCTGAGATTGCAGTGCAGTCAGTGACGGTGACATGCGAACTGCCTTCAAATGCATGTAAGGGTATTGCATAATGTGACAGATGCAAAGGTTGCAACAGAAAATTGTGCTCTCGAGTAGAAAGTGACATCCGTTTGTCATTGACAAAAGAGCAAAGCTTCCAGCTTCCACGCAACAGTGCTGGTAGTTGTTTAAGCTTTCTAGAGTCTAATCTCCATTTGAGTTTGTGGCCCTGTTCCAAAGTAGGTAAGCTATAAAGGTTGGCTGTTACTCATGTAAACTGTGCTCGTGTCCGTCCTTGGGTAAAGGACGGGGGTTGTTCTTGAGTCCAAAAGTGTTTTGTCCTTGCTCTTGTAGGCCAGTGAACTCATGGTAAATTGGTTACTGTATTTCTTTGCTGAGCGTTTGTGAAATGCATTTTCTTCCTCTTCCACATCTGTAGAAGAAAAAAAGCTGTTCCCCCCCAAAAGAAGGATACCTTACTGAGCATCTCAGGTGTTACTCAGAGTTTTGGTGCACGTGGGAAAGTGACTTAATATTGCAGCTCCAATCAAATCTATTGCTGATGAGCAAAGGTCTTTAATTCATCTTATAGATGCATGTTCTGAAGGCTTCCAGGGCTTTTCTTGTATTTTGCATAATTTGTGTTGCCCAGAATTCACATTTCTGGGTTTTGGGGACGTTTGTAAAGAGATGAGTAATTAGATGGTAGGCTTCCCAGTAAAACATCCATACATGTGCTTTTATTGCTTCTGTGTTCCCCTTTTATTTCTGAGAAGCACATTTCCTTTTCAGAGCTGAAAACAGAAACTTCCACTGTTTTTTTTTTTTTTGTCCTTCTACTTGCTGCATAAGACTGGCATAAAAAGAAGTGTCTTTAAACTTCATTGTTAAATACATACTTAATGAAGATCATCTCTTGAATTTGCTGCCAGCTGTGTGTGCAGACAGCATCACCTTTGTTATATGTTTCCACTGTAAATTGTCAGCATGTGCCTGTAGTAGAGGATATATTGTTTAGTACAAAAAAGGGCAGCAAAGCTCAGACAAGACATTCATGAGACAAATATGGTATTAAGCATGCAAAAGAAGGATTTTTAGAGAGATGGTCAGCTTTGTCACTGAGGGGATGGGACAGAGTTGGGGTTATGGTTGATGGTTGTTGGGCTGATTCAGAGTTGATACGTAGTAGGACTGTTGCTTGGGCTGAGGAAAGTGTTTTCCATACAATTACTGCTTGATGGAGTTACTGGAGCAATTTTATTTGTTTGCTCTGAGGTTGTTTGTTGGTTCAGTCACTGAGAGTAGTTGAAACGAGCCATAGTTCACTTATTAAATAGCTTTTTAGTTTGGGTTGCATGCATTTGCAATGAAAAGCTAGTCACCCAGATGAGGCGTGGGTATGTTCTGTTGTTATCTGGTGGATATCTATCAGCAACAAATAGTCCAAATTGATAGTGGGCACAGTGATAGGTTTGCCCATTTGGTGTGCTTTTAAATTTTGAAGTTAATTTTTCAAGTTAATGTTTAAACTGCCATTCTGTGATTTTGATTTGCCACCAATATTGTGTTTTCTATGCAGGATTTGAATCGATCCTATGTAAGCACTGCTTATGTAAGTGTGCGATACCTGATAGCATCCCTACAACTTCTGACTTACCAGTATTTAGTCAGCAAAGCTGAAGGAAAGGAGTTCTCTTTACTGCATTGTCGCTGAAATAGGAGGAATCTAAAGAGCTGTCTACTGTGCAGCTATAAAGTGACCTCAGAACATTTGTGTTTTGACAGCTGATGGAATTTAGACCAGTATATCAATTCTTATCTGTATATCAGTGGTAAAAGTGTTTCTTATTTCTAGACCGATAAATAATTTTCTTCTTCTTAAAAAAATTTTAAAAAGAGCAAGAAAGGACTGGTCTTGACTTCAAAATGCCTTTTTTTCTTATTTCTTGGACGGCTGAGGGGCTTCCTGATGTAATAGCAGTACAGTATCATTCATCTTTCTGAAGCCCATGGTAACCTTATTCCAGTAAGCCTACAGATGGGAGATTTGCTGTCGCAGTGGCTCTTCCTCAGCCCCACTGGAATACTACAAGCATTCCAGACACAGTCATTTTACAAGACCATCTATTATCCACTGGTTTTGACTTCTTAACATAACTTCAGTTTTTCTTCATATTTCCCCATGCTTTCTAAGCAGCCTGTTTGTCACTTCTTAATACCCTTTTATTCCAATAAAGGGCCTGCTGTTTGTGCCTGCATTTAGTTAACAATGAGATGTAGGTCAGATAAGACATACTTAACCTGAGAATTTCAAATAACACCTAACAGTGAAACTCCATGAGATTAAATTTAATATAATCACTCATGTAAAGGGATTAGGTTTTGCATGAAATGTTGCATGATCCAATGTTATCTTCCGATGCCAGATATATGAAAAAGGCCAAATTAAAAACCCTTATTTGAAAATATTAGGTTTAAAGCATTTTGCTTTGTCCTGGATGTTTGTACTTGAACTGTTTAACAGAGACGCAGTGTAATGGGGGACAGACACAGTTGATGGGGACAAACAGTGCAGTGAATAAATCAGTCACCTATAGGAAAGCTGTGAGTGTCTTGGTGGGGATGCACGGCGCTTGATAAAGTGTCAGTGCTTTTCAAATGTTGATCCTTCTTCCCTTGAAGGAACCAAGACAGGGAGTAATGGGGTAGGCAGCTATAAAGGTGTAGCAAAAAGGGCCAGGGAGGGAGGAGTAACATCAGAATGACTGTATCTTTTATTCTTGCAAAAGCTGAACTGTGATGGCACTTCCATGTAAAGCAAGAACAGGAGGTGCTGCAAGGAACACTGACGTATCACACACAGCTGCTGTGAGGATTAGGGAACTGACCAAACGAATCATGTCCCTGTCTTGTCGTTGAGTTCTCTGTTAATAATTTCAAATGATTCCTCTGCCTTCAATATTTTACCTGCAGAGGCTTAACGTGCCTTCTTCTATTTCTTGTCGTCTTCAGCTCAGGGAATGGGTGGGTGATGCTGCAAATTAACGTGATGTACTCAACCTTTCTTTGCTTTGTGAGCTTCTACTTCACTTCCTCAAAGTGCCACATCCGTGACAACTTAATGATCCTAGTTTTCACAACATTGTGAAACCTTGTTTAACAAGAGTATAAAAGGTTATTCATAAAGCAAAACAGAATTCAGTAGCTTTGCTCAGTTATACACGCATTAAGAAGAATATTCATTACCTTTTAGGCTTCTGTAGATGATACAGTTTTGTTTAAGTAAGACATGAGTCTTCTCATTTTCAGGGGAAGTCTGTCTTGGTATAACTTCCCTTGCTCCACGTGCCACGTGGTGATTCACAGAATGGCCTGGGTTGAAAAGGCCCACAGTGCTCATCCAGCTCCAACCCCCTGCTGTGTGCAGGTTGCCAACCAGCAGCCCAGGCTGCCCAGAGCCACATCCAGCCTGGCCTCAAATGCCTCCAGGGATGGGGCATCCACAGCTTCCTTGGGCAACCTGTGCCAGTGCCTCACCACCCTCTGTGTGAAAAACTTCCTCCTCATATCCAACCTAAACCTCCCCTGTATCAGTTTAAAACCATTCCTCCTTGTCCTATCACTATCCACCCTCATAAACAGCCATTCCCCTTCCTATTATATGCTCCCTTCAGGTACTGGAAGGCATTTCCAGAATGGAAGTGTTGACACTTTTCAAGCTTTGAAGTACTTGATTTTCTAAATAAAATGTGTTCCCATTCGTTATGAAAATGGTAAACTAAAAGAAATGCTCTCGCTTCACGCAGTCTGTCTTCAGCTTGAGTGTTACATCCCAATGAAAAGGAAGGAGCGTGATTAAAGTTGGTGAAACATTTGTATTGTGAAAGAAGATGTGGTTAGAACAGCTCATGCTAGTGTTTGAGTTCTTATACTGACATCTATATAATAATAATTTGCCTGTATTTGAAATTTCAGAACTTTCTAAGTGCGTATTTCCATTGGCATAATTGTGGAGCATTTTCTTTTATATACAGATTCTAGAAAGAGTTGCTGCTTTATTTTAAATTGTCTCCATTTGGATTAGTGATTAGTTTTAAAACATTTGCTCCTAGCTTATGTTAGAATTACAGAAATAATAGTAGCCATGCTTGTTACCAAAAAACTTGCTCTAAGCAATGAAGTCCATAGAGTCAAGTTGTTTTTTTTTTTGTTTGCTTTTACGTACTTTATCTCCTATTCATAGAGGAACAGCAAACAGGAAACCCAAACTTTTGGGCTACTTTAGCTTGTGATCTTAAAAAAGATGGATGCAGTGTTAATTGAAACACTGTTTAGAGGTTTTTAGAGTGATTTTTATGATAACGTAAGAAGTCTAAACGGCTTTTATCCCCTCTGGTCAGAAGCTTGCTTACTGAAATTACCTGTAACGTACTCCTATGGTAGCACATTGTTTCTACCTAACATTTTCCTGGTGAAGCCAAAGTGCTTTACTAATCAGTTTTGTGATGATGATGTCTTTTCAGATTTCTTCAGCTATGACTATGTGAATATCCTAGTGTAGCCCAAAGGAAGGACATGATGTCAGAATAACATACAAAACAATTGTGAGGTATGTGATTTTTTTTTAAATTTTTTATAAAAATTTTTTACTTCTGATTTTTCCTGTTGTGTTAGAAATGTCTCGGGTGTTTTTTAAACAATTAAACAAATTTCATGCCGTTCTGTTTGCATGCTGGAGTAGTTGTTTGCAGAATTAATCTAAAATTCACATTCGTCAGGGGGTATGCAGGTAGTGACTTATTTCTTTTCAGAATCTTGATGTCCTGATTTGTGATGATAACTTGTTGGTCTGAGCAGCTGAAAACTTGCCTTGATTGAAAAATAATTGCACGCTTCTACTGCTGAGAAGCTGCACCCCTTCTGGATGGAATTCCAAATTTGTGTTGTGTTTGAAGCTTGAGAACTGGAAGCTTGATTGTTTTGCTTCGTTGACTCCTTTCAAATAGTTGGAAACATCTATGCAGCAAAGAGATCTTGGAGGAGCACCTATTTTAAATGTTACTTTGGAGTCTCTGCACTGTAATCTGCATATACTTGCTTTCATTCCTAGTCTTTTAGATGATTCCTGCCTATTTCTAGCCATTAAATTTCAAGGGCTGGAAGGATTTGTTAAGCAGAATGTGTTTATCATTCATGATTCCTGGTAGATAGAACTGTGAGGTTTTTGAAGGTTTTAAAAACACAGAGCTTCATTTGAAAACTGTCTCCAGTGTGAGGCTTTTCACTTGGTGCTGGTTGGTTGGACCCTTTGAGGCTATACTCTGAGTCTTGGGATATAACCCGAAGTCTCATACAGACTACCTTTATTACAGAGAAAATCCTGAGACTTCTTCATAGCTGTCACTAATCGATATAATGCTTTCACAGCTCTCTTTGGTATGGGTTTTAATAACATGAATCAATATAATTTTTGGAACAGAGTATACTTCAAGGTAAGAGCCCAGTCTTAATGTTTAAGCTTTAATTTGTTTCTAGTTGTTGACAGCACTTCTGTGCTGCCATTATGTGTCTTTGCTGGCTAGAGATATTTGAAAAAACAACTGTTTTCATGAAATCTGATACAGTTTTGAATCTTGTTTTTGTTTCACATTGGAACAACAACAAAGCTTTAAAAGCATTTTGATGAAATTAAATTAATGAATGCGTTCTTTGAAAATCTGGTTCATGCAATCCATTGCTGTGCTAATGTAGCCGCTGCCATTTGTTTCCCTTAGGTCTGGTCTGATCTGAGATGTTTCTCTCAGTTACCCAATCTTCCTTTTTTTGTAGCATTTTTGTTGTGTGGTTATGCTTTTGTGGGTGTTTTCTTGTTGGTTTTTGGAGTTTTAAATACAATTGCTATTCTGTCAACAAATTTAGTTGGTTTCGAACTTGCTCTGCTTTTTGTTAACAGTGTTCTGGAGCACTGGTATTTCTATTCTACTTTTCTCTGAAGTTATGAAGCAGTACAAAAACTCTAAAGGCAAATGTCATAGTTTGTAATTTTCTGAGAGACATAAACTCTAATCTGATGAAGAGTGCCATTTGGAATGATTAGGGCTAAAAGAAAGAGGTTACATTTTTAACAAAAAGAGATGAGTAGTTTACAGGCGTAGCAAGGTGGAATTAAGGTTGTTCTGGAATCCATTTATCAAGCATTAAGCTAACGTGATAAAAATAAGTAATGGAATTAGAAAACTAATGAAAATTATTGCTGAAATGTTGTAAATTAGTGTCTTACAGAAACATTTCATCCTTATGCAGTCATAGAACTGTTAAGTTTTGATCATGCAATCCCATTCGTTGTTTTTAAGCTGAATGTGTTTTATTATACAGAAATGGAAAAGGAGAGCACCCACGTTTCTGTCTTCCTCATATGTAATAATGATATCTTTGCTTCGTGCAGGGCAAGTCCAGAGAACCATGCAGTCATCGGGGCACAGATTCCGCGATGTTGAACACCACCCACTTCTTGCTGAAAATGACAGCTATGATTCCTCTTCCTCAGAGGCCGACATGGCAGAGAGGGTTTGGTTCATCCGAGATGGCTGTGGTATGGTCTGTGCTATAATGACATGGCTTCTGGTTGTCTATGCAGACTTCGTAGTGACTTTTGTCATGCTGCTGCCTTCCAAAGACTTTTGGTACTCTGTGATCAACGGTGTTCTCTTTAACTGCTTGGCAGTGCTAGCTTTGTCATCACATCTGAGAACCATGCTAACTGATCCAGTAAGTATGCAATTGCTCCTTGGTGTTGGAGTATTCTTTCATATCACTCAGCAGCAGCAGAGAAATTTGGTATTTGTTCCCTCTTCCTAGGGAAAATAGTGTTAGACCCAAACTCCTCAAGTTAGAGGGACTATACCTACACTTTGCCTGTTTTTATGTGAATGAAACCACAAATAAGCTTTGACTCGAGGAGCAGGCAATGTAAAATACATTATAAGGCCGAGTTAGGCTCATGAGAAGTACAGTTCACTTGTTAAGTATTAACTCGTTGTGAAGAAGGTGGTAAATCTTCAGTCTTTTTTTTTTTTTCCCTTTTTTTTCCCTCTAAATTTATTTTCAAAGCTTTATAAAAAGGTGTAGTTACATCCTATTTTACCAGTTGAAATACATCTTCCATTTATGGCAGTGGAGGTGGTTCAGAGGTAGGCATGCTGAAAAACCTCAGTCACATACTCACTGTACGACAACATTCATACATTACCTCTTGTAGATATTTAGTGTCAGTGGAAGGAAAGTGTGAGTTTAACTGCCCTGCTGTTGTGACAATAGCTGGGAGAGGTCCTAAAACTATTCACTTTTAGGACTTTTAATTTAGGAATTCAAGAGATTAAATTGGTTATTTTGTACTTAGATCTATTACTTCTAGGAAATAAATCTGTTGGAAAAGGGATAAGGGGAAGGAAAACTATTTTCTCTAGGATTTTGAAACAGTTTATGGAATAGTTGATTAAAATGTTATGACTTGTGCAGGCTGACAGCTAAGAAAGTTTAAGGGTAGGTTACTTCAAAATATGCACTGGTAAAACTGTCTCTTTCTAGACCTGTGTTGCTCTTTATGGATAAAACACCAGTGCAGCAGAGATGAATCACTGCTCTTTTTTTATTCACTCCTCTCCTCTCTTATCATGGAAGACATGACTATGTGATAGAAACTAAGATTGAAGGAAATAGGAATATATCACATCTAAACTGATGTGAATTACAGCATACTGTCATAGCTGTATTTTTTTTTTAATTGTAAGGAGTTAGCAACAGTCTGAGAGTAGAAAATATGTAAGTAGAGTGTTTTTTATCATCAGAATGCTAAGGGAATGATCCGAAGATGCTGTGCATAGGTACAGATGAGGTGAATTTGTGAGATGTTTTAGAAGCATAGATTCACCTGGAACAAGATGAATTTATGCATTCAGGAGTTATGTCTGTCTTTGAAATAGTTCTCCATTTCTACAGTAAAGTACTATCGTAAGATAATGTGAATGTTTAAGGTATATATAATATATTGCAAAAAAAACACTTCAGCAATACAGGATGGTCTTTAAGAAGCTCTCTTCCAGTTTGTGCCTCTTCAAAGACCAGGTGGTTCAAATTTAAAGCACCATTTAGCCAGAGAGCTTTGTTGTGTTGCAGAGTTTATCTGGGGCAGGACTTGAACTGTCTCTCAAACAGTATAAATGCAAGATTGTTGTCCATTGCCTCTGATACTGTTACTGGAAGAAGCAATCCTGCCAATTCCTCACTGTTCATCATCGCCCTTTGTATCAGAACATCTGCTGGAGGAGCATTTTGATGAACAATTTGAAAAACTAATCAATTAAAACATGATTTCTTTTCCTAGTGGTTTGTTTTTCTTCTGAATTGGTTCTTTCAGCTGTCTGCCATGAAGATCTTTCACAGTAGCAACAGACAGAAGGAAATGCTGGGTACAAAACGGAGAAGCTGGTGGTGGTTATGCTGGAGGTGTGCAAGCTAAAAGCTTGGGTGTAAAGAAAAAAAAAGAAGACGTGGTTCTTAAAAAGGTGTTTACATGGAATGCATAGCAAAAGCTTGGAACTGGAGAGTTGAAATAAAATCTTTCAAGTACTTGCTGAGTTCATGGCTTTTGTGGATGGTTTGGCCTAGCAATAGAATGTCACATTTATGTGAAAGCATATTTCTTTTTAGTGCTAAACTTGGAGTAACTTGTAAGCAAATACTGTACCTGTGGTGCCCCCACATCTGCATGTAATGGTGTGTCTTCCTCATCATTCTATTTAAGCAACAACAGATTCTGGCAGAAGTATGATAATACTTGGCTATAGCTGTTTCTTGCTGAAATGAATTAGATCTTGAGGTTATGCATTGGTAGCTTTCTCATTTGAAGTGGTTCTGGCTTATGGCAGATTAACTTCAAGTAAATGAACTTCTTTCAGCAATTATCCTGAGATTACTGGTATGGAGTCTATAAAATGTATTATTAAACACTTTCATACCATTTAAGCAGCTTTTTCTGTTTTAATTGAAATGATTTCAGGGGGCTGTACCCAAAGGAAATGCCACTAAAGAGTACATGGATAATTTGCAACTAAAACCAGGAGAAGTGATCTACAAATGTCCGAAGTGCTGTAGTATCAAACCTGAACGTGCACACCATTGCAGGTATGTCCTGGTTTGTTTTTTTTTAAAGCAGTTATTCATGGTGTGTCTTCCTGATTTATACATCAATTTTTCCCCACAGATATTTTTGATATTCAGTAAAGTTTTCAGAGATTTATACGTTGCAGAATGTCTTATGTTATAGCATGAGTGTGGATGAGGGGAAGGAAGCAAGAGATGCTGTTAAAATCTGTTTTCCTTTGCATCATTCTAATTATTGTGCCACACGTTAGTAATGGGGGGCAAAGGCAAGAATCTCAAGGAATTTTTCAGATAGAAACTAATGAAATAAGTGACTCCTTCAATCTTAAATCAAGAAAATACTGATAGATTTTGTAGTGCTTCACTTGAAATTATATCTAAATTTATTCCTTATTTTCTCAAAGTTTTATGTATAGTCAGTTAAATGTGTTTCTGTTTGTTGAAGATTCATTTTAATTACGATCAAAGTGATGGTAATTTGAACTTGGAGGGCTATGCATGGAATAGTAAATATGCACGTTGTTGATCAGTGCTCAGTCTTCTGAATTTTCAGACAGTGTAAATGTGCATTTCTGATATTTATTGTGCAAGTTGAAAAATAGATGTGCCTGCATAATGAAGGCTCACATAATTATGTAAATGTTTTTGGTGTCTCTAGGAGTGAAGAGTATATGTATTGAATTATGTGGCATGTTGAGTTTCTGAGCTAGTAGCCTTCAAAAGAACAGAAGTCTTGTCAGGACACTTTACATGTTCTTTAAATGTGTGGTTTCTAAATGTCTCACTGAGTGTCACATATCTTCGTGAAAGTTATAGCTGAAAGCTATTTCCATTATAAATACTCTGCTTTGGCACTGAAATCTTGCTCTCATCTCAGATGTGAGTGGGTTTTTGTATCTGGAATGAGAGGGGAAAAGTGTCATATATAAATAGCCTTGTATGGAATTATCTTTCAGTTGGTTTCTCTTTGTTTCAGGTTAGTTGTGGCATGGATGCAGACACAAGGCATGGCTTCATGTGCAATGGGTTTGATCCTGGCTGGCAGTAATAGCTCCAGCAGAGCATTACATGAACACAGCTGTGCTGTTAGCTGGGCAGGCTTGGGGGTGGAAGCAGTGCAGCTGCTTTCTTGTGCTAGAATATAAACTGTTATCCTATGGGGAGCCAGAACAGCTTTGTGCCATCTGTTCGGATTGTGTTGTGTTCATGGGATGCAGCAGAGGAATACCCAGAGGCTCTGCTAAGTGTAGGTTGGATCTTGTTAATTTGCTCATGGCAGATTTAGGCTGGTTCCTACAGACTTTACAGGTATCTCTGTCAAGTGTTTCCCACATCTTCAATCCCTGTAGGATTTTCTAATTTGGAAAATGAATACGTTTTATGCTGAACTCTACATATGAATAAAGAAGCTGGAGAATTGAAGTGTCCAGAGCCCGTGCAGTTGTGTGACTCTGTGTAGGCAGTTTGAATGGTACATCAACAACCTTGGGGGTTTCAGATGAAGCTGTGGAGCTGCTGGGTTACATCTGGGCCTCCTCCTGCAGACACAGCAATGTTGAGCATTCCAGTAGCTTGGATCCCAGATAAGGCAATGCTGATGGAATAATTAGTATTCTACATGGGAAGGCTGGTCTAGTAGAAGTTGTCCCTTCCAACCCAAATCACTCCACAATCAACCCAATCACACATGATTGTGTGACCTTGTGATTTTTTTTATTTCTTTTTTTTTTTTTTACTTTTCTATGCTTTGGTAAGATACATTGTGAGATGTTCTGTGTTCTGAAATGGAAAGGTTGAACCTGAAAGTATTTTGTGAGCCTGCTGTCATGCTTTTCTCAGCAGTTGGATGTCTAGTTTAACTGACTGTCTTTGTGTTAGCCGTATCATGCTACTAATAGTTTGTTAACTTTTCGTAAGTAAAAAACAAAGGGTTGGGATTTTTTTCTGCAGTTTCCTGAGTGTAAAATACATGTTGTGTGGACAGGTAAATGGGCTGGAAAACTCCTACTAGAATTTGCTTCTTTGCTATAGATTTAGCACTGCAAAAGTGTTCCAAATTGGAAACAAAGAAATTAGTTTGATTATACTGCCAGCTTCTGATTGACGTACAAACCCATTCTGAGTACATTAAGAAGATAGTCTTGTCTCAAGTAGTCAAATTGGCAACTTGCTGATAAAAGAGAGTTGAAAATGCTAATTGAAGTCGGTGCCTATTGAGAAACAGTTGCACTCAAAGCCACAGTGCAGATTTTGAGTAGTAAATTGTTAACAGAATAGACTCTTATGATGTAGTTATGAAAATTGTTGTGCAATACTGCAGAAGTTCTTTTGAGGAAGAAAAATAATTTCATAATGCTGTTAGTGATGGGAAAACAAACAAGAAACTTCTGTTTGCAGCTCGGATATCTGGCCTCCGTAAAACACTTGAAACCAAGATTTTACTGAGCAGTTAACACTTTCAGCATCAGAAGGAGGTTATGCTGAGTGAATGCTGTATTGTTTCTGCAGAAGCACAGCTGTTGTCATTTCCACCCTGTTCTGAGTGCCTCCATGTTTCTGCGTGGAGAACTGATACTCAGAATCGAGTCACTGAGAGGTGGTTGCTTCAGCTTTTCTGTGAATTTCTGTTATCCAGGCCAATTTCTGTTTGCCACTGGCTGTGTATTTCCAAATGTTATCCTTGGCGTTCAAAACTGTAGTTGCATCCGCAATTGCCTGAGTGCATTTAGCAGGCTGGAGAAAGACTTTCCTTTGTCTGCAGCTTCTTATTCTTACTGCCATGCTGCTCCTTCCTCTCATGCAGGGTTCATGCAGCTGTACAGTGAAATGACCCAGATTGCAGCGAATGGAGT